>JARWIR010000001.1:149850769-150450769 GCA_029959085.1 Nemophila menziesii
AAAATATCATAATACGCTATCCTCAAGCTAATAAACAAGAAACATCAATTTTTGGTTCCGTCATAAAATCTGGCAAAATGCGTGAGTGTTAACCCAAAAAATGGCGCGTTTTAGAAAAAAAATAAAAAAGTCATAAGTATATAACCACGAATTGAACCGTTTCTGTTCTGAAATATCATAATACCATATCCTCAAGCTAATAAACAAGAAACGTAAATTTTTGGTTCCGTAATAAAATCTGACAAAATGCGTGAGTGTTAACCCACAAAATGACGCGTTTTAGAATAAATACAAAATCATAAGTATATAAGCACGAACTAACCCGTTTTTGTTCTTATATATCATAATACGATATCCTCAAGCTTTTCAATAAGAAACGTAAATTTTTGGTTCTGTAATAAAATCTGGCAAAATGCGTGAGTGTTAACCCACAAAATGGCAAGTTTTAGAAAAAAATACAAAACCATAAGTATATAACCCTGAATTGACCCGTTTTTGTTTTGAAATATCATAATACCATATCCTCAATCTAATAAACAAGAAACGTCAATTTTTGGTTCTTTCATAAAATCTGGCAAAATGCGTTAGTGTTAACCCACAAAATGACGCGTTTTAGAAAAAAATACAAATTAATAAGTATATAACCACGAATTGACACGTTTCTGTTATGAAATATCATAATACGATATTTTCAATCTAATAAACAAGAAACGTATATTTTTGGTTCCGTCATAAAATCTGGCAAAATGCGTGAATATTAACTCACAAAATGGCGCGTTTTAGAAAAATACAAAATAATAAGTATATAACCACGAATTGACCCGTTTCTGTTTTAAAATATCATAATACGATATCCTCAGGCTAATAAACAAGACAACGTCAATTTTTGGTCCCGTCATAAAATCTGGCAAAATGCGTGAGTATTAACCCACAAAATGGTGCGTTTTAGAAAAAAAATACAAAATCATATGTATATAACCACGAATAAACCATTTCTGTTATGGAATATCATAATACGATATCCTCAAGCTAATAAACAAGAAACATCAATTTATAGTTCCGTCATAAAATCTGGAAAAATGCGTGATTGTTAACCCACAAAATGGCGCGTTTTAGAAAAATATAAAAATCATAAGTATATAACCATGAATTGCCCTGTTCTACTTCTTATATATCATAATACTATATCCTCAAGCTAATAAACAAGAAACATCATTTTTTGGTTCTGTAATAAAATCTGGCAAAATGCGTGCGTGTAAACCCACAAAATGGCGTATTTTAGAAAAAAAATACAAAATCATAAGTATATAACCACGAATTTACCCGTTTCTTTTCTGAAATATCATAATACGATATCCTCAAGCTAATAAACAAGAAACATCAATTTTTGGTTTCGTAATAAAATTTGGCAAAATGCGTGAGTGTTATCGCACAAAATGACGCGTTATAGAAGAAATACAAAACCGTAAGTATATAACCACGAACTGACCCGATTTTGTTCTTATATATCATAATAACATATCCTCAAGCTAATAAACAGGAAATGTCAATTTTTGTTTCGGTAATAATCAGGCAAAATGCGTGAGTGTTAACCCACAAAATGAAGCATTTTAGAAAAAAATGCAAAATCATAAGTATATAACCATGAATTGACCCATTTCCGTTCTGAAAGTATCATAATACGCTATCCTCAAGCTAATAAACAAGAAACATCAATTTTTGGTTCCGTCATAAAATCTGGCAAAATGCGTGAGTGTTAACCCACAAAATGGCGTGTCTTAGAAAAATACAAAATCATAAGTATATAAATACGAATTGACCTTTTCTCGTTCATATATATTATAATACTATATCCTCAAGCTAATAAACAAGAAACGCCAATTTTTGGTTCCGTCATAAAATCTGGCAAAATGCATAAGTGTTAACCCGCAAAATGGCGCGTTTTAGAAAAAAAATACAAAACCATAAGTATATAACAACGAATTGACCCGTTTCTGTTCAGAAATTCATAATACGATATCCTCAAGCTATTAAATAAGAAACGTCAATTTTTGGGTCCGACATAAAATCTGGCAAAATGCGTGAGTGATAACCCACAAAATGGCACGTTTTAGAAAACAATACAAAATCATAAGTATATAACAACGAATTGACCCGTTTCTGTTATGAAATATCATAATACGATATCCTCAAGCTAATAAACAAGAAACGTTAATTTTTGGTTCCGTCATAAAATATGGCAAAATGCGTGAGTGTTAAACCCACAAAATGGCGCGTTTTAGAAAAACAATACAAAATCATAAGTATATAACGACGAATTAAATCGTTTTTGTTCTTATATATCATAATACCATATCCTCAAGCTAATAAACAGGAAACGTCAATTTTTGATTCCGTAATATAATCTGGCAAAATGCGTTAGTGTTAACCCACAAAATAACGCGTTTTAGAAAAAAATACAAAATCATAAGTATATAACCACGAATTGTCCAGTTTCCGTTTTGAAATATAATTTTACGATATCCTCAAGCTAATAAACAAGAAACGTCAATTTTTGGTTCCGTCATAAAATCTGGCAAAATGCGTGAGTGTTAACCCACAAAATGGCATGTTTTAGAAAAATACAAAATCATAATTATATAACCACGAATTGACAATTTCTCGTTCATATATATTATAATACTATATCCTCAAGCTAATAAACAAGAAACGTCAATTTTTCGTTTTGTAATAAAATCTGGCAAAATGCGTGATAGTTAACCCACAAAATGGCGCGTTTTAGAAAAAAAAATACAAACCATAACTATATAATCACAAATTAACCCGTTTCTGTTTTGAAATATCATAATACCATATCCTCAATCTATTAAACAAGAAACATCAAATTTTTTGTTCCATCATAAAATATGGCAAAATGCGTGAGTGTTAACCCACAAAATGCCGCATTTTAGAAAAAAATACGAAATCATAAGTATATAACCACGAATTGACCCGTTTCAATTCTGAAATAACATAATACGATATCCTCAAGTTTATAAATAAGAAACGTCAATTTTTAGTTCCGTCGTAAAATCTTGGAAAATGCGTGAGTGTTAACCCACAAAATGACGCGTTTTAGAAAAAATACAAAATCATAAGTATATAACGACGAATTGACCCGTTTTTGTTCTTATATATCATAATCCCATATCCTCAAGCTAATAAACAAGAAACGTCAATTTTTGGTTTTGTGATAAAATCAGGCAAAATGCGTGAGTGTTAACCCACAAAATGGTGCGTTTTAGAAAAAAACACAAAATCATAAGTATATAACCACGAATTGACCCATTTCTGTGTTGAAATATAATAATACCATATCCTCAAACTAATAAACAAGAAACGTTAAGTTTTGGTTCCGTCGTAAAATATGGCAAAATGCGTGTGTGTTAAACCCACAAAATGGCGCGTTTTAGAAAAAAATACAAAATCATAAGTATATAACGACGAATTGAATCGTTTTTGTTCTTATATATCCTCAAACTAATAAACAAGAAACGTCAACTTTTGGTTCTGTAATAAAATATGGCAAAATGTGTGAATGTTAACCCACAAAATGGCGAGTTTTAAAAAAAAATACAAAAATCATAAGTATATAACCTCGTATTGACCCGTTTCTGTTTTGAAATATCATAATACTATATCCTCAAGCTAATAAACAAGAAGCGTCAATTTTAAGTTCCATCATAAATCTTGCAAATTGTGTGAGTGTTAACCCACAAAATGGCGCGTTTTAGAAAAAAATACAAAATCATAAGTATATAACCATGAATTGACCCGTTTCTATTCTGAAATATCATAATACGATTTCCTCAAGCTAATAAACAAGAAACGTCAATTTTTGGTTCTGTCATAAAATCTGACAAAATGCGTGAGTGTTAACCCACAAAATGACGCGTTTTAGTAAAAATACAAATCATAAGTATATAACCACGAATTGACCTGTTCTCATTCTTATATATCATAATACTATATTCTCAAGCTTATAAACAAGAAACGTCAATTTTTGGTTCTGTAATAAAATTTGGCAAAATGCGTTGAGTGTTAACCCCCAAAATGACGCGTTTTAGAAAAAAAATACAAAATCATAAGTATATAACCACGAATTGACCCGTTTCTGTTCTGAAATATCATAATACGCTATCCTCAAGCTAATAAACAAGAAACATCAATTTTTGGTTCCGTCATAAAATCTGGCAAAATGCGTGAGTGTTAACCCAAAAAATGGCGCGTTTTAGAAAAAAATAAAAAAGTCAAAAGTATATAACCACGAATTGACCCGTTTCTGTTCTGAAATATCATAATCCCATATCTTCAAGCTAATAAACAAGAAACGTCAATTTTTGGTTTTGTGATAAAATCAGGCAAAATGCGTGAGTGTTAACCCACAAAATGGTGCGTTTTAGAAAAAAACACAAAATCATAAGTATATAACCACGAATTGAACCGTTTCTGTTCTGAAATATCATAATACCATATCCTCCAGCTAATAAACAAGAAACGTAAATTTTTGGTTCCGTAATAAAATCTGACAAAATGCGTGAGTGTTAACCCACAAAATGACGCGTTTTAGAATAAATACAAAATCATAAGTATATAAGCACGAACTAACCCGTTTTTGTTCTTATATATCATAATACGATATCCTCAAGCTTTTCAATAAGAAACGTAAATTTTTGGTTCTGTAATAAAATCTGGCAAAATGCGTGAGTGTTAACCCACAAAATGGCAAGTTTTAGAAAAAAATACAAAACCATAAGTATATAACCCTGAATTGACCCGTTTTTGTTTTGAAATATCATAATACCATATCCTCAATCTAATAAACAAGAAACGTCAATTTTTGGTTCTTTCATAAAATCTGGCAAAATGCGTTAGTGTTAACCCACAAAATGACGTGTTTTAGAAAAAAATACAAAATAATAAGTATATAACCACGAATTGACACGTTTCTGTTATAAAATATCATAATACGATATTTTCAATCTAATAAACAAGAAACGTCAATTTTTGGTTCCGTCATAAAATCTGGCAAAATGCGTGAATATTAACTCACAAAATGGCGCGTTTTAGAAAAATACAAAATCATAAGTATATAACCACGAATTGACCCGTTTCTGTTTTAAAATATCATAATACGATATTCTCAGGCTAATAAACAAGACAACGTCAATTTTTGGTCCCGTCATAAAATCTGGCAAAATGCGTGAGTGTTAACCCACAAAATGGTGCGTTTTAGAAAAAAAATACAAAATCATACGTATATAACCACGAATAAACCATTTCTGTTATGGAATATCATAATACGATATCCTCAAGCTAATAAACAAGAAACATCAATTTATAGTTCCGTCATAAAATCTGGCAAAATGCGTGAGTGTTAACCCACAAAATGGCGCGTTTTAGAAAAATATAAAAATCATAAGTATATAACCATGAATTGCCCTATTCTACTTCTTATATATCATAATACTATATCCTCAAGCTAATAAACAAGAAACATCATTTTTTGGTTCTGTAATAAAATCTGGCAAAATGCGTGCGTGTTAACCCACAAAATGGCGTATTTTAGAAAAAAAATACAAAATCATAAGTATATAACCACGAATTTACCCGTTTCTTTTCTGAAATATCATAATACGATATCCTCAAGCTAATAAACAAGAAACATCAATTTTTGGTTTCATCATAAAATTTGGCAAAATGCGTGAGTGTTATCGCACAAAATGACGCGTTTTAGAAGAAATACAAAACCGTAAGTATATAACCACGAACTGACCCGATTTTGTTCTTATATATCATAATAACATATCCTCAAGCTAATAAACAGGAAATGTCAATTTTTGTTTCTGTAATAATCAGGCAAAATGCGTGAGTGTTAACCCACAAAATGAAGCATTTTAGAAAAAAAATGCAAAATCATAAGTATATAACCATGAATTGACCCGTTTCTATTCTGAAATATCATAATACGATTTCCTCAAGCTAATAAACAAGAAACGTCAATTTTTGGTTCTGTCATAAAATCTGGCAAAATACATGAGTGTTAACCCACAAAATAACGCGTTTTAGAAAAAAATACAAAATCATAAGTATATAACCAAGAATTGACCAGTTTCCGTTTTGAAATATAATTTTACGATATCCTCAAGCTAATAAACAAGAAACGTCAATTTTTGGTTCCGTTATAAAATCTGGCAAAATGCGTGAGTGTTAACCCACAAAATGACATGTTTTAGAAAAATACAAAATCATAATTATATAACCACGAATTGACATTTTCTCGTTCATATATATTATAATACTCTATCCTCAAGCTAATAAACAAGAAACGTCAATTTTTTGGTTCTGTAATAAAATCTGGCAAAATGCGTGAGAGTTAACCCACAAAATGGCGCGTTTTAGAAAAAAAATACAAAACCATAAGTATATAACCACAAATTGACCCGTTTCTGTTTTGAAATATCATAATACCATATCCTCAAGCTAATAAACAAGAAACATCAATTTTTGGTTCCATCATAAAATATGGCAAAATGCGTGAGTGTTAACCCACAAAATGCCGCATTTTAGAAAAAAAATACGAAATTATAAGTATATAACCACGAATTGACCCGTTTCAATTCCGAAATAACATAATACGATATCCTCAAGTTTATAAATAAGAAACGTCAATTTTTAGTTCCGTCATAAAATCTTGCAAAATGCGTGAGTGTTAACCCACAAAATAACGCGTTTTAGAAAAAAAATACAAAATTATAAGTATATAACCATGAATTGACACGTTTCTGCTTTGAAATATCATAATACGATATCCTCAGGCTAATAAACAAGAAACGTCAATTTTTGGTTAGTCATAAAATCTGCCAAAATGGTGCGTTTTAGAAAAAAATACAAAATCATACGTATATAACCACGAATTAACCCATTTCTGTTCTGAAATATCATAATACGATATCCTCAACCTAATAAACAAGAAACATCAATTTATAGTTCCGTCATAAAATCTGGCAAAATGCGTGAGTGTTAACCCACAAAATGGCGCGTTTTAGAAAAATATAAATATCATAAGTATATAACCATGAATTGACCTGTTCTACTTCTAATATATCATAATACTATATCCTCAAGCTAATAAACAAGAAACATCAATTTTTGGTTCTGTAATAAACTCTGGCAAAATGCGTGAGTGTTAACCCATAAAATGGCGTATTTTAGAAAAAAATACAAAATCATAAGTATATAACCACGAATTTATTCGTTTCTTTTCTGAAATATCATAATACGATATCCTCAAGCTAATAAACAAGAAACATAAATTTTTGGTTCCGTCATAAAATTTGGCAAAATGCGTGAGTGTTAACGCACAAAATGGCGCGTTTTAGAAAAAATACAAAATCATAAGTATATAAGCACGAACTGACCCGATTTTGTTCTTATATATATCATAATAACATATCCTGAAGCTAATAAACAGGAAACGTCAGTTTTTGGTTCTGTAATAATCAGGTAAAATGCGTGAGTGTTAACCAACAAAATGAAGCGTTTTAGAAAAAAATGCAAAATCATAAGTATATAACCATGAATTGACCCATTTCTGTTCTGAAATATCATAATACAATATTCTCAAGCTAATAAACAAGAAACATCAATTTTCAGTTCCGTCATAAAATCTGGCAAAATGCGTGAGTGTTAACCCACAAAATGGCGTGTCTTTTAAAAATACAAAATCATAAGTATATAATCACGAATTGACCTTTTCTCGTTCATATATATTATAATACTATATCCTAAAACTAATAACCAAGAAACGTCAATTTTTGGTTCCGTCATAAAATCTGGCAAAATACGTAAGTGTTAACCCGCAAAATGGCGCGTTTTAGAAAAAAAAAATAAAAAACCATAAGTATATAACAACGAATTGAACCGTTTCCGTTATGAAATGTCATAATACGATATCCTCAAGCTAATAAACAAGAAACGTCAATTTTTGGTTTTCTGATAACATCAGGCAAAATGCGTGAGTGTTAACCCACAAAATGGCGCGTTTTAGAAAAAAATAAGAAATCATAAGTATATAACGACGGGTTGACCCATTTTTGTTTTTATATATCATAATACCATATCCTCAAGCTAATAAACAGGAAACGTCAATTTTTGATTCCGTAATATAATCTGGCAAAATGCGTTAGTGTTAACCCACAAAATGACGCGTTTTAGAAAAAAATACAAAATCATAAGTATATAACCACGAATTGACCCGTTTCTGTTCTGAAATATAATTTTACGATATCCTTAAGCTAATAAACAAGAAACGTCAATTTTTGGTTCCGTCATCAAATCTGGCAAAATGCGTGAGTGTTAACCCACAAAATGGCATGTTTTAGAAAAATACAAAATCATAATTATATAACCACGAATTGACATTTTCTCGTTCATATATATTATAATACTATATCCTCAAGCTAATAAACAAGAAACGTCAATTTTTGGTTCTGTAATAAAATCTGGCAAAATGCGTGAGTGATAACCCATAAAATGGCGAGTTTTAGAAAAAAATACAAAACCATAAGTATATAACCACAAATTGACCCGTTTCTGTTTTGAAATATCATAATACCATATGCTCAAGCTAATAAACAAGAAACATCAGTTTTTGGTTCCATCATAAAATCTGGCAAAATGCGTGAGTGTTAACCCACAAAATGCCGTATTTTAGAAAAAAATACAAAATCATAAGTATATAACGGCGAATTGACCCGTTTCAGTTCTGAAATAACATAATACGATATCCTCAACCTAAAAAACAAGAAACGCCAATTTTTGGTTCCGTAAAATAATCTGGCAAAATGCGTGAGTGTTAACCCACAAAATGGCGCGTTTTAGAAAAAAAAATACAAAATCATAAGTCTATAAGTACGAATTGACCTGTTTCTGTTCTCAAATATCATTATACGATATCCTCAAGCTAATAAACAAGAAACATCAATTTTTGGTTTGGTGATAAAATCTGGTAAAATGCGTGAGTGTTAACCCACAAAATGGTGTGTTTTATAAAAATACAAAATCATAAGTATATAACCACAAATTGATATTTTTTCATTCGTATATATCATAATACCATATCCTCAAGCTAATAAACAAGAAATATCAATTTTTGCTTCTGTCATAAAATCTGGCAAAATGTGTGAGTGTTAACCCACAAAATGGCGCATTTTAGAAAAAAAATACAAAACCATAAGTATATAACAACGAATTGACTCGTTTCTGTTCAGAAATATCATAATACGATATCCTCAAGCTAATAAACAAGAAACGTCAATTTTTGGTTCCGACATAAAATCTGGCAAAATGCGTGAGTGATAATCCACAAAATGGCGCGTTTTAGAAAAAAATACAAAATCATATGTATATAACCACAAATTGACGCATTTTTGTTCTGAAATATCATATTACGATATCCTCTAGCTAATAAAAAAGAAACGTTAATTTTTGGTTCCGTCATAAAATCTGGCGAATTGCGTGAGTGTCAACCCACAAAATAGCGCATTTTAGAAAAAAAAACAAAATCATAAGTATATAACAACGTATTGAACCGCTTCTGTTATGAAATAATATAATACGATATCCTCAAGCTAATAAACAAGAAAAATTAATTTTTGGTTCCATCATAAAATCTGGCAAAATGCGTGAGTGTTAACCCAAAAAATGACGTGTTTTAGAAAAAATACAAAATAATAAGTATATAACCACGAATTGACCCGTTTCTGTCCTGAAATATCATTATACGATATCCTCAAGCTAATAAACGAGAAACGTAAATTTTGTGTTCAGTCATAAAATCTGGCAAAATGCGAGAGTGTTAACCCAAAAAATGGCGTGTTTTAGAAAAATACAAATCATAAGTATAAAACCACGAATTGACATTTTCTCGTTCATATATATTATAATACTATATCCTCAAGCTAATAAACGAGAAACGTGAATTTTTGATTCTTGAATAAAATCTGGCAAAACGCATGAGTGTTAGTTAACCCACAAAATTACGCATTTTAGAAAAAAATATAAAACCATAAGTATATAACCACGAATTGACCCGTTTCTGTTTTAAAATATCATAATACCATATCCTAAAGCTAATAAACAAGAAACATCAATTTTTGGTTCCGTCATAAAATCTGGCATAATGCGTGAGTGTTAACCCACAAAATATCGCGTTTTAGAAAATGATACAAAATCATAAGTATGTAACCACGAATTGACCCGTTTCGATTCTGAAATATCATAATACGATATCCTCAAGCTAATAAACAAGAAACGTCAATTTTTGGTTCCGTCTGGCAAAATGCGTGAGTGTTAACCCACAAAATGGCGCGTTTTAGAAAAAAAATACAAAACCATAAGTATATAACAACGAATTGACCCGTTTCTGTTCAGAAATATCATAATACGATATCCTCAAGCTAATAAACAAGAAACGTCAATTTTTTGTTCCAACATAAAATCTGGCAAAATGCGTGAGTGATAACCCACAAAATAGCGCATTTTAAAAAGAATACAAAATCATAAGTATATAACAACGAATTGACCCGTTTTTGTTCTTATATATCATAATACGATATCCTCTATCTAATAAATAAGAAAAGTCAATTTTTGGTTCCGTTATAAAATCTGGCGAATTGCGTGAGTGTTAACCCACAAAATAGCGCGTTTTAGAAAAAAAATACAAAATCATAAGTATATAATAATGAATTGACCCGATTCTGTTATGAAATATCATAATACCATATCCTCAAGCTTTTAAACAGGAAACGTCAAGTTTTGGTTCTGTAATATACTCTGGCAAAATGTGTGAGTGTTAACACACAAAATGGCGCGTTTTAGAAAAAAATACAAAATCATAAGTATATAACCACGAATTGACCCGTTTCTGTTCTGAAATATCATTATACGATATCCTCAAGCTACTAAACAAGAAACGTCAAATTTTGGTTCTGTCATAAAATCAGGCAAAATGCGTGAGTGTTAACCCACAAAATGGCGTGTTTTTGAAAAATACAAAATCATAAGTATATAACCATGAATTGACATTTTTTCGTTAATATATATCATCATACTATATCCTTAAGATAATAAACAAGAAACGTCAATTTTTGGTTCTGTATCAAAATCTGGCAAAATGCGTGAATGTTAACCCATAAAATGGTGCGTTTTAGAAAAAAATGAAAAATCATAAGTATATAACCACGAATTGACCCGTTTCTGTTCTGAAATATAATAATATGATATCCTCAAGCTAATATTCAAGAAACATCAATTTTTGGTTACATCATAAAATCTGGCATATTGCGTGAGTGTTAACCCACAAAATGACGCGTTTTACAAAAAAATCAAAATCATAAGTATATAACCACGAACTGACCAGTTTTCGTTCTTATATATCATAAAACCATATCCTCAAGCTAATAAACAAGAAACGTCAATTTTTGGTTCCGTCATAAAATCTGGAAAAATGCGTGAGTGTTAACCCACAAAATGCAGCATTTTATACAAAATCATAACTATATAGCCACGAATTGACTCGTTTTAGTTCTTATATTTATATATATATATATATATATATATATATATTATAATACCATATCCTCAAGCTAATAAATAAGAAACGTCAATTTTTGGTTATGTAATAAAATCTGGTAAAATGCGTGAGTGTTAACCCAGAAAATGACGCGTTTTAGAAAAATACAAAATCATAAGTGTATAACCACGAACTGACCCGTTTTCGTTCTTATATATCATAATACCATATCCTCAAGCTAATAAACAAGAAACGTCAATTTTTTGTTCCAACATAAACTCTGGCAAAATGCGTGAGTGAGATAACCCACAAAATAGCGCGTTTTAAAAAAAATACAAAATCATAAGTATATAACAACGAATTGACCCGTTTTTTTTCTTATATATCATAATACGATATCCTCTAGCTAATAAATAAGAAAAGTCAATTTTTAGTTCCGTTATAAAATCTGGCGAATTGCGTGAGTGTTGACCCACAAAATAGCGCGTTTTAGAAAAAAAATACAAAATCATAAGTATATAATAATGAATTGACCCGTTTCTGTTATGAAATATCATAATACCATATCCTCAAGCTTTTAAACAGGAAACGTCAATTTTTGGTTCTGTAATATACTCTGGCAAAATGCGTGAGTGTTAACACACAAAATGGCACGTTTTAGAAAAAAATACAAAATCATAAGTATATAACCATGAATTGACCCGTTTCTGTTCTGAAATATTATTATACGATATCCTCAAGCTAATAAACAAGAAACGTCAAATTTGGTTCTGTCATAAAATCTGGCAAAATGCGTGAGTGTTAACCCACAAAATGGCGTGTTTTTGAAAAATACAAAATCATAAGTATATAACCATGAATTGACATTTTCTCATTCATATATATTATAATACTATATCCTCAAGCTAATAAACAAGAAACGTCAATTTTTGGTTCTGTAACAAAATCTGGCAAAATGCGTGAATGTTAACCCATAAAATGGTGCGTTTTAGAAAAAAATAAAAAATCATAAGTATATAACCACGAATTGACCCGTTTCTGTTCGTAAATATAATAATACGATATCCTCAAGCTAATATTCAAGAAACATCAATTTTTGGTTACGTCATAAAATCTGGCAAAATGCGTGAGTGTTAACCCACAAAATGACGCGTTTGACAAAAAAAATCAAAATCATAAGTATATAACCACGAACTGGCCAGTTTTCGTTCTTATATATCATAAAACCATATCCTCAAGCTAATAAACAAGAAAAATCAATTTTTGGTTCCGTCATAAAATCTGGAAAAATGCGTGAGTGTTCCCCCATAAAATGCCGCGATTTAGAAAAAAAATACAAAATCATAACTATATAGCCACGAATTGACTCGTTTCGATTCTGAAATATCATAATACGATATCCTCAATCTTATAAACAAGAAACGTCAATTATTAGTTCCGCCATAAAATCTGAAAAAATGCGTGAGGGTTAACCCACAAAATGACGCGTTATAGAAAAAATAAAAAAGTATAAGTATATAACCACCAATTGACCCGTTTTCCTTCTTATATATTATAATCCCATATCCTCAAGCTAATAAACAAGAAACGTCAATTTTTGGTTTTGTGATAAATTCAGGCAAAATGCGTGAGTGTTAACCCACAAAATGGTTTGTTTTAGAAAAAATACAAAATTATAAGTATATAACCACGAATTGACCCGTTTCGGTTCAAAAATATCATAATACCATATCCTCAAGCTAATAAACAAGAAACGCCAATTTTTAGTTCCGTCATAAAATCAGGCAAAATGCGTGAGTGTTAACCCACAAGATGGCGTGTTTTAAAAAATACAAAATCATAAGTATATAACCACGAATTGAGCCCCTTTTGTTCTGAAATATCATAATACGATATTCTCAAGCTAATAAACAAGAAACGTCAATTATTTGTTCCGTCATAAAATCTGGCAAAATGTGTGAGTGTTAACCCACAAAATGACGCGTTTTATGAAAAATACAAAATCATAAGGATATAACCACGAATTGACCCTTTTTCGTTCTTATATATCATAATACAATATCCTCAAGCTAATAAACAAGAAACGTCAACTTTTGGTTCTGTAATAAAATCTGGCAAAATGCGTGAATTTTTAACCCACAAAATGGCGTGTTTTAGAAAAAAATACAAAATCATAAGTATATAACTACGAATTGAACCGTTTCTGTTTTGAAATATCATAATACGATATCCTCAAGCTAATAAACAAGAAGCGTTAATTTTTGGTTCCGTCATAAATCTGGCAAATTGAGTGAGTGTTAACCCACAAAATGGCGCGTTTTAGAAAAAATACAAAATCATAAGTATATAACCACGAATTGACCCGTTTATGTTTTGAAATATAATAATACGATATCCTCAAGCTAATAAACAAGATATGTCAATTTTTGGTTCCGTCATAAAATCTGGCAAAATGCGTGAGTGTTAACCCACAAAATGACGCGTTTTAGAATAAATACAAAATAAGTATATAACCACGAACTGACTCGTTTTCGTTCTTATATATCATAATACCATATCCTCAAGCTAATAAACAAGAAACATCAATTTTTGGTTTCAACATAAAATCTGGCAAAATGCGTAAGTGTTAACCCATAAGATGACCCTTTTAAGAAAATATACAAAATCGTAAGTATATAACCACGATCTGACCCGTTTTAGTTCTTATATATATATATATTATAAAACCATATCCTCAAGCTAATAAATAAGAAACGTCAATTTTTGGTTATGTAATAAAATCTGGCAAAATGCGTGAGTGTTAACCCAGAAAATGACGCGTTTTAGAAAAATACAAAATCATAAGTGTATAACCACGAACTGACCCGTTTTCGTTCTTATATATCATAATACCATATCCTCAAGCTAATAAACAAGAAACGTCAATTTTTTGTTCCAACATAAACTCTGGCAAAATGCGTGAGTGAGATAACCCACAAAATAGCGCGTTTTAAAAAAAATACAAAATCATAAGTATATAACAACGAATTGACCCATTTTTTTTCTTATATATCATAATACGATATCCTCTAGCTAATAAATAAGAAAAGTCAATTTTTGGTTCCGTTATAAAATCTGGCGAATTGCGTGAGTGTTGACCCACAAAATAGCGCGTTTTAGAAAAAAAATACAAAATCATAAGTATATAATAATGAATTGACCCGTTTCTGTTATGAAATATCATAATACCATATCCTCAAGCTTTTAAACAGGAAACGTCAATTTTTGGTTCTGTAATATACTCTGGCAAAATGCGTGAGTGTTAACACACAAAATGGCACGTTTTAGAAAAAAATACAAAATCATAAGTATATAACCATGAATTGACCCGTTTCTGTTCTGAAATATTATTATACGATATCCTCAAGCTAATAAACAAGAAACGTCAAATTTGGTTCTGTCATAAAATCTGGCAAAATGCGTGAGTGTTAACCCACAAAATGGCGTGTTTTTGAAAAATACAAAATCATAAGTATATAACCATGAATTGACATTTTCTCATTCATATATATTATAATACTATATCCTCAAGCTAATAAACAAGAAACGTCAATTTTTGGTTCTGTAACAAAATCTGGCAAAATGCGTGAATGTTAACCCATAAAATGGTGCGTTTTAGAAAAAAATAAAAAATCATAAGTATATAACCACGAATTGACCCGTTTCTGTTCTGAAATATAATAATACGATATCCTCAAGCTAATATTCAAGAAACATCAATTCTTGGTTACGTCATAAAATCTGGCAAAATGCGTGAGTGTTAACCCACAAAATGACGCGTTTGACAAAAAAAATCAAAATCATAAGTATATAACCACGAACTGACAAGTTTTCGTTCTTATATATCATAAAACCATATCCTCAAGCTAATAAACAAGAAAAATCAATTTTTGGTTCCGTCATAAAATCTGGAAAAATGCGTGTTTTAGAAAAAAATACAAAATCATAACTATATAGCCACGAATTGACTCGTTTCGATTTTGAAATATCATAATACGATATCCTCAATCTTATAAACAAGAAACGTCAATTATTAGTTCCGCCATAAAATCTGAAAAAATGCGTGAGTGTTAACCCACAAAATGACGCGTTATAGAAAAAATAAAAAAGTATAAGTATATAACCACCAATTGACCCGTTTTCCTTATTATATATTATAATCCCATATCCTCAAGCTAATAAACAAGAAACGTCAATTTTTGGTTTTGTGATAAATTCAGGCAAAATGCGTGAGTGTTAACTCACAAAATGGTTTGTTTTAGAAAAAATACAAAATTATAAGTATATATCCACGAATTGACCCGTTTCGGTTCAGAAATATCATAATACCATATCCTCAAGCTAATAAACAAGAAACGCCAATTTTTAGTTCCGTCATAAAATCAGGCAAAATGCGTGAGTGTTAACCCACAAGATGGCGTGTTTTAAAAAATACAAAATCATAAGTATATAACCACGAATTGAGCCCCTTTTGTTCTGAAATATCATAATACGATATTCTCAAGCTAATAAACAAGAAACGTCAATTATTTGTTCCGTCATAAAATCTGGCAAAATGTGTGAGTGTTAACCCACAAAATGACGCGTTTTATGAAAAATACAAAATCATAAGGATATAACCACGAATTGACCCTTTTTCGTTCTTATATATCATAATACAATATCCTCAAGCTAATAAACAAGAAACGTCAACTTTTGGTTCTGTAATAAAATCTGGCAAAATGCGTGAATTTTTAACCCACAAAATGGCGTGTTTTAGAAAAAAATACAAAATCATAAGTATATAACCACGAATTGAACCGTTTCTGTTTTGAAATATCATAATACGATATCCTCAAGCTAATAAACAAGAAGCGTTAATTTTTGGTTCCGTCATAAATCTGGCAAATTGAGTGAGTGTTAACCCACAAAATGGCGCGTTTTAGAAAAAAATACAAAATCATAAGTATATAACCACGAATTGACCCGTTTATGTTTTGAAATATAATAATACGATATCCTCAAGCTTATAAACAAGATACGTCAATTTTTGGTTTCGTCATAAAATCTGGCAAAATGCGTGAGTGTTAACCCACAAAATGACGCGTTTTAGAATAAATACAAAATAAGTATATAACCACGAACTGACTCGTTTTCGTTCTTATATATCATAATACCATATCCTCAAGCTAATAAACAAGAAACATCAATTTTTGGTTTCAACATAAAATCTAGCAAAATGCGTAAGTGTTAACCCATAAGATGACCCTTTTAAGAAAAAATACAAAATCGTATGTATATAACCACGATCTGACCCGTTTTAGTTCTTATATATATATATATTATAATACTATATCCTCAAGCTAATAAATAAGAAACGTCAATTTTTGGTTATGTAATAAAATCTGGCAAAATGCGTGAGTGTTAACCCAGAAAATGACGCGTTTTAGAAAAATACAAAATCATAATTGTATAACCACGAACTGACCCGTTTTCGTTCTTATATATCATAATACCATATCCTCAAGCTAATAAACAAGAAACGTCAATTTTTTGTTCCAACATAAACTCTGGCAAAATGCGTGAGTGAGATAACCCACAAAATAGCGCGTTTTAAAAAAAATACAAAATCATAAGTAGATAACAACGAATTGACCCGTTTTTTTTCTTATATATCATAATACGATATCCTCTAGCTAATAAATAAGAAAAGTCAATTTTTGGTTCCGTTATAAAATCTGGCGAATTGCGTGAGTGTTGAACCACAAAATAGCGCGTTTTAGAAAAAAAATACAAAATCATAAGTATATAATAATGAATTGACCCGTTTCTGTTATGAAATATCATAATACCATATCCTCAAGCTTTTAAACAGGAAACGTCAATTTTTGGTTCTGTAATATACTCTAGCAAAATGCGTGAGTGTTAACACACAAAATGGCACGTTTTAGAAAAAAATACAAAATCATAAGTATATAACCACGAATTGACCAGTTTCTGTTCTGAAATATCATTATACGATATCCTCAAGCTAATAAACAAGAAACGTCAAATTTGGTTCTGTCATAAAATCTGGCAAAATGCGTGAGTGTTAACCCACAAAATGGCGTGTTTTTGAAAAATACAAAATCATAAGTATATAACCATGAATTGACATTTTCTCGTTTATATATATTATAATACTATATCCTCAAGCTAATAAACAAGAAACGTCAATTTTTGGTTCTGTAACAAAATCTGGCAAAATGCGTGAATGTTAACCCATAAAATGGTGCGTTTTAGAAAAAAATAAAAAATCATAAGTATATAACTACGAATTGACCCGTTTCTGTTCTGAAATATAATAATACGATATCCTTAAGCTAATATTCAAGAAACATCAATTTTTGGTTACGTCATAAAATCTGGCAAAATGCGTGAGTGTTAACCCACAAAATGACGCGTTTGACAAAAAAAATCAAAATCATAAGTATATAACCACGAACTGACCAGTTTTCGTTCTTATATATCATAAAATCATATCCTCAAGCTAATAAATAAGAAAAATCAATTTTTGGTTCCGTCATAAAATCTGGAAAAATGCGTGAGTGTTAACCCATAAAATGCCGCGTTTTAGAAAAAAATACAAAATCATAACTATATAGCCACGAATTGACTCGTTTCGATTCTGAAATATCATAATACGATATCCTCAATCTTATAAACAAGAAACGTCAATTATTAGTTCCGCCATAAAATCTGAAAAAAATGCGTTAGTGTTAACCCACAAAATGACGCGTTATAGAAAAAATAAAAAAGTATAAGTATATAACCACCAATTGACCCATTTTCGTTCTTATATATCATAATCCCATATCCTCAAGCTAATAAACAAGAAACTTCAATTTTTGGTTTTGTGATAAATTCAGGCAAAATGCGTGAGTGTTAACCCACAAAATGGTGTGTTTTAGAAAAAAATACAAAATTATAAGTATATAACCATGAATTGACCCGTTTCTGTTCAGAAATATCATAATACCATATCTTCAAGCTAATAAACAAGAAACGCCAATTTTTAGTTCTGTCATAAAATCAGGCAAAATGCGTGAGTGTTAACCCACAAAATGACGTGTTTTAAAAAATACAAAATCATAAGTATATAACCACGAATTGAGCCCCTTTTGTTCTGAAATATCATAATAAGATAATCTCAAGCTAATAAACAAGAAACGTCAATTATTTGTTCCGTCATAAAATCTGGCAAAATGTGTGAGTGTTAACCCACAAAATGACGTGTTTTATGAAAAATACAAAATCATAAGGATATAACCACGAATTGACCCTTTTTCGTTCTTATATATCATAATACAATATCCTCAAGCTAATAAACAAGAAACGTCAACTTTTGGTTCTGTAATAAAATCTGGCAAAATGCGTGAATGTTAACCCACAAAATGGCGTGTTTTAGAAAAAAATACAAAATCATAAGTATATAACCACGAATTGAACCGTTTCTGTTTTGAAATATCATAATACGATATCCTCAAGCTAATAAACAAGAAGCGATTAATTTTTGGTTCCGTCATAAATCTGGCAAATTGAGTGAGTGTTAACCCACAAAATGGCGCGTTTAAAAAAAAATACAAAATCATAAGTATATAACCACGAATTGACCCGTTTATGTTTTGAGATATAATAATACGATTTCCTCAAGCTAATAAACAAGATACGTCAATTTTTTGTTCCGTCATAAAATCTGGCAAAATGCGTGAGTGTTAACCCACAAAATGACGCGTTTTAGAATAAATACAAAATAAGTATATAACCACGAACTGACTCGTTTTCGTTCTTATATATCATAATACCATATCCTCAAGCTAATAAACAAGAAACGTCAATTTTTGGTTTCATCATAAAATCTGGCAAAATGCGTAAGTGTTAACCCATAAGATGACCCTTTTAAGAAAAAATACAAAATCGTATGTATATTACCACGATCTGACCCATTTTAGTTCTTATATATATATATATATATATATATATATATATATATATACATATATTATAATACCATATCCTCAAGCTAATAAATAAGAAACGTCAATTTTTGGTTATGTAATAAAATCTGACAAAATGCGTGAGTGTTAACCCAGAAAATGACGCGTTTTAGAAAAATACAAAATCATAAGTGTATAACCACGAACTGACCCGTTTTCGTTCTTATATATTATAATACCATATCCTCATGCTAATAAACAAGAAACGTCAATTTTTTGTTCCAACATAAACTCTGGCAAAATGCGTGAGTGAGATAACCCACAAAATAGCGCGTTTTAAAAAAAAAATACAAAATCATAAGTATATAACAACGAATTGACCCGTTTTTTTTCTTATATATCATAATACGATATCCTCTAGCTAATAAATAAGAAAAGTCAATTTTTGGTTCCGTTATAAAATCTGGCGAATTGCGTGAGTGTTGACCCACAAAATAGCGCGTTTTAGAAAAAAAATACAAAATCATAAGTATATAATAATGAATTGACCCGTTTCTGTTATGAAATATCATAATACCATATCCTCAAGCTTTTAAACAGGAAACGTAAAGTTTTGGTTCTGTAATATACTCTGGCAAAATGCGTGAGTGTTAACACACAAAATGGCACGTTTTAGAAAAAAATACAAAATCATAAGTATATAACCACGAATTGACCCGTTCTGTTCTGAAATATCATTATACAATATCCTCAAGCTAATAAACAAGAAACGTCAAATTTGGTTCTGTCATAAAATCTGGCAAAATGCGTGAGTGTTAACCCACAAAATGGCGTGTTTTTGAAAAATACAAAATCATAAGTATATAACCATGAATTGACATTTTCTCGTTCATATATATTATAGTACTATATCCTCAAGCTAATAAACAAGAAACGTCAATTTTTGGTTCTGTAACAAAATCTGGCAAAATGCGTGAATGTTAACCCATAAAATGGTGCGTTTTAGAAAAAAATAAAAAATCATAAGTATATAACCACGAATTGACCCGTTTCTGTTCTGAAATATAATAATACGATATCCTCAAGCTAATATTCAAGAAACATCAATTTTTGGTTACGTCATAAAATCTGGCAAAATGCGTGAGTGTTAACCCACAAAATGACGCGTTTGACAAAAAAAATCAAAATCATAAGTATATAACCACGAACTGACCAGTTTTCGTTCTTATATATCATAAAACCATATCCTCAGGCTAATAAACAAGAAAAATCAATTTTTGGTTCCGTCATAAAATCTGGAAAAATGCGAGAGTGTTAACCCATAAAATGCCGCGTTTTAGAAAAAAATACAAAATCATAACTATATAGCCACGAATTGACTCGTTTCGATTTTGAAATATCATAATACGATATCCTCAATCTTATAAACAAGAAACGTCAATTATTAGTTCCGCCATAAAATCTGAAAAAAATGCGTGAGTGTTAACCCACAAAATGACGCGTTATAGAAAAAATAAAAAAGTATAAGTATATAACCACCAATTGACCCGTTTTCGTTCTTATATATCATAATCCCATATCCTCAAGCTAATAAACATGAAACGTCAATTTTTGGTTTTGTGATAAATTCAGGCAAAATGCGTGAGTGTTAACCCACAAAATGGTGTGTTTTAGAAAAAAATACAAAATTATAAGTATATAACCACGAATTGACCCGTTTCGGTTCAGAAATATCATAATACCATATCCTCAAGCTAATAAACAAGAAACGCCAATTTTTAGTTCTGTCATAAAATTAGGCAAAATGCGTGAGTGTTAACCCACAAAATGACGTGTTTTAAAAAATACAAAATCATAAGTATATAACCACGAATTGAGCCCCTTTTGTTCTGAAATATCATAATAAGATATTCTCAAGCTAATAAACAAGAAACGTCAATTATTTGTTCCGTCATAAAATCTGGCAAAATGTGTGAGTGTTAACCCACAAAATGACGTGTTTTATGAAAAATACAAAATCATAAGGATATAACCACGAATTGACCCTTTTTCGTTCTTATATATCATAATACAATATCCTCAAGCTAATAAACAAGAAACGTCAACTTTTGGTTCTGTAATAAAATCTGGCAAAATGCGTGAATGTTAACCCACAAAATGGCGTGTTTTAGAAAAAAATACAAAATCATAAGTATATAACCACGAATTGAACCGTTTCTGTTTTGAAATATCATAATACGATATCCTCAAGCTAATAAACAAGAAGCGATTAATTTTTGGTTCCGTCATAAATCTGGCAAATTGAGTGAGTGTTAACCCACAAAATGGCGCGTTTAAAAAAAAATACAAAATCATAAGTATATAACCACGAATTGACCCGTTTATGTTTTGAGATATAATAATACGATTTCCTCAAGCTAATAAACAAGATACGTCAATTTTTTGTTCCGTCATAAAATCTGGCAAAATGCGTGAGTGTTAACCCACAAAATGACGCGTTTTAGAATAAATACAAAATAAGTATATAACCACGAACTGACTCGTTTTCGTTCTTATATATCATAATACCATATCCTCAAGCTAATAAACAAGAAACGTCAATTTTTGGTTTCATCATAAAATCTGGCAAAATGCGTAAGTGTTAACCCATAAGATGACCCTTTTAAGAAAAAAATACAAAATCGTAAGTATATAACCACGATCTGACCCGTTTTAGTTCTTATATATATATATATATATATTATAATACCATATCCTCAAGCTAATAAATAAGAAACGTCAATATTTGGTTATGTAATAAAATCTGGCAAAATGCGTGAGTGTTAACCCAGAAAATGACGCGTTTTAGAAAAATACAAAATCATAAGTGTATAACCACGAACTGACCCGTTTTCGTTCTTATATATCATAATACCATATCCTCAAGCTAATAAACAAGAAACGTCAATTTTTTGTTCCGTCATAAAATCTGGCAAAATTCGTGAGTGTTAACCCACAAAATTACGTGTTTTAGAAAAAATATAAAATCATAAGTATATAACCACGAATTGACCCGTTTTCGTTCATATATATCATAATTCCATATCCTCAAGCTAATAAACAAAAAACGTCAATTTTTGGTTCTGTAATAAAATCTGGCAAATTGCGTGAGTGTTAACCCACAAAATGGCGTGTTTTAGAAAAAAAATACAAAATCATAAGTATATAACCACGAATTGACCCGTTTCTGTTTTGAAATATCATAATACGATATCTTCAAGCTAATAAACAAGAAACGTCAATTTTTTGTTCCGTTATAAATCTGGCAAAATACGTGAATGTTAACCCATAAAATGGTGTGTTTTAGAAAAAAATGCAAAACCATAAGTATATAACTACGAATTGACCTGTTTCTGTTCTAAAATATAATAATACGATATCCTCAAGCTAATAAACAAGAAACATCAATTTTTGGTTCCATCATAAAATCTGTTAAAATGCGTGAGTGTTAATCCACAAAATGGCGCGTTTTAGAAAAAAATACAAAATCATAAGTATATAACCAAGAATTGACCCGTTTCTATTTAGAAATATCATAATAAGATATCCTCAAGCTATTAAACAAGAAACGTCAATTTTTGGTTATGTCATAAAATCTGGCAAAATGTGTGATTATTAACCCACAAAATGATGCGTTTTAGAAGAAATACAATATTATAAGTATATAACCACAAACTGACCCGTTTTCGTTCTTATATATCATAATACCATATCCTTAAGCTAATAAACAAGAAACGTCAATTTTTGGTTTCGTCATAAAATCTGGAAAAATGCATTGGTGTTAACCCACAAAATGACGCGTTTTAGAAAAAATACAAAATGATAAGTATATAACCACGAATTGACTCGTTTCTGTTTTGAAATATCATAATACCTTATCATCAAGCTAGTAAACAAGAAACGTAAATTTTTGGTTCCGTCATAAAATCTGGTAAAATGCGTAAATGTTAACTCACAAAATGACGTGTTTTAGAAAAAATACAGAATCATAAGTGTATAACCACGAATTGACCCGTTTTCATTTTTATATATCATAATACCATATCCTCAAGCTAATAAACAAGAAACGACAATTTTTGGTTCCATCATAAAATCTGGCAAAATGCGTGAGTGTTAACCCACAAAATGATGCATTTTTGAAAAAATACAAAATCATAAGTATATAACCATGAATTGACCTGTATTCGTTCTTATATATCATAATTCCATATCCTCAAACTAATAAACAAGAAACGACAATTTTTGGTTCTGTAATAAAATTTGGCAAAATGCGTGAGTGTTAACCCATAAAATGACGCGTTTTAGAAAAATTACAAAATCATTGGTATATAACCACGAATTTACCCGTTTTTGTTCTTATATATTATAATACTATATCCTCAAGATAATAAACAAGAAACATCAATTTTTGGTTCCGTCATAAAATCTGGCAAATTGCATGAGTGTTAACCCACAAAATGGCGCGTTTTAGAAAAATTACAAAATCCTAAGTATATAACCACGATTTGACCTGTTTCTTTTTTGATATATTACAATAAAATATCCTCAATCCAATAAACAAGAAACGTCAATTTTTGGTTCTGTAAAAAAATATGGCAAAATGTGTGAGTGTTAACCCACAAAATGGAGCGTTTTCGAAAAAATACGAAATCCTATGTACATAACCATGATTTGACCCGTTTATTTTCTGATACATAATAATACAATATCCTCAAGCTATTAAACAAGAAATATCAATTTTGGTTCTGTAATAAAATCTGTCGAAATGTGTGAGTGTTAACCCATAAAATGACGCGTTTTTGAAAAAATACAAAATCCTAAGTATATAACTACTATTTAACCTGCTTCTTTTCTGATATATCATAATAAAATATCCTTAATCTTATTAAGAAGAAACGTCAATCTTTGGTTCTGTAAAAAAATCTAGCAAAATGTGTGAGTGTTAACCCACGAAATAGCTCGTTTTAGAAAAAATATAAAATCATAAATATGTAACCATGATTTGACCCGTTTCTTTTATGATACATCATAATACAATATCCTCAAGCTATTAAAAAAGCAATGTAAATTTTTAACCCTGTAAAAAAATCTGGAAAAATGTGTGAGTGTTAACCCACAAAAATGGTGTGTTTTAGAAAGAATACAAAATCCTAAGTATATAACCACGATTTGACCTGTTTCTTTTGTAATACATCATAATACAAAATCCTCAATCTATTAAACAATAAACGTCAATTTTTGGTTATGTAATCAAATCTGACAAAATGTGTGAGTGTTACCCATAAAATGGCGCGTTTTAGAAAAAATACAAAATTCTATGTATATAACCACGATTTGAGCCCTTTTTTCCAATATATCATAATACAATATTTTCAAGCTAATAAACCAGAAACATCAATTTTTGGTTCTATAAAAAAATCTGGCAAAATGTGTGAGTGTTAACCCATGAAATGACGTGTTTTAGAAAAAATACAAAATCTTAAGTATATAACCACGATTTGATCCATTTATTTTCCGATATATCATAGTACAATATCCTAAATCAAATAAACAAGAAACGTCAATTTTTGGTTCTGTAAAAAAATCTGCCAAAATGTGTGAGTGTAAACCCATGAAATGGCGCGTTTTAGAAAAAATACGAAATCTAAGTATATAACCATGATTTTACCCGTTCCTTTTTTTATATATCATAATACAATATCCTCAAGCTATTAAACAAGAAACGTCAATTTTTGGTTCTGTAAAAAAATCTGGCAAAATGTGTGAGTGTTGTTAACCCACAAAAAGACGTGTTTTAGAAAAAATACGAAATCCTAAGTATATAACCACGATTTGACGCGTCTCTTTTCTGATATAACATAATACAAATCCTCAAGCTAATAAACAAGAAACGTCAATTTTTGGTTTGTAAAAAAATCTGGCAAAATGTGTGAGTGTTAACCCACGAAATGACGCGTTTTAGAAAAAATACAAAATCCTAAGTATATAATCACGATTTGACCCGTTTCTTTTCTGATATATTATAATACAATATCCTCAAGCTAATAAACATGAAACGTCAATTTTTGGTTCTGTAAAAAAATCTGGCAAATTGTGTGGGTGTGTTAACCCATAAAATGGTGAATTTTAGAAAAAATACAAAATCCTAAGTATATGACCACGAATTGACCCGTTTCTTTTTTTGATATATCATAATAAAATATCCTCAAGCTATTAAACAAGAAACGTCAATATTTGATTCTGTAAATATAATCTGGCAAAATGTGTGAGTGTTAACCCATAAAAAGGCGCGTTTTAGAAAAAATACGAAATCCTAAGTATATAACCACGATTTGACCCGTTTCTTTTCTGATATATCATAATATAATATCCTCAAGCTATTAAAAAGAAACGTCAATTTTTGGTCATGTAAAAAAATATGGAAAAATGTGTGTGTTAAGCCACAAAATGGCCTGATTTAAAAATAATACAAAATCATAAGTATATATATAACCACGAATTAACCCGTTTCTTTTAAGATATATAATAATACAATATCTTTAAGCTAAAATGACCCGTTTTAAAAAATACAAAATCATAAGTATATAACCACGAATTAACCTGCTTCTTTTCTGATATATCTTAAAACAATATCCTCAAGATAATAAACAATAATCTTCAATTTTTTGTTCGGTAATAAAATCTGGCAAAATATGTGAATGTTGTTAACCCACAAAATGACCCGTTTTAAAAAATACAAAATCATAAGTATATAACCGTGAATTGACCTGTTTCTTTTCAACAATATCATAATACAATATCCTCAAACTAATAAAAGAATCGTCAATTTTTAGTTTCGTAATAAGAATCGTCAATGTTGTTAACCCACAAAATGGTCCAATTAAAAAACAAAATCATAAGTATATAACCACGAATTGATCTGTCTCTTCTGATATATCATAATACAATATCCGCAAGCAAATAAACAAGAATTGTAAATTTTTTGTTCGATAATAAAATTTGGCAAACTGTGTCACATAATGGTTAAAAAATACAAAGTCATAACTATATAACCACTACTTGACCGGTTTCTTTTCTGATATATCATAATATATACAGTACCCTCAAGCTAATAAACAAGAATCGTCAATTTTTGGTTCGATAATAGAATTTAGCAAAATGTGTTAATGCTAACCCACAAAATATCCCGTTTTAACAAAAATACAAAATCATAACCCACAAAATGACCTGTTTTAAAAAAATACAAAATTATAAGTATATAACTACGAATTGACCCGTTTCTTTTATAATCTATCATAATACAATATCCTCAAGCAAATAAACAAGAATCGTTAATTTTTTGTTTGGTAATAAAATCTGGCAAAATGTACGAGTGTTGGCTCCTTTAAAAAAATACAAAATCATATGTATATTACCATGAATTGGCCCCCTTATTTTCTGATATATCATAAAGCAATATTTCCTAGCTAATAAACAAGAATCGTTAATTTTTTGTTCTGTAATAAAATCTGGCAAAAAGTGTGTGTATTAACCCAAAAATTGTCTTGTTTTTAAAAAATCAGAATCATGAGTATATGATCACGAGTCGGTCCATTTATTTTTTTATAACTAATGAAACAATATCATATAGCTAATAACCCAGAATCGTTAATTTTTTATTCGGTAATACAATCTGGCAAAATGGGTAAGTATTAACTAACAAAATGACATGTTTGAAAAAATAGAAAATCATAAGTATATAACCAATAATTGATCTGTTTCTTTTCTTATATATCATAAAACAATATCCGTGATCTAATAAGCAAGAATCGTCAATTTTTGGTTTGGTAGTAAAATTTGGCAAAATAGGCACCCATGTATCTCTTGTTTATAAAAAAATCAAAATCATAAGTACATAATCAAGATTCAATCCATTTATTTTTGTATAACTAATAAAACAATATCCTATATCTAATAAACAAGAATTGTCAATTTTTGGTTCGGTAATGAAATCTTGCAAAATGTGTGTGTGTCAACCCAAAAATGATTCGTTTTAGAAAAATACAAAATCATAGGTATATAACCACAAAATGACCCATGTTTTTCTGATATATCATAAAAAATTATCCTCAAGCTAATAAACAAGAATCGTCAATTTTTTGTTCGGTAATAGAATCTGGCAAAATGTGTGATTATTAACCCACAAATGGCCATGTTTTAGAAATAAAATCAAAATTATGAGTATATGATCACAAATCAATCTGTTTAGTTTTGTATAACTAATAACTATGGGCGGATTGACAACTTACCCCCAGTATATTTTTCGTACTGGTTACCCCCCCCCCCCCCAATTTTTGTTTTCGTGACTCCGTGCCCCTTTTTAACGAAAACCGTAAAAAATGGTTGTTAGTTGGTCACGTGTTGGTCATGTGCGTATTTTTTTAATTAAAAAATCAATTTTATAATTTAATAAATATTACTCATTTATTAACAAGGGTATATTTGGTACTTCATAATCTAAACTATATATACTCAATTCTAAAACAAACAAAAAAACCAATAACCTACAAATCAATCTAATTTAAAAAATGTAAAATCATGAATATATGATAATGAATAGAATTGTGTCTTTTCAAAAATATTATACTAAAATATACTTGATCTAATAAGCCAAGGATCGTCTGTTTTCGATTCAAAGTTAAATATTGCAAAATGCGTGAGTGTTAACCCACAAATCAATATGTTCAAAAAAAATGCAAAATCAAGAGAATATGTTCACTAATTGAATCGTTTTTCTTTTAATATATCATAAAACAATATACTCGAGTTAAAAAAGAATAATATTCTATTTTCGATTTGGGAGTAAAATTTGGCAAAATGCGTGAGTTAACACACAAATCGTCCTGTTTAAACAAACGAAAAATCATTAATATATGTTAACGAATCGACCCGTTTATATTTTGATGTATTATAAATCAATATTCCGGAGCTAATAAACAAATATCTCCAACTTTCGAGTAGGAAGTGGAATTTGGCGAAATGGGTGAATGTTAACCAACAAATCAACCTGTTTTAAAAAATGAAAAATAATGAGTATATGATCACGAGTTGACTCATTTCTATTATGATATATAAAATAACCTATAGCCTAATAAACATAAACAACTATTTTTGATTCAGAAGTAAAATCTGACAAAATGTGTGATTGTTAACATACAAATCGGCCGGTTTTTAAAAAAATTGAAAAATCATGAGTATATGATCACGAATCGAACCGTTTCTTCTCTTATATATTATAAAATAATATTCTCTATCTAAATACAAACATCATCCGTTTTCAGTTCAGAAGTGGAAAACGAAAAAATAGTGTGTGATATTCCACAAGTTCACCCGTTTTAAAAAAAGGTCAAATTTACGAGTATATGATCGGGAATCGGCCCGTTTCTTTTCAGTAATATTATAAAAGGATGTTATTGAGTTAATAAACAACAAACGTCCATTTACGGTATGAAAGTAAATTCTGGAAAAATACATGAGTGTGAACCCCTAATTGGCATGTTTTAAAAAAATGAAAAATCATGTGTATATAACCACAAATTGACCTATTTCTATCCTGATATATCAATTTTTGTCCAGAGAAAAAATTTAGTAAAATGCATGAGTGTTAACCCAAAAATCGGCTTGTCTTAAAAAAATCAAAATTATGAGTATATGATCACGAATCGACCCGTATATTTTTAAATATCAAATAAAACAATATCCTATAACTAATAAACAAAAACAACCATTATTGATTCGGAAATAAAATCTAGTAAAATGTACGAGTGTTAACCCACAAAATGACCCGTTTTTAAAAAAATGTAAAATAACGAGTATATGATTACGAATTGACACGTTTCTTTTCTTATAAACCCTTAAAAAAATAGGACTAACGATCAAGAATTGTCCATTTTCGGTTAGTTAGACAAATATGGAAAAATGCGTGAGTGTTGACCCACAAATTCACCCATTTTAAAATAAAATACAAAATTACGAGTATATAATCATGAATCGATCTGTTTATTTTCTGATATATAATAAAAAATATTCTCGAGCTAATAAACAATAAAAGTCCATTTTCAGTCCGGAAGTAAAATCTAGCTAATAAACAAGAATCTTTTATTTTTGGTTCGAGGTTAAAATTTGGCAAAATGCACTGGGGTTGACCCACAAATTAACTTGTTTAAAAAAATATCAAACTCATGAGTATATGATCACGAATCGACACGTTTTAAAAATTAGTAAAATCCTGATTATATGGTCACGAATGGACCCTTTTGTTATCTGATATATCATAAAACAATATCATAGAGCTACGAAATAAGAATCGGCCCTTTTTTTATTCGAAAGTAAAATCTGACAAAATGTGTGAGCTATAACCCACAAATTAGTCTAATTTTAAAATTTTAAAATTATGAGTATATGATAATGAATAAAATTATTTATTTTCAAAAATATTATAATAAAATATATTTGAAGTAATAAACAAGGATCATCTATTTTCGATTCAAAAGTTGAATATTACAAAATACGTGAATGTGAACCTACAAATTGCTAACTTCGGTTTGTATCATTTCAAATTACAAGGGTCAAAGTTATTATGAGTTAAAGTGAGCCATTGTCTCAAAACCCATTGTCTTAAAGTGAGCCATTGTCTCAAAACCCATTGTCAAAGTTATTATGAGTTAAAGCGAGCCATTGTTCCAAAATTCTTAACTGAGGAAAATACATTATAGGGCCAGAAATACCCCATATTTATATTATAAGTCCAAACCAGAAAAAAAGTTATTTTTAAGGCCACTTTTCAATTTTCTGGTTTAGGTTTTTGATTTTTTTTACCTTTATTCGTGATGGGTAACGGACCCATGCCGTATTTTACATTCATTCCCTTTTCATCGGTGGGTACAGCCCCACGAAGAACAATGTCACACATTTTTGTAAATAACATTGTGATAGGAACAAACCCGTGGTGTTTTTTACATCGTTTTTTAAGTTGCTTATTACATTTTCTTAAGTCATTAGTCATATTCTTCACATCCCAATATTGTTATTGGGCTGGCCCCTTTGTTAACAAACAAAAAAGAAACAACTTCTTCACACCCGCATTGGGCTTGTACCGCCCAAGACCAAACAAAAATTAAATCCATTCTATTCACACAAGAATCACCTGGAAATAAAAATCAGGAACTCTTTTAATATACCAACTTCAAATACAAAGAAGTATTTGCAAACTCAAATGATTGTACAGGTATAATGAACTCAAGAAATAGGAAACAAAAATCAAAACAAAAAAACAAAACCATATACGCTGACTCACGATGGGGCTGGGCCCATCATTCAATTTGTCTTCGACGGGATAGGCCCGTGATTCGAATCGACCTCGACCGGCTGTACCCATGTCTCTATTCTCTCACGCTCGCCAGAGGTGCGCCAGTGAGCTCTAAATGGTGGATAATGGCAACGAAAGGCGGTGGCGGTGTATTGGTGGTCTAGATCTTCAGCGTGGTGAAAGGTCCACGAGCGTTGACGGCGGTATTGGGGTTTCGATAGTGGAGAAGGGTAACATGGTGGTGAAGAGGTGGGTTTCGATGGTGAGATCGGGGCTAATGGTGGTGGAGAGATGTTGAGCAGTGGTGAGCAGTGTTGATGGCTGAGCTCCTGCGCTGTCGTTTGTAGTGAGCAGGAGAACGATGGAAAGGTGAGATCTGAATGGTGGGTAATGGTGGGGTGGGTTTGATGTTGATGATGGTGGGGATGAGGGTGGGGAACGGCAGGAGGCAGGAGGGGGTAGATGGGGTGGGTTTGATGTTGATGATGGTGGGGATGTTGTAGGCAGAGAGGGGTAGGGTGAGGGTGGGTACGATGCTGATGGTGGTGGGGATGGTGTATGGTGACGTTGGTGGAGATGGTGATGCCGATTGGTCAGATATCACAGAGAGGGTAGTGGAGGTGGTGGTGGGTTGGTCAGATATCACAAAGAAAGTAGGGGAGGTGGTGGTGGTTTGGTCAGAGATCGGAGAGAAGGTAGAAGAGGTGGTAGTGGGTTGGTCAGAGATCACAGAGTGAGAAGAAGAAGGGGTCGTGAATGGTGAAAGAAAAGAGAAGAAATGGGTTGGGTCTAGTTATATATTGATGAATGGAGGGGTTTTTTAAATTTTTTACCTTTATTATTGGGCTTCTAACTACTAATTGAGAAGTTGGCCCTATAATAGAAACATAGCCCCCCTTCTTAACTAGTAGAGAGTCACATGGCCTAGGTGAATTTTAATGGAATTTTATCTCATAAAGTGGATGAAATTATTTATTATAATGATTCATAAACCAAAAATTATCACCTACTTAAGTATATGAGATTATATCATAACTAAAAATCGAGTAGAGTCCTAACATAGGCTACAATATGTATCGTATTAACTTATCCTTCACCATTTACAAATTTTCGTCGTCATCTTTGCCATAGTTAAAAGGCAATGGTACTGTTTTATGTGCTCGATACTTGCCAACATTATTCAATTGCTCATTCTCTAACCTGTCAAATTATAATAAAAGAATACATATTAGTGTCAAGGGATATGAACTCAAATCCATATTAGTGTCAAGGAATATGAACTCAAATCCATTAGATGAAAGATTAGACGAGAAAGCCGAACCTGAAAAAGTTCCAAATTCCACGACGAATGATCTCCAAACAAGCCACTACTGCAACAAGAGCTTTCCTATGTAGAAACGAAGTTTGTTCGAAATCTAGTAATAGTTGCATCCATACAAATCTAATAAAGACGTTCATAATCTGCAATTCAAGTCAATACATAAGCTATGCGTAAATGGTAAATAGGTTAAATTCATAGACGCGATGAGTTTTTCAACTTACTATAACGATAAAGTAAATGGCCTTGTTGGGTACGAGTAGTTTATCTCTAAGCCAACGGTTTTTGGAGTTCCTATTCAATAAACCCCAATCTATAACAATGTCCCAATATGTATTAATGATTGTAGTAAGCCCCGAGCTAATCGCAGCCAAAATTCTCAAGACCAAACCGCCTTGTTGATCGTAACATGTCAACACTGCAATTGCTATAATTGTTGAGAAGTATTTGAGACTATTTAGCCCCTGTATTGAGTCTTTCTCCTCGAAAAATCTTCGAGCACACTGCAAAATTACGAAATTGCCCTTAGTCAATGTAACAAAACGGAACGAAGGATTGTGTAGATAGATAGACACCTGAAGAAATCGAGCCCAGAATGGTAAGACTGCAACAACGGTATAGAGGGCTTGATAAATATCACTTTCATGGCACTTGTGGGACCGTTTCTTAAAATCACCCCATCCATAGTAGCATACGTAAAAGAGTAAAGCTCGGAAAGCTTGCACCTACATTTAGGGGTATGTTTTCCAATGGGGGATAAAAATGGGAAGTACTTGTTATATGATCAAGTTCAAATAATGTCAAACCTGGCTGGTCATTTGATCTGCCAAGAAGAAATCCGGAAGATTGACCTGAAAATGAAGTAATGAACTAGAAAAATAAACATGCACAATTCAAGAATATCTAGCTAAAACATCATTAAACAATTACCTTGTAAAAAGGAGCGCAAAGACAATGCCAAGCACATTTTAGGAAGAAAAAACGACTTGACCGGTATATAATGTTGAAAGGGCAGAATGATACAAGAAGCACAATCTGGAGAAAAAATAGTTTGAATAAAAGATAGAGAAATTAAGAAATCAAGAAATTTAAAAATAAAAAATACTAAAAAACTTACGCTGACTAGAGCTAACGGGACAAGTTCAGTTATGGTTTTGTAACTCTTGGTCTGTGGGTTCATTTCCATATCAAGATTCGCGAGTGATGCAGCTAATGTGAGTACTGCAAGACCCGAAGCGAGTAGGAGGATTTGATTATAACCCAATTGAGTTCCTTGCTTGAATCCAAATATAAACGGATAATTCACTCGGTATTTTCTCCAAAAGTAGATGGCTCCGGCATACATGATCAAATGGAGGACCACGTATCCAAAGAGACTGTAGAGCGGAAAGATATTTTCCATGTATTGATCACGTCCCGTGTTGTCGATTAGATGCCTCGCACGTATAGATACTATGATGGCGACTACTAATGCTATAGAGCACCCCGTAAATAAACCTGGAATACCCGACTCCAATTAGAGTTCTGTTTTTGTTTTCAAAGGGCCTCATAATTCGCGCTATTACCTGAACATGGTGAGATCTTTCAAAATGTTCATCCCAGTCCCTCTCTTTCATTTTTGTTTCCAACATTAGTGACAAGGTTATTATTGGACAAAATTAGTACGTGTAACTCACGTTTATGTTTTTGTACGGGCATAAACTTGCCTTGACGTGCAAGACATGTTTATGTTTTTACAAGGATATAAACGTGTGTATGTTGCACTTGTTGATTGTATATGTTTAAGTATAGCCTATTACCCATTAGATAGTGTAAGCTATTGTTTTGATTATTGTTTTGATTATTGTTTTTTATATTATAAAAATCAGGAAAACATACTTTATTTTCATAAACCAAAAAGAAATGTTCTTTTCCAATAAGCTTACCTAAGGAAAATGTAACGCGATGTCTCTCTCTCTTTGCTCGTGGCCGTAAAGTCTTCATCCCTTCTCTCCGATTACCATTTGCGAAGTGTCTTATGTATGTGGTTTTGACTCTATCTATGAGTCGCGAAACCTGAAGTTAGTTAAACAGGAACTTAATCAATTTATATCACAAAAACGAAACACGGTTTTTTCATGAATAATATGAAACCTCATTCGAGCTCCCGAGATACGATCTCTCAACCATATCTAAGTAAGCTTTCGAAGCATTTCTTGAAGTTATCTACAAAAAGAAATGCAAAACTTAGCGAAATTGCAGCAAAAAACCAATATGAACTCATATTTCATACCTTATCGTACTTCTTCATAATTTTAGTAAATGCAGATTGATTCAATAAACTAAAACTTTTGAGAACTCGAAGCTTATGGTAAAATATCACGAAAGCTTGCTTCAATCTCTCCTCGGCTTTTCTTAGTTCCACGTAGCTATATGATAAGTCGTTTGGACAATTGAGTACGTTTTTTAACGTAGAGATAGGTGTATCGGGTTCGAGATTTATCTTTACACGATCCAATACTTCTATAGGAGCCGGTCGAAAAACCTTGACACGTGTCCTTTCGCCTCCTCTAGACGAGCCATTTCTTGTATTTTCCTCGTTGGTCGTTTCAACTTCATGTGTTTAGAGTGCAACAGAGGAGTAAGGATTTCTTGTTCGGGGCAAAATTAAATTTTATTTTGATTTAATTGCATTATAGATCCCTAATTATGTAAAAATTACCCTATAGGTCCCATCATAAATTTTTTGAGTTAATTTCACTCTACATTCCTATATAAAAATTGTTGAGTTAATTGCATTATTGATCCCTATATAATGCAATCTTTCACTATGGGTCCTATACTATGCAAAAATTGCATTATATATCCCTATAAAATGCAAAAATTTAATTATATATCCTTATAAAATGCAAATATTGCAAAATATACACTATGGGTCCCTATTTTAAACCAAAGATGCACTCTATGTCCCTATATTATAAAGTTTGAGTTAATTGTATGCCTATATTATGCAAGCTTTCACTACGGGTCCCTATATTACGAAAAGAACTATATGTCCCTATATTATGCAAATATTGCTCTATATGTCCATATAAAATGCAAATATTGCACTATGGGTTCCTATATTGCAAAAGAAATTACATTATAGCTCCCTATATTATGTAAAAAATGCGCTATAATATAGAGATCAATTATATTCCTATATCATGAAAAATTTCACTATGAGTCCCTATATTACAAAAAAAAGCACTACAGATCCTTATTATATGCATAAATTTCACTATAAGTCCCTATAATATGCAAAATATTCAACTATAAGTCCCTACATTAATATTTTTGAGTTAATTACACTTGATCCCTGTATTGTGTAGAATTTGAAATGTGGTCCCTAGAATATGCGAAAAAATTGCACTATAGGTCCCTATATTTTTTTTAGTTTATAATTATTTATTCTGTAAACAAAACTTCCCGGAAATAAATTAACAATGCATAGTTGAATTTATACTGAAACTGAAAAATTTCAAGAATCAAGTCCTAATTACCTTGGATTCCATCAACCGATTTTGGAGAAGAATTACCATAGTCAGGGTCTATATTCTCGAAATGAATACTTAATTCTTCATTTTCTGAAGGATTATGAACCCGAATCCGAAGTGCAATTAGAGCATCCATTTGTTTACTCAATTCCCTAGCTTCATTCTTCATTTCCAGAACCTTCTCCGAATAAAACTGTAACACTTTGTTAAACTCATCGTCAAGTTTTTTAAAGAAGATAAGCTCATATTCTCCACCATCTTCGGATTCTCCAAGGAAGGTAGTCAAATAATTTGGGGTCTTGTTCGGGCCTTCTTCAATCTCTACCGAGCTCACAAAAATGGCTTCATCTTCTTGTTCATTACTCACTGAACTTCTCGAACTGTGATTGTATGGACTTGTTAATCCACTGAAGGATCTGTAAAAAGATAGTTTTCTGTTTAGACTGTCTTTTCGAGTAATTTCGACTGTGGTTGAATTGCGTCTGTTTTGATAAATGAGTATATCTTTTAGTAATTTCTTGAGGTAATTGTAATTCATGTATGCTGGTTCCCATTCATGGATCATATGGGAAACATATTCTTTCCCGAACTTCATTTTTACACTATTATATTTTATATTTTAGATATAGTGTTGTAACATATGAAGCTTTTTTTGTAACATATGAAACTAACAAGGTGTATATTTGTAAGGAATTGAATAATTTCATTTAAAGATAAATCTTTTATTCATAGACACATATCATTTTTATTAAAAATAAAAGATTAGATCACACCAGTTCACTGTTATACTATATTTTGAAATAGTATAAGAAAGAATAAAAGATTAAATTTTATGCCATATCATTATGATAACTTATTTTATTACCAAAGAAGTACAATATATGGAGTATATTCTAAAACTTGAATAAATATTATGGTAATTAAATGATAGTTACCAAAAACTTAATGTTGTTAGTTCTCAGGTTAACGAGAGCTCAAAATAAAGAAACATAATTATTGTAAGGAAGAAAGTAATATTAATAAAAGGGCAATATAAGATAGTGTGAGCAGTTGACAAGAAAAACTTGAGTATGACTCAACTAATTGAAATTAAACTCTCTTGGTAAGCAATGACTCCAAATGTGCCCTCACCGTCATGTATTTCGCAATCAATGATTTCAGTAATTTAATGAGTATCAAGAGCACAAATTACTAGTTTACCTCGAGAACTTTCAAGAAAAATGGCTTCTTTCCACAACAAAAGAGGAACCTGAATATCAATAAAAGGTCCAATCCTAAGTTGCTTGGTCCAAGCATTACAAGAAATAGTAGCATTAGCGGGGAAGCTATTGCGGCAACAACTAAAATGGCCTCTAATGATATTTTTAAAAACCAAAATAGCCTCTAATTATATTTTTAGCGGCAATATTTGCCGCTAAAGATAAAGTTAATAGAGGCAAAAACAGATAATTTGCTACTAAAGGTATCTTTAGCGAGGAATTTATAGAGGCGACAAATAACGAACTATTAGCGGCAAAATTAAAATTTTTAGTGTTAAATTTTTTGCCGCTAAAGATACTATTTCTTGTAGTGAAGTTTCTTCAATCCGGTACTCTGTCATTACCCATACCTCAACAAAATCTTGTGTGTATGCAAACAAGGCAAGAGAATCACTCAATATTGTGAGAGTCATTCTTATGTCTTCTTTCTTCTGGAGAGCATCGGGAAGCTCCATGTTCCATAACACCTCAGTAATCATATGGAAACAGAGGATTAATTTCTCATTAACATCTCTATCAGTACAAGCTTTATTACTTCCATGAGCAGTCCAATGATATGCTCCATTGAACGGTCTCCACAAATTACTATTCAAATTATAGATTCCAGCTTTTGTTTCAATAGGACCTCCACGAACCCATGTGATGAGCAATGCAACAACTATGTAAAATCTCATATATAATTTATAAGATAACTATTCTTGATAGCTTAAACTTTCATGAGAATCGGTTGTCTAACATTGTATCAGAGTCCAGATCCATAAGAGGTAGTAGGTTCGAGTCTTCTCAGCGTCACCCATTATAAAAATTCACGTATGAAAGACTAGACATGCAAAAAAATGACATGAATCTAGCTTACATGTGAGAGGGTGTATTGAGCATGTAAAAACTCATATATAATATATAAAATAACTCCTCCCGATAGCTTAAACTTTTAGCAGAATCGGTTTTCTAACAATAATCATTCATGTTAGAATCAAACCCTAATCCAATAGCCATAAATTTATATACTCCCACACTTTCTTTGCAACAATAGGGCATTGGAGGGAGAAGTTAAAATTCCCTCACAACTGGGTTACATACCACTATATATGATCTAGAAGAGACAAATCAATCCATTACAAGGTCTTAAAAATATTGCAGTCGTTTTCAATGTGATGGATCTTCAATTTTGATGATATAACACTTTTTAGAGAATCATAGCAACGAAATGACATCAAACCTCTATCATTAATTATAATTCAATCATTATTTTTCTTGTATTTGATATCATGTTAATGAAATAATGGCTTCGTGTGGTATTATACCAATTGATAAACACACTTGAAACAAAGTAATGATTTCACTGGCAATCGAAATAAAATATCTAGTGTTAAATCTTCTAGTAAAGTCGTCATCTTCATCCTACAAGCTTTTGAGAAAAGCGTATGTGGAAACAATCTTGTACAACTTAATTAATATATAATGTTTAAGTGGTAAGGATATTCAAGTCGAAAACGGAACAAAACGGCATCGGGATTGTTTGGACGAGCAACTTCAGCTTTCTTTTTGTTTCTTTTTTGTTTTTTGTTTCATTTCTTTTGCAGTGTATGTGGACGAGATTAGATATTTTTTTCTTTTCCTTTTGTTTGTTAGAAGGTTAATAATTATATATTCAAATTCTATTGTAAATTCAATATCTATTGTAATTATTTATGTCGCCTTTATCTTCTTATTTAATTTTAACTTTTCAATCCTACTCAGGTGGGTTCCACCAAGCACTCTGTATTTTTGTATCGTACTCAGGCTATTTACTGAGGATACTCGCTCGTTTCACCCGATACTTATAAAATTCATTAATACTCAAATAATTTTTTTCTAGATACTTAATAAATTTGTCTAAGTACTCAGTAATTTTTTGGCACTCAATAAAGAGTATGGATTCTAGGTAGGCTAGGAATAATCTTAAAAACCCTACTCATGATTTTGTTCTAGTGAGAAGTATGATCTTCAATAGACTAGACAAGAATGATTTAAGATCTCGTGTAAGCGTAGACAAGAACGAAGGTTTCACGGATGTGAAGTGGTATATCGTGAGTATAGATTATATGCTCGTTCTTTTGTGGAGATACACAAGGGAAGGCTTCACGTGCTTGTGAAGTAATGTCGTTAGTGTAGATTGTACACTTGGTTTACTTGTGTCGGTGATAACACAATGGGTTACTTAGAATGGTATTTTGAAAGTATTGTAAAGGTTTGTGCTCTCGCTTTCAAGATACACGCAAGATTCTAGTGAAAAATCTTATGAAATTCTAAAGATCAAATAGACCTTAGTAGATGACTAAGAGTACGGGAGACAAACCACTTCAAATCGTGTGGATCGCTTTTTTTTTTTTTTTTACTTTTTCTTTTGTGCATGTCAAGTATTTGATCAATTGCCTACATATTTACTTATATATCTTAGACTTAGAAATTTCATACTAAATACTTGTGTATTCGTCTGTACGACTATTAAAATGAAACTTGCACTGAATATACATACTTAGTGTTTGCTAGAGTGTCTCCTCATATATTATAACTCTTTTTTACCTTTAACATACCTATCTATTATTCATAAAATATTGAATATAATCCTTATTGAGGAATATACCTTTTGAGGCCTCAAATTCAAAAATGAGATTTTTAAGGGCCTAGTTAGATGTTATGTTTTTTAAGGGCCTAACTAGAGATTTTTCTGGTTGCTGGTCACGTTTTTAGGGGGTACATACCCACTTTTTTTAATTTTTTTGGGGGGGTATATACCCCCTATTTTAATTTTTTGGGGGTACACGCCTACCGTTTTTTTATTACATTATAAGTCCATATTGTTCAGAGTTCAATGTTCTTTTTTTCTTGTTCAAGTCAGTCCAAAGTGGTGATGAGTCCAACGTGGTGGTGCAGGACCGTACCCACAAAAACAGTGAGTCTATTACCCACTAAAACATCATGCTTACCCCCTAAAATAACAAGATTACCCCCTAAAACAGCACGATTACCCACTACAACTGCACAAAAACAGTGGTATATACCCCCTAAAAATGCAAAAAAGGGGGTATTTACCCCCTGAATATACAAATTTAGATCTGAGATCAGTGGGCTTTTGAGTGTTACAGGCAGCGACAATGGTGGCAGTTCTACTGTGGTGTGAAGATGTCTACCGAAACAGAAAAAACAAGGCAGGGAGCTCCATTCTTGGTGTGAGCTATTAGATCGAACGTGTTTTCTCTTTCAGACCTTCGCCGGAGCTTGAAGAGTCGCAGAAAACCATGGTGGATCTCGAGAAGAAGAAGACTAAGAGCAGCCATGGTAAAGCAACGAAGTAGTGGTGGTGGCCTCCTTCTGCGCTGCTGGATCTCGCAACTCCGGCAGTGGTGGAGCTCGAGAAGAAGAAAAACAAAGCAGGGAGCTCCGTTCTTGGTGTGAGCTATTAGATCGAACGTGTTTTCTCTTTCAGACCTTCGCCGGAGCTTGAAAAGTCGCAGAAAACCATGGTGGATCTCGAGAAGAAGAAGACTAAGAGCAGCCAAGGAAGAGCAGCGAAGTAGTGGTGGTGGCCTCCTTCTGCGCTGCTGGATCTCGCAACTCCGGCAGTGGTGGAGCTCGAGAAGAAGAACAATAGCAGCGAACACACCTTCGAGCTGTGACATTAATGGCTATGAACTGAACTGTGCAGGGAGACGCACGGTGGTGGTTGGTTTCTCCGAAGATGTGCAACCGCAGCAGATCTACTCACCCACCGGAACTGTGCAGCAGCGAAGGGAGGTGGTGGCTTCCTCGAGCGAAGCATGTGGTTGTAGTGGGAAAAGCTGTGGTGGTGGGTGGAGAGAGAAAGGGGAGGGGAGGGTTTTTATGCAATTATGTCGAGAGAGAAAGGAGAAGGGGGTGGGTTTTATGGTATTTTTTTAGTTAGATTCTAATTAGGCTAGTTGGATTCTAATTGGGGCCTTTTTTTATAAAAGAGTATTGTACATAGGCCCTATAATCCTTATTTACCTCCTTTTAGAACTATTTTTTTTTTTTTGGGTCGGGTAAACGGTTGTATTAAAATATCAAAACTGTACACTATACATGGGTGTTACCTACCTAGGCTCGAAAGCATAAGGTAGCAACAAGGAATATAAAAAAACAACTACCTCATACTATACTAATACAAGCTAGCCTTCCACTCACATCCAAAAAAGAATGCAGAGGGAACAAGGAAAATAAGATTGAATAAACACACCATTTAATTTCCTTGGTTACTATTTCTCTAGTCTTGGAAGCACCTCTCATGGCTAGGTGATTTCTCGCCGTCCAAATACAATACACGGTAGCTCCAAAACCCACTTTCCAAGCCTTTCTTCTCCAATTCTCTCTAGCTTTTAATTTTTTAAGCCATTTCAAAGCGCTTAGAATAGTGTTCATTTCCTTGTCTAGTCCAAGCCACATTTTGATATCATCCCATATAGCCTTAGCAAAAGAGCATTCAAAAAATAAATGCCTATTCGATTCAAAATCTTCCTTACACAAATCACAAAGTGGATCAAGTTCCATATAAGTAATCCTATTTTTAGTTTTGAGTCTTTCTTTTAATGCCATCCATACAATGATTGCATGTTTCGGAAATACACTCGGATCCCACACAATATTTGCCCAAGGTTTAATAAAAGCTTTACGACGAAATAAATCATAAGGGAATTTATATACATCATAAAACTCTATTGTATTTACCTCATATGTTGATCGGGGCGCCTTAACGGAAGCAAACCATAAAGCTAATATTTCTTTTCTTCCTTCTTCACCTAGGGATCCACGTATAATTTCTTTTAACTCCCAAATATTTTTCAAAAGTGGGGAATTAATTTTTTTAGGAATCCATTCCCAAAAACCACTACTATTAAAATACTCACCATGAATCCACCTAATCCAAAGTGATTCTTTATTTTCCACTATTTTCCAAATCATCTTTAGAAGTAAAGCTTTATTCCATGCTTCAAAATCTTTTAATCCAAGTCCCCCTTCATTTTTAGGCATACAAATATTTTTCCAACTAACTTGAGGTGGCTTATTATCCCAATAGAAGTTACGGCAAATACTAATAATTCTCTCTTTAACACCAACCGGAACCGGGAAAATCGTAAACCAAAAGCATGTCACCCCTTGAAGAACCGATCTAATCAATTCTAATCTACCCGCAAATGAGAGTGAAGAGGCTCTCCAACTCCTAACATAACCTTCCAATTTATCAAAAAGAGGTTTATAGTCTCTCGATAATAATACGGAAGATCCTAGTGGGACCCCTAATAACGAAAAGGCATAATCCCTTCCTCAAAATTCGTAGGTATAATCCCATTAATCAAATCATCATTTGAGATACCTATGTAATAAATATTAGATTTTTCAACATTTAAACGAAGCCCCGAAACATCTCCAAACTCATTTAAACTATCCATAAGAATCTTAATCGAACCTTTATCACCTTTAGAGAGTAACATTAAATCGTCCGCAAAAGCTAAATGTGTTATTTTTTCCTTCTCACATTTGGGATGATAATTAAAACCATTACAAGTATTTTTTTTTTTAAAAGCCTAGAGAAATATTCAAGACAAAGAATAAATAGATAAGGAGACATAGGATCACCTTGTCTTAAGCCTTTTTCGCCTTTAAAAAAACCATGCACTCATTTATAGCCAAAGAGTAAAACGGAGATGAAACACACACCATAATCCAATTTACTATTTTTTCCGGAAACTTTAATCCCTTTAAAACTTCATAAATAAAGTCCCATGATATAGAGTCATACGCCTTTCTAAAATCAATTTTAATAGTACATCTTGACGAGCTACTTTGATTATTATAACCTCGAAATAGTTCTTGCATAAGGTGAATATTTTCTATCATAGATCTACCCTCAACAAACGCATTTTGGGCTTTATCCACTATATTATTTAAACAAGGTTTCAATCTATCCGCTAATATCATAGTAATCGCTTTATAAACCACGTTACAACACGAAATAGGCCGAAAATTATCAACACTTTTAGGATCATCTATCTTCGGAATTAAAGCAATAAGAGTAGTATTTAATTGCTTAAGTAAAAAACCGGAGGTAAAGAATTCACGTACCGCTAAGATAACATCTTCCCCAATAATATTCCACGAACTCTTAAAAAATAATGAAGAATAACCATCGGGTCCGGGCGCTTTATCGTTCGCTATTTTAAAAATAACATCTTTAATCTCCAAATCGGTTATGTCACGGCACATATCTTCTCCTTGCTCTAAGGTAATTTTACTTCCATAATCAAATACTTCGGAATTAACATGTGTCGTACTATCTTTAACACCAAATAAACCTTTGAAATAATTTAGGAACGTTTCATTGACTTGATCTTTAGAAGTAGTTAAAACACCACTTTCCTTTAAAATATTCGGAATAAATATTCTTCTATTTTTACTTTTAAGGAGCCCATGGAAAAATTTAGTACACCTATCACTCTTAAGGGAATAACCGAGCTTAGCCTTTTGTTTAAGAAAACTAATCTCGGCCATTTCAAGAGTTTTAGATCTCTTCCGAATCTCAACCAAGTTATCAAAAGAAGAAATAGGTAAATTTTGTTGGAAATGTACCTCGGCTATTTCTAGATCCTCCTTAGCTTTCTTTGCCCTTGCGGAAATATGAGAAAAGTGGATCTTATTTAATTTCCTCAAGTCGAACTTCAAAGCTTTCATTTTTTTACATAGGATATATTGTTTAGTACCCACGACCATGGTCTTGTTCCATCCATCTTCAACCGTTATATAATAATCTTCATGTTGCACCCACATATCAAAGAAACGGAAAGGAACAATCCTAGTAACATTTTGTAAAAAAATATTAACTATACAAGGTGAATGGTCGGATACACTAGATTTTGGTAAAAATTCGGCTTGAATATAATGATTCGATTCATCTAGCTTACGATTACCCAATGCTCTATCAATCTTACTAAGAACATGGTTATTATCCCATGTAAAGAATTGACCGGTATATTGTATATCCTCAAGGCCTAAGTGATTACAACAATCTGCAAATTCTTTAAAATCACCCACCGTAACATTTTGTCCTCTAATCCTTTCATTAAAAGCTAATATATTGTTGAAATCACCCAAAAGAAGCCACGAATCATCGAAAGTAGCGGAAAAATCAATTAGATTTTTCCACAAGTTTCTTCTCGATCTAATATCATTTAGTCCGTAAATAAACGAAGTATATAAACTAAGAGATGTTACCTTACACACAATCTTGCAATGTATAGCTTGAGATGTTCTCTCGATAATCTCAACTTGTACTTTATCCGGATCCCAAACCAAAAGGATTCTCCCATGCTCTATTAAGTCGAAGTTATTAACACTATTCCACCCTTTAAGCATGTTATTCATAAATAAATCCACTTTAATAGTATTACTCTTTGTTTCCAATATTCCCATCACATTTATATTTTTCTTGTTAATTAAATTTTTTACCCCTACTTTTTTATGGGTTGAGCCGAAACCCCTTAAATTCCAAGTGCTATTTTTCATTAAATGTAATTGTTTATAGTGGCATGTGATGTGAGGGAAAGTGTTTCAGCATAGGAGTCCAATAAGTCAGTGTCACTACATTCGCACAACCAACGATTGTAATATTTGTAGATTAGGTGTCCTAAAACCTGACCACTACCAACCTTAGTGGTGTCACAACGTGGCATCATAACTACAAAAAGTGGTGGTAGTCAATCTGTTCACTAACAAATATCGCATGCCTTTCGACATATGCTAATCCGCTACTCTGCGTAGATAAGAAGTTTTACGAGCATGCGTGATGGTGGAGACAACTTAGTTGTTTTTCCTTAGCCTTTATTTATTTTCGAAGGAAATAGACCCTGAAAATCTTAATTAGGTCTAGAGTCCCAAATATTCGCATTATAGGCGGCCCAAGTTGGAAATGTTCAAAATTCTTATAAGAAGAGTTGCATGATTCATGTTAGGGCTATAAACTAACTAGACGAGCCGAACTGAATAGTTTAATTATGTATAGGCTTGTTTATTTTATTTTTTTAATGAATGGGTGTCTGGGCCAGTTTACGTGCACCACGACTATTTCCATAGGAAATATACACGTCTTCTCATGTATATTACCACTTAATCAGAACTAGGTTGCCCATGTTCAGGAAGGAGACTTGCAGGAAATATATAGGCTTGTTTATTTAATTTCTCGAGTTGAGCCGAACTTAGATTTAAACGAGTTGAGTCCAGCCGAACTCAAATTTAAACAAGGTGAGCCGAACTTTCGACGATCCAAGTCAAAGATATTAAAACTTGTTTGTTTAACTTATAAAACAATCGTTTTTTAGAATCGGACTCGAATTTGCTCATGAACGATTTGTTTTTTTATGATTGAAACAGATTTTCCATAAATGATTGGTATTTGATGAAATATGTGGTATGTAAATATGAAGCGTAATATTAATAAAAAAATAAAAGTCTAAAGAAATTAAAATATCCAAATTGATATTAAGGTTAAATGATATATTAATTTATAATTTCATAAATATAAACGAGTCGTTCAAGAACAAACTCGAGCAGGCTTGTTTACATGATTGGAGCTTGTGTTTGTTTAAATTTAAGCTGATCTCGAACGAACTTTTTTCCAAGTCAGAGCTCGGACTACTCACGAGCGGTTTGATTCATTACCGACCTAATTACCTAATTTGACAGACCTAATCCGGGTAAACTTTTAGTGAATCTTATCTCATGTCCGTGGATGATTATTATCTACCATAATGATTCATAACCAAAAACTATCATCTAACAAATGAATATGAGATTAGATCTACAATTCTAACATAGGCTACAATATCAATCAGATCAACTTCTCCTTATTGAGCATGTAATACTCATATATAATATATAAGATAACCCCTCGTGATAGCTTAACCTTTTAGGAGAATTGGTTGTCTAACACTCCTTCACCATCTACAAACTTTCGTCGTCATCTTTGTCGTAGTTAAAAGGCAAAGGTACTGTTTTATGCGCTCGATACTTGCCAACATTATTCAATTGTTCATTCTCTAATCTGTCAAATTATAATAAGAATAAATATGTTAGTTTAAGGGATATGAATACGTCAAACCCATTAGCTTTTCAGTTTAGACAAGAAAGCTGAACCTGAAAAAGTTCCAAATTCCACGACGAATGATCTCCAAACAAGCCACTACTGCAACGAAAGCTTTTCTATGAAGAAACGAAGTTTGATTGAAATCTAGTACTAGTTGCATCCATACAAGTCTAAGAAGTATATTCACAACCTGCAAATTCAATTCAATACATAATAAGCAACTCAAAAAGATTTAATCAGTACGTGATGAGTTTTTCAACTTACGATAGCAACAAAGTAAACCGCTTTGTTAGGTACGAGTAATTTATTTCTAAGCCATCGGTTTTTAGAGTGCCTAGTTAATAAACCCCAGTCTATAACCACGTCCCAATACGTATTAACCACTGTAGTAAGTCCCGAAGTAACCGCAGCCAAGATTCTCAAGACCGAACCCCCTCGTTGATCGTAACCTGTCCTCATTACAAGTGCTATAATCGTTGAGAAATATTTGAGACTATTTAGCCCCTGCATTGTGTCTTTCTCTTCGAAAAAACGTCGAACACACTGCAAAATTACAAAATCGCCCTTAGTTAAAAATAACAAAATGAGATAGAAGAACAGAGATATATATACCTGAAGAAACCTAGCCCAGAATGGAATGACTGCAACAATGGTATAGAGGGCTTGATAAAGATCGCTTTCGTGGCATTTGTGGGACCGTTTCTTGAAGTCACCCCATCCGTAGTAGCATACGTAAAAGAGTAAACCTCTGATAGCTTGAACCTGATACAAATCAGGGGTAATTTCGTCAATGGGGGGTTTAAGTTGGGAAGTCTTTATGAATAAGATAAAAATTGAATATTCAATGTCAAACCTGGCTAGTCATTTGATCTGCCAAAAAGAAATCCGGGAGATTGACCTTGTAAAAAGGAGCACAAATACAATGCCAAGCACATCTTAGAAAGAAAAAACGGCTTGATCGGTAGATAATGTTGAAAGGGCAAAACGATACGAGAAGCACAACCTGGTAAAAGAATATTCTAAATAAAAAGGAAAAAAGTTATGGAATTAAAAAAAAGAAAAGAAAAAGGGTTTAAAAAATACGTACAAGGACTAGAGCTAATGGGACTAGTTCAGTGACTGTTTCGTAACTCTTAGTCCGTGGGTCCATTTCCAAATCAAGATTTGCAAGCGAAGCAGCTAATGCGAGTACAGCAAGACCCGAAGCAAGTAGGAGGATTTGATTATAACCCAATTGAGTTCCTTGCTTAAATCCAAATATAAACGGATAATTTACACGGTATTTTCTCCAATAGTAAATAGCTCCTGCATACATGACCAAATGGAGGACCGCATATCCGAAAAGACTGTAAAGCGGAAAGATATTTTCCATGTATTGATCACGCTCTGTTCTGTCGATTAGATGCCTTGCACGCATTGAAACTATGATGGCTACTATTAGTGCTATAGAGCATCCCGTAAATAAACCTGGTCAAATAGCGACTTCAGTTAGTAGAGTAGTCGCAAAAGCTAAATATATTGAGATTCTTTATCTATAAGTTTACCTAAGGAAAATGAAACGCGATGTCTCTCTCTCTTTGCTTGGTGACGTAAAGTTTTCATCCCTTCGCTTCTATTACCTTTTGCAAAGTGTTTTATGTACGTAATTTCCACTCTATTTATGAGTCGCGCAACCTGAAGTTAGTTAATTAAACGGACGGTTAATTAGCTAACGTCGCTAAAAGAAACTAGATTTTGTTATGAATAATATCATACCTCATCCGAGCTCCCGAGATACGATTTCTCAACCATATCCAAGTAAGCTTTCGAAGCATTTCTTGAAGTTATCTGCAAAAAACACGTAGAACTTAACAAAAATCAGAACAAAACAAAAAAATGAAAACAAACTGAACTAAAATATTTCATACCTTATCATACTTCTTCATAATTTTAGTAAATGCAGTTTGATTCAACAAACTGTAAGATTTGAGAACTCGAAGCTTATGGTAGAATATCACAAAAGCTTGTTTTAATCTCTCCTCAGCTTTTCGTAGCTCCTCATAGCTAAATGATAAGTTATTTGAACAATTGAGTACGTTTTTCAAAGTGGAGAGAGGTGTATCCGGTTCGATATTTATCTTAACACGATCCAATACTTCAATAGGAGCCGGTCTAAAACCCTTAACACGTGACCTATCGCCTCCTCTTGTTGAACTATCGGTTGATTTGGTGCCTCCTCTTGACGACCCATTTGTCGATGAATTTTCTTCAGTCGTCGTTTCAACTTCTTCAATCACATCCATATGTGGCACACCTTCATATGTAAGGAAATTGGTTTAGAATGCATGCAAAGTTAATTAATTATTTTTATTAGATTAATTGCACTACAGATCCCTATATTATTCAAAAATTTCCTTATAGGCCCTTATAATACATTTTTTTAATCAATTGCACTCTACGTCTTTATATAAATTGAGTTAATTGCATTTTAGATCTTTATATTATGTGAAATTATACTATGAGTCCTATTTCTAGTAAACTTTGCATTATATGTCCATGGGCCGGTCCTAAGTGTTTTGGAAACCCGATTCTTTTATGTTTTTAGAGGCCACCATTTTATAAACTTTTTTACTTAAAGGGATCTCATTTTCGGCCATATCAAACCGGTTCTTGTCAAGATCAACCCTATTATGTCCTTATAGTATACAAATATTGCACTATAGGTCCCTATATTGCAAAATTACACTATAGATCCCTATTTTATGCAAAAAAGCACACTTTGTCCCTAATATTAAAAAATTGTTTTAATATCGCTAAATATGCAGATATTACACTATAGATCCTTCTATTATGCAAAAAATGCACTATAGTTCCCTATATTGTGCATAAATTTCACTATGGGTTCCTATATTATGCAAAAAAATGCACAATAGGTCCTTGTAATATGCAAAAAGTGGCACTATAAGTCCCTATTATATGTAAAATTGCACTATAGTTAACTGCATTTATGTCCCTGTATCAAAAAATTAGAGTTAATTAGTTGCACTACCGATCCATGTACTCTTACTCAAAAAAATGCACTGTATATAGATCCCTAAAATATGCAAAAATTACACAATAAGTCCCTATATTTTTATTTAATTTTTAGAGTTTATGATTTCTCATTAGTGAAAGTGTTGAACCGACACTTCCCCAAAATAGATTGAGAATGCATAATAGAATTTATAATAAAACCAAAAAAAGAAAAAAATTAAGTTGTTATTACCTTGGCTTCCAATAACCGATTTTGGAGAAGAATTATCATCATCTGGGGCAATATTCTCGAAATGAACACTTAATTCTACATTTTCTGAAGGATTATGAACCCGAATCCGAAGTGCAATAAGAGCATCCATTTGTTTACTCAAATCCCGAGCTTCATTCTTCATTTCCAGTACTCTCTCCGCATAAAACTTAAGCACTTTGTTAAACTCATCATCAAGTCTCCTAAAGAACATAAGCTCATATTCTCCACCTTCTTCTGATTGTCCGAGGAAGGTAGTTTGATAATTAGGGGTCTTGTTTGGTCCTTCTTCGAGCTCTACTTCGCTCACAAAAATGGCTTCATCTTCTTGGTGAGTACTCACCGGACTTTCTGGACTGTTATTAAATCGACTTGTTAATCCACTGAAAGATCTGTAAAAAGATAGTTTTCTGTGGAGACTGCCTTTTCGTGTAAATTCAAGTGTTGTTGAATCACGTCTGTTTCGGAAAACGAGTATATCATTTAGTAGTTTCTTGAGGTAATTGTAGTTCATGTATGCTGGTTCCCATTCATGAACCATATGAGAAACATATTCTTTTCCGAACTTCATTGTTAAAAGAAAAAGATAGAGATGTGTAATGTTTAGAGCTTGAGATGTAATGCTTTTATAATGTGTTAAATATCTGGTTGTTTGTTTATATGTTCTTTGGAGTTCAACTGAGGCAGAGTTATCAATGGCTGCTTTCAAGTTTCACCTAACATTGTTTCGGATTCTATCACTTCTTAAACTGTTGACGGTAAAGTTAAACAATGTGGGAGGCTTAGTCACTGTTAGTCAATTTTGGTCATATTACTTTAAAGAATTCTAAACTCATAATCCCTCTATTCCTTAATAATTGATTTTTTAGAATTTTTCACGTATATTAAGGAATTAAAAAGTAGGAAAAAATTAGTTTAATATGACTAAAATATTCCTACTTTTAAGAAAGAGAAAATTGAAAGATTTTAAGAATAAGGGTAAAAGTGGAAAGAGGTAATTTAATTTGTATTGAAATTTGAAATGTGACATATATTATGGAATAAATTATATTGGTTAAAAAGTCAATTATTAAGAAATAAAGAGAGTATTGGGTTAAATTAGTCACTTGGTTCATGATTGTGTTCATGGTGGAAGGCCTTAGGGATCCAAGTAAATGCATTTGTTAGTGCTAAGGTACCTAAAAACGAGTGGCCTCCAATGTAGTAAAAAAAAAAAAAGTAAATGGGACCTAAATCAGTTGGGTAACTTTTTTTATTTCAAACAGTGTGGATAACAAACCCTATACAAAATAAGGTAAAAATTACTTCATTCCATTTTATATACCATAGTTTATCCTTTAATTTTGAGCATGTTAAATTTTTTAACCACTACACAAGTTGAACACATCTAATTTATTGTTCTTTAAAAAAATATATATATAGCTAAAATTTCACTTACACTAATTCTATTATCTTATCTCTTTTGTGATATACTTTAACTTCTCATATCTTTTTAATATACTTCACTATTTTATTCTTCACTCCTCTCTTCTCTGATATGCTTCAGTTTCTTTATACATCTCTCATGGATCCCTTTTGTTTATATCTGTGACTTGCCATTAATTTTCATCTTTGGTGGTTAAACCTGGTACCAAACATAGAATGTAAAACTCAAAACATTGATTGTTTGTCCGATTCAATCTAATCTTAGACTCTAAATGTCATTTGCGATGTGATTTGGAGTGGGTTTGTACTGATTTGTTACTTTTCTGAGGCTATATACGGTGAAGGATATTCAAAATTGTTGTATTATCACCATTTTCTCAGGTTTCAATGCGTTTCTTTACCTTTTTTTTTGAATTGTTTTGTAGTAAATATCCATTTGGAGAAACGACTGGAGGTGGAGTGGAGGTGTAGGTGATGATGAAGTTTCTATAAAAAAAATCATTGGTGATGACGGCATACTGACGTGGCGTCCGATGTGGTACCACGTGGCGTTCTCCAACGATCAACTGACTGAAAATGAGAAAAAGAGCTAACGAAGTCACAAAATACTAATGTAAAAGACGATTTCATGACAATTGTAAGATAGAGATCCATTCGGGCGTTTTCCTAAAAATTAGAAAGTCAAGCATGGTGTTTACTTTAAAAAGTAACATTTTATCTTTATGGCATAATTTCAACCCTAGCCCTTCTTAAACTATAAATTAGCATTAATAAAAATACGGATCATATCCTGAATTACTTTGATTTTTGTAACTTTTCATATTTTAAAGATCAATCCTAATTTAGTCTCTATTTTCAAAATAATAAAAAGATGGGTCAATTATACATGGGGTCTTAAAGATTATTGTAGTGACACATAGGAGATAAGCAATTCCTTTTTTCTTCTTAGAGGCCAATTAGATGTCCAATGTCATACCTACCCTTCTAGTGCATATAAGACAAAAAAGTAGATTCTTCTCTCTCCTCCACTATCATTATTCTCTCTCCTCCATTACCATTAATATCCCTCCTCCTTTATCATTTTTTCTCTATCCTCCTTCATTAATTATCAAATAATATCTAGCTCCGACCACAACCACCGATCACCGCCGACCACCGCCGGAAAAAGTTCCGAGCGTTGAAAAAAATTCTGAGCGTGGAAAATAGTTCTGAGCGTAGAAAATAGTTCTGAGCTTGGGGTACTGAGCATGGAAAATGTACTGAGTATGGGCTACTGAGCATGAAAAAAGTTGTTAAGTATCGGAAAAAATTCTGAGTGTCGAAAAAAGTTGTTGAGTATTCGAATTTTTTTGTTAAATGACTTTACTGAGCATGCTCGTTTGCTCAGTATCTTTACTGAGCATGCTCGGTAACTTGCTGAGCGATTCTCGTATAATCAGTAAACTTACTAAGCATTTCTAGTATAATCAGTAAAGTGCTGAGCATTTAGACAAAAGTTATTGATTTTAAATAATTTCTTGATTCAATTAATGGAGCACCTAAAAACACATTTCACTTATTGGTTCATTGGATAACAACTAAATAGCTTTATTCATTATGTAATCACTTATTAGGTTGATGGAATATACTGTTTAATAAAAATAACAATTAAATAGAAAATATATTGATTAAAGTCAATTGATTCTTCGATCCATGAATCAAGAACATATCCTATAGGGTCATGTTTAATCCCTTTCCTGAAAGCGAGTAATGTTAAAATGTCATGTGAAGCTGACCCAGAATAGGAACAAAACAAAAAACTAATACAATAAGCTTAATAAGTTCCATCTTCATCCCTAAAAAATTAAATCACACCTTTGCATAAACAATGTACAACCTTAAATCTAAACAGAAATTTCACCTCTTAAATTCAAAAATCAAACACACACACACACACACACACTTATTTTACAGCTCAATCCAACATTTCTGTAAATTAACTAAACAAGGGCTAAGAACTAAAAACCACGTACTATAGGTAGTGAGAAGAGTGTACGTTTAGCAGAAAAAATCATGTACTATAAGAAATGTAACTTCATTAGGCTCAAAAGAAAACATAACAAAAAATAATCGGAGCTCAGAGATCCGTTCAGGCGCCAGTCACGTGATTTGGAGGTTAGATTCGTCTGATCTGCTTCTTCAATTATTGCTGAGCTTCGCAGATTTGATCTTCACGAAGGCGAACCTCAGATGCTCAGACCTCCGATGTGCTTCGCGATGAGCTTCGCAGACCTCAGATGGCGGACCTTCGCGATGAGCTTATTCTTTGTTTTCATCGATAGAGCTAGTCTTCTCACCACCGTGAATCTTCAGATCCACCACTGCGCATCTTCACATCCACCACCGTGAATCTCCATGAACGGCGAATCTCCACGAACTGCTTCATATCACGAATAATCTTCACACCGGCTTCATTGCCGGAACTCAAACCCTATTTTTGAGCTCCATGGATTTTCGGAGGAGAAGGTTGAGCTCTAAAAAGAGAGAAAGAGATGAGAGAGGAGAGATTGAAAGTGTTTTAGGTTTTAATTTTTATTTAATAAAAGTTAGTATATATAGAAAACAAAAAAAGGGTAAGAAGGTAATTGGTTTTTTGGCTTATAGAGTTAAAATTAGTTTGTGGCCTTTAGTAAGAAAAGACTATGGAACCGGTCTTCTTAGGTCACGAGGTGGTGTCTTCAACACCTCTTGGGTAATAATCTCTAAAAAGATATTCACATTATGACTTATAGGAAAACGGTTAAATTTTAATTTTTCAAAACGATACTAATTCGAATTGGTTGATTATATGGAAAAAGTAGATTAATAGTAACTTTATTCTTGCAAGTAAGCGTGTGAAGGCCCTTTTTTAGTTGTAAGGTCCACCCTACACTCACTCCATACATGGATTTAATGGCAAGCTACTACATGCATGAGGTTGTAGTAATCCGCATCAATTTTTTCTTTTTTTCTCTTTTTGGACGCAATCCGCGTCAATTAGTGAGCTGTTATATCTGTTTCTGACTGTGTACACCTACTCCACTAGTCCGTAATCACAAAGAATTGTCCAAACACTGTCGCTATAAAACTGGGAACGAAGTTCCAAAAAAAGGTGACATTAATTGATTTCCAAAAATAAAATCAGAATTCTTTTGTATAAGTTAGAAAGAGACGTGGAGGGGGCCAAACAATAAATGTATGTATATACATACATACAAGGAGAATAAATGATATTTTTTTAGTCATAAAAATTCAACTAATAAGTAGCAAAATACAAAATTTAGCCAATGCATTGTAGCATTACTTTCTGCAAGTAGAATACGAGTTAATTGAAAAAAATGATAGATCATTTTAAGATAAAACACAATGTCACTAAATTGTTGTTTAGTTACTTAATCGGTAACTTGATTTAGCTTTTCAAATATAAAAGAAACCTTCAAGTTAAATTGTTTATTATAATTTTTAATATCAATTAAAATGTTATAAATGCTATGATTAGGTCTTGTTTCAGGTTCTTGGGTTGCTATATTGATAGTTACATAATCCTTTTCAGTGGTAACTGTGTTGTTGAGTTATTGAGTCGTTAATCTATAAACTAGTTGAATACTCCTACTCTCTGCTTCCAAAGTAGATTGTGCCTTGCATTTCAAAGCTACTTTATCAATTAAATTACTTGCACTATTTCTCAAAACACAAGACAATGTTTTGTGTTTAGTAACTTTATCCAATGTTGCATCAGTATTTATCGTAACTTTGTCTCTATAGGGGGAGATCGAGAAAGATTATTACTAATTACATTATAACATGCACAATATTTAGAACCTGAGTAAGGGGCAGTAAGATTGTAGGTAAAATATCAAGATTGTCTTCATTTATATCATATTGATTAAGGTTTTTAGCCCCAGAGACCATGGAAATAGCTTTTAAAAACACATCATTGGCTTTACGAGCTTTTTCCATAATATTGAGGGGATCGGGAGCTTTGTTCTTAAAATCATAATCGTTTCTGCCTTTCCGCACATGCCAAGGTAGCATGGCCGGCCTTTGGGTAAGGCCACCAAGGCGGCCGCCTTAGGCCCTATTTTTTTTTTTATAAAAAAGGGCCCCAATTTTATCAAAATAAATTTTTTATAGTTAAAAAAGGCCCCGAAAAATAATTCTTGCTATAGGTAACAAAGCATATTTTAGTTTCTCGGGCCGGCCCTGCAAGGTAGGTTAGTTTCTTTTTCCCCTATATTGTATTCTCCATCTGGTCTTGCTATAAAAATAAAGAGATCATGTATTCCAACCATTGGCGAAACGCTGAAGGTAGGGACATTAAAAGATAACATATTCAGGGGACTAGCCAACCAAACAACTCTAGCCGAAAGGCATCGGAATAAGACATGGTCAATAGTTTCTATACTTCAGCCACAGATGTTACATTCAGAAGTTTTGGAGCTCTTTCTCCTAAATGTGTTCTCATTAGTAGGTACACCATTCTTACACGCATTCTAAAGGAAATTTCTGCCCATTGGAGAAACTTTAAGGTTCCATATATAATTCCAAAAATCTTTTAAGAGTTTAAAAGAAGGCCCTTCCTTAGTAATATTCTTACTCTCCTTTTGTTCCTCATGTGCCTTCCTTAAACTCCTATATACTTCTTTCACACTAACATCCCTTGAGTCAGACACATTCCAAGAAGTAGAGACAAGACAAGGGTGTGAAGAAAGATATATGGTGTTTATGGTTGCAATTGTAAAGGAGTTAAAAAGAGTATTGGGTAATTTTATATTCCAGCTTAACCATCAAGGTTAATAAGTTCGATATTCCAATTAATGTTAACACTGTCAGGTTTATGTACACTATATTTATTTGGGATCCAGTGATCATTCCATATGCATATGGTTTTACCATCTCCCACATTCCAAAAGATGTCATTTTTAAAAGTCTCCCCCCCAAATAATACTTTTCCAGCCCCATGAACAATTGTAGATAGCCTTAGCATCTATAAAATTATAATTGGGGAATTACTTGCCTTTAAGATTTTTAAATAGTAAAGATTTTGGATTAAGAAAGAGATTCCAGGCATTAGGGGCCAAGAAAGCCACCTTTTGGATATGTAAATCTTTAAAACCTAACCCACCATCTGATTTGGCCTTTTTAATAGTTCCTCATTTAATCCAGTGAGATCTTTCATGCCCCATATTATTCCAAAAGAAGTCGGAAACCATAGATAGGATTAAAATATAATTAATAATATATCTAATCAAAACCTCCTTACCACTATTAGACAATAGTTTAATATCCCAAGTTTCTATACTTCTTAAATTTTTGTCAATAAGCTATTCTAATGATTTTTTAATCTTTAGATCTCCCCCAAATGCAAGGGATGCCTATAAACTTTCCCAAGTCCTCCAAAAGAGAAAGGAGACAAGTTAAATCTTAACATTAGTGGGGAGGTATTTATTATGAAAAGTGCTCCACTTTTGTTAAGGCTTACAGTTTGTCATGAATTCCACTTATAACAGTTAAGTAAGTTGAGAAAACTGTCTAGATTGTTTAAATAATATTTCAAGAAAATAACCTGTCATATCAGGGCATTCCTATCGATTCTTATTCCTTTTAATAAAACTCTTTGAACTTTATCCTCAATAAAAGATGATAAAACTTGATTCACATGACAAAACAAGAAAGGAGGTAAAGGTTCATGTTGCCGAAGGACTTCTGGAGGTTTATCCTTGAACAAAGAGTACCATTTATTTGAATTTCATAAGTCATTGAAATGACACAATTCTCAATCAAAGCAACCTGATGTATCCATATATGTGATATAATAATTTATTCATGAGATATCATTGTAGGTTCATTATGTCTTAATTGAGGGACTTTAGCCTGTTATTTAATATATTCTCATTTCTTGCCTAGTTTTGGAGATTTGTTACTTTTAGAGCTATTTGTGTGTAATTTGTGTGTTAAGAGTGAATCTCTTAGGTATGTGGATGATATTATATGACAAAGCATGGATAGTAAGTCGAGTAAAGAAGATCAAATACGAAAGCAAGAGTTAAAGGACAAATAAGACATTTTTAGAAAGTGGAAGAGCTGTCGGCCAGAATTAGAAAGTGAAGTGCTCAATATTTCGTGTGATATTGACAAAGAATTTGAAAGATTCCTTTTAATCCACATAGTACTCTGAGTTAGGAACGCGTGACCACCGACGATTCATGATTTGAAGCTGAAACAAAGAAGATACTAATATCGTAGTTGACGTGACTCAAAACTCATCTACTCTTGGAAGGGCACGCTTTTAGGCTGGGTTAGGTCATTTAAATGAATCCCATGACCCATAAATGTCCATGTATATTTATCAAAAAATTGACTTTAGATACAAGTCCTTGTTCAGTTTGATTCAGAATTTTCCACCAGAGAGAGCAAGACGATTAGAGGAGGAAGCATTAGCAGTTGCAGCATCACAACAATATTTCGCGTCATTCCACCGCTACCATTAGGGTACATTGTATCTTGACGGGCGTTAGAAGGATTATAGAATCTCGACTACTTATAATTGCTCAATTCGCTCTTATACATTGATTAACGATTTAATAAGATAAGTAAATACTTGCGAAACTAAGCTATATCTCATCTCATTCTTAATCATCTTTATTTTCCTTCATTAGTTTAATTCCTTATATTGCATTTAGTTCTTATATATAAAAACCAAATAAATATGATCTTTTAATTTTGTTTTAGTTTAATCATTTAAATTCAACTATACTTAGAGCGAACACGAGCTTGAGTTAACTAACTAAGTCCCTGAGAACAAACTTTTACTTTACTTACTATTACTTGTAAATGATCGGTGTATTATCGTTTATTTATCACACACTGGGACCCACCAACTTTTTGGCGCCATTTTCGAGGATTTTTCTAGTTAAATATTGTGTTTGGCTAAGTGTAGTAGTTATAATTTGTTTTAGTTTTAAACTTGTTTTTCTTTTTTCTCTTTTTAGGTTCTTTAGGTGTTGGTGTATGCTCTTGGATCATGAGAAACTACTTCGAGCCCAGATAAGTTGAGAAAGAGAGCAAAAGAAGAACGAAGCTTTGACTAGTGTAGTTGATCTGTTTTTAGTAGAAGGTGAGGAGAATGTGAACCCACGAGTAGAAGATGTACTATCTGGGGATGAAATCAATCAAAATCCAATTCCCTAAGGAGTACACCGCAAGTAGTATACAATGGAGGATGTCCACAGAACAATGAGAGAAGAGAACAAGGTCTTCCTGGTAAAAATTTATGTAGATTTGTGATGCCTACATTACTCAAGGCATTACACGCGAGCAGTATATTACTTCATGTTTATGTTTTTCTTGACCGAATGTGCTAGAGAATGCTTGAATTGTCAATCATCTGATTCGATTACGTCTTAGGATGAGTTACAAGCTAAGTTATTTGATCACTATTATCCACAAAGTATGTGAATGAAAGATCAGATGACACTTTCAAATTTCTACCAAAGACAGTGTCAAGAGTGTAAGAGAGACACGAATGAGGTTTCAACATAGGTTAGCTAGATGTCCACTTCATGGTTATACACCAGCACTTCAACTTGCGATGTTCAATAAATTACTCAACTATGAGTCAGGTTCGAGCGTAGATAACCTTGGAAGAGGAGGGTTCGTGTCCATGGATCTTACTGAGGCAGCATTTGGTATGGAGAAGATAGTCGAGACTAATAGGAGTTGGCCACAGTCCGAGTTCCTATTACCAATACGAAATGTATGTTGCGTTTCGATAGTGAAACTATTGTAGAGGCTAAAATATCTTCGATAGCAAATCAATTGAAGTAGTTGGCACTTACGATGAAATTGGGTTCCTAACCTCTAGATTGTTTTACTTACTAACCAGTTTCAATCCATAATTGTTTATCTCACAGTTTCTTGTAAAATAATCAATTAAACAGTGTCACTAATAAAAATAAATATATTAGCTATGTCAGGAACATATGTATAGTTCCTAGTTGTTTGCACTTAAAGGCTACTTATGTTATCTATAGTTAAATGACTATCGTTTACCCTCTCCTAGTTTATTCATTATTTAAATTTTAATTACACTATTCTATGATTGAATTGGTTAATTATCTAGGCTTTTATATTAAGTGCACATAGGATGTGAAAAGGTCATGCTTGGATCCTAATCCTAGGTTTGTTTTCTTTGGAACATACATGTTAGTCTAATGTGTTCGTCTTCACATTCATTTACATTATACATGTGTAAACATACATAAAAAAACAAGACATGCAGATATGACAATATAAGTTGATGTTCATCCGCCGAGCGTGATATTAAACCGACACAAGGACATGCTTACTCGCAAGTGTACATGGGCGTTGACAAGATATAAAGATAAGTATAAGGGAATATCGTCTCCATAGGTACTATCAAAGTTAAGATTAATGTGTTTCAAGTATACTGATGGAAGTTATAAAGTAAATGACAATGAAGTAAATAAAACATTTGCTGGGTTTTTGAGATTAATAAGCTAAAATTCAAATAAGTAAATATTAACCAAAATTAAATATAAATTAAAATGCTAAATATAATAGACCTGGATGAGAGGTATGTTGAGTCTTGTTGGTAATTTCCAAAGTCAGCTATATAATGTTATTCAAAATAAGGGTAAATTGGTCCTTTCACACTAGTCGGTATTCAAAGGTCTTCCAGAATCCCTCCTGGGTAGATAGGAAGCTATCCTACGGTACTAGTGACCCCTCCCGGGTGATCCTACAAATACTTTCGAATGCTAAATATTCAAACCCTGATGAATACTTGGCTAGTCAAGACCTCCTCGATTCACTAACACACATCAAGTGTTCATTCACTAATTCCGTAATCCAACCCCCTCTTGGACGATAATGGAGACTACTAAAACTAATTAATACTTGATCAGGCCACAATTAGAAATAACCATAAATGTATAATCAGTGTAAATTCAACTCAATTCATTTAAACAATAAGATATCCCAAAATCAGATAATATAAATATAATCATCTAAGGTTCATACCCATTGTAAGCCTCAAGCACAAGAGGTTTAGTTCATAATATAAAACTGAAAATTAAAGAAAACTAATGTCAAAATCATATTTAAAAGATAAAAAGGAATAGAGTTACTCTAATAATTATTGATAGGAAACAAAATTTGAATAGTGAAAAATGGTGGAATTGGGTGGAAACCTCATTCTTTTCTTTTCTTCCTTGCTCCAAGCGTTCAAGCTCTCTTACCTGGTGTAATATTTCTTGTGTAATGAATTAGGAGCCGCTTAAAGGCCTATATACTAAACTTAAAACGTTTTGAGGCCAAATGGGCTCACTCAAATAAGTTACAAATAGCCCAAAACGTTTTTAGCTAGTGTTTAATATGCTTGAGTCACGGTGGAAGCAAGTGCATAACTTCTTCATCTCAACTTTGAATTGATTTTGTCACTTCTCACGCGCCACTGAATTCAAGCCCTATCCAAATCAATGTCCAAATCTCTTACCAGTTATTCGTGATGACTGAATCAAATGACGTCAAGGATTTTTTCCGGTAAACGCTTTAACTTCTCCAAATTGACTTTTAGCTCATTTTACGCCTTGGCTTGTGTTTGGACTTGACATCTTGACTTTTCCTCATCATCTTGGCATCTAGTGTTAACCATGTACCTAAAATTTAAACACTTAACACACATCTGGTGTCATCTCATCATTATAAATGACATTTGACAGATATTTTAATAATCACTCGAGATATTAGGTTGAATTTATGAAAAGGTAATTAATTTTATTTAAAGTGTCATTTTAAAAAATATATTATTCTTAGTATTATTATTGATTACTTTTCTTAAAAAAAATTGAATTATTAGGACTTGTTAGAGAAAATTTTGGATTTTTTCTCAGAGAAGATTAAAAATTAAGAACACTGAATAATTTTGATATAAATTTTACTCCTATATGTTTATTAAAGGTTATGAATCATTTTTTTCTTATTTCGAATTAAAAACTTATACCCTTTTGAAAAGTGATTAAAGGAGTGTTTGTTTGCACTTAATTAAATCTTAGGTGTCGTTTGGGTTTTCAAGTGATAAGTACTAAATGCTAAATAACATATGAATAGAACTTATTCTGTTAAGATGCAGTGTCTGAAGGAATCAGGCTTAAAGGGTGTCTGTTTGCACTTAATGAGATCTTAATCTGGTTTATTAAGACACTTGATTAATAAGACAAATTATTTTCCTAAGCAATTCAGATCTGAATGGCTCTTAACTGGTCTGTTTCATTAAGCGTTTGAATGGAGTCTGAATCATTCAGACACTGCCTCTTAACAGAATAAGTTCAATTCAGATGTTAATTCAACATTCAGTACTTATCGCTTAAAATAACAAATGACACCTTAGTTTGAAATCTTAATGAAACAGACCAGTTAAGAGTTATTTAGATCTGAATTGGTCAGAATAAACAATCAATCTTATTGATTCACTGTCTTAATAAACTAGATTAAGATCTCATTAAGTGCAAACAAACAACCTCTTAATATGTTTCATTAGGTAAAATAATTTATTTTTCCTGATCAATTCAAATTTAAATAATTATTAATTGATATATTTTATTAAAAATTTAAATTAAGTTTCATTTATTTAAACACAATCTCTTAACATAATAAGAATTTGTTTAAGATTGATTATTATGAAGTTAAAAGTATTTCTTAATTAAAATTAAAATATTTATAAAAAATATTTAAAAATATTTGATATCTAAAATTATTTTAAATATTTTTTTTAACTATCACATATCTAATGTTTTTTAACTAATTAATGGTTTACAATATTTTTAAAGATTTAAAATTATTTTAAGAATTTTAAAAAAAAAACAATCTATGATCTATTCAGTGTACTTATCAATAAAAAATCAAAGGTCACCTAAGTATAAATACTAACATTCCCCAAGAATTCCTTTTTTAAATATTTCACGCCACAATTTGGATTGTCCTCTTAACTCCTCCCATGGAAGCCGGAGAAGTTTCTTCCCATGCATCGATGGACGATGGAAACATTGGGGTGGAAATGAAAGTATCCTGCAAGGATATGTTTTCCACGTAGTTGTCGTCGAATGAGACTAATGTAATCATGCAGAAAAGTATACATTCATGATTTAATAATAAAGTAATATGATTATGATGGATCCGTGTCCTGGTTTTGACCATTAATCTATCTTTTACTTCAAATTTAGTTAGATAATTAGAAAATCAAGGTACAGATCGAGATTAGTTATTATTTTATTCAATTGAAAAAGGGACAGTTAATTTGTGCAAGTTGAAAAAAATTCTCTTCATTGGGTCAAACTTTCTCTTTAATGGTCAAGGGGTCAAACAAAAAAGGATTGAATAATTGAACCACAAAATAGCTTTCCTGCAAGTTGTATTGATGTGAGTAATAGTTACTATTAATTTATACGGTTTGACTGACCACTAACTATCTTTTTTTAATGTATGGATGTATGAACCAACTTACGCATACCAAGACTATTCTCATAGAAAATATACACGTCTCCTTATGCATATTCCCACTTAATCAGAACTAGGTTACCCATGTTCATGGAGGATACTCGAACCTTGCACCTCTTGCTTACCCCCTTTAAGGGTTTAAGAAATAACAAGATTAAGGGGATTCAAATCCCTCAATCTTCTTTACCTAGATTGATTGGTAAAACGTGCCTAGTGATTGTATGTTCTAAAAAGAGCAAATTTCATTTTTTAGGTTTTTATTTATAACTTAAAAACATTTTCAAACATTTCACAAGATTTATTTAGGATTCGAAGTCATTAACTCGCTTTAAATTTGTATCGTTTATAAGAAAAATCAAGGGTCTGACCAGTTGAGGTTACTGGTTATTAAAAGTCCCATATGTAGTAAAAGCCAAGCGGCTAAGTATTAACATATACCTATTGAATTGGCATTCCAATATCAAAAGTTTGACCAATAGGATTAGTTGCGAAACAAAATATTGTGTAACTTTTGTTTCACCACCCAATTAGTCACCAATTTTTTCTTTCAAAACGCAAAAGCGAAAAAATATTACAATCATTCTTATAATATCTTATTTCATGTAGACTATTAAAAAATCTCGTGTATATTTTTATGGACTCGTCCATTAAAGAAATATAGTGTTTATGCAATCATTAATGATGGTGGTGCTGCATTTGGGAAAGTGCTCGAACATTTACATGCAAAGACGACTCTTAAGGCTAGGGCTGTAAATAAGCCAATCTGCTCGCAAGCAGCTTGAACTCGACTCGGAGAAAAACTTGTTCGAGATCAGCTCGAATATAAACAAGTTCAAACTACTCTAACGTAAGTTCGTTAAGTAAATAAGTCTGACCGAGTTCGTTCGTGAGCGACTCGTTTATATTTCTGAATTATAGATTAATATATTAATTACTTATACATATATTATTAAACTTTCAATATCAACTTGAATTTTTTTAAATATCTTACAATTTTTTTTAATTAATATTATGTTTCCTATTTTTATACCACACCTCTATCAATACCAACCGTTCAGGGAAGTTCTATTTCAGTCGTAAAAAACAAAATTTTCATGAACAACTCGTGACCGACTCTAAAAAAGCTTATTCTATAAGGTACACAAACTAGTTTTAATATCTTGACTTGTATCATTGAAAGTTCGGCTCGACTCGTTTAACTTTGAGCTTGACTCGATCCGACTTATTTAAATTTGAGTTTGGCTTAGGCCTTCTCGTTTAAATCTAAGCTCGGTTCAAGAAATTAAACAAACAATCTTGTACATCCAATATTTGTCTCGATTCGTTTACACTCCCTAGGTAAGGCACTCAACCATCAAGATCCCTTACTTAATCCATGTAGTAATCTAACATTATATTTATAATGTCACAAGACAGACCAAATTGTATTGAAATAAGACATAAATGCTTAGATTCAGCAAATCGAGAATTACAGCAGGCGATGTGAATTTGGTGATAGTGGGAAATTAACAAATTCAAAATGATTTAATAAAAAATCATTTTCTTATTGTTTTTAGAGGATGTCTATTGGTCGTTTATGAGTAATATAAAGTCAAATTACACTTGCACCTAAGAGTTAAGACATAGATAATAACAATAATTTAAATAATGGTTAATGTTTATCCCAAATTTGACTTCAATTATGAATCAATTTAAATAATGTGGTTCATCGGGATCTCCAAATAAACATCTATCACTATTATTAATTTTTGTTCTTTAGATTAAAGTTGTTTCGTGGTTGATTTTTATTTTTATTTATCTATACTCCGTGATATGATCTTATTTATATAATATAAACTTCTGTTATGTGAATATATTTTGTATGGATGAACTTGTATCACTTACACAAATAGCTTTTATGGAGTTTTATAGATATCACCTATAAAAATGGCTTTTATAAAAACAGATTCATACATAATAACATTATTATCCTTCAAGAGATCTTATTTTTCATGAAAAAGAAACAAAAACGGTCACATCATCTGGCGATAGTGAAATTGAATATAGGCAAAGCATATACCAATGTTAGATGAGATTTTCTTATTGATATTCTTAGATGCTTTGGTTACTATGATACATGGATAAGATAGATTCATAATTGTATCTTAACTATTTCTTTTCAAATAAATATTAGGGGTGAACATATCCCGAGATTTACTCCTGAACGTGGGCTACGCCAATATGTATTATTAAGGATTAGGTCTCTCAAAACTATATCAAATGAGTTCAAATCACTCGAAACTATATGGTATTCTCTCACTTATTATTTGCGGAAGACTCTTTTTTTTAACGACCGAGGCATGAGATTTACAATTTTTAGGAATGTATACAGATTTATTATTCTGCATCAGGTCAACGTATTGATTTGATAAATCATCGATATGTTTCGGTAAGGCTACCCTTGCTGAACTCAGAGGTTACTAATTTCTTGCATATTCATGAAACACAAGATCTCGACAAATATCTCGGAATACCGTTATGTCACAAAAGGTCAAAAGTTGAGACGTTAATATGGGTTTAGGCGCGCCTAAAGAACCTTCTAACCTCATCGTATGTAAACTTAGTTTAGGCGCATTGCGAAAAGGCTTAGACACACCTAAAGAAGCTTCTGGCTCTTTCTAGTGTAAAATAGGTCTAGGCGCGCCGCGAGAATGTTTAGGCGTGCCTAGCATATCGATGATTGAGTTTAGGCGCGCCGCTAGAGCTTTAGGCACACCTATGATATCAGCGACCACCTTTAGGTGTGTCGCGAGATGCTTTAGGCGCACCTTAAAACCTCCTGAATCTTTCTAGTGTAAAACACTCTTAGGCGCGCCTAACTTCTTCAAATACACAAAGTTTTAATTTCTTTATAAAATGCTAAAAATGATCATAATTAATCCGTATTTTCTCCCCCCCTTGACTCAAAATCGCGTTGCGGGCGTACAAGTAACCTCTAATTCACAAGCGGAGGTTCCTAAAATCAGGAAAACCAATGTATCTTTGTTAAATACTTGGATTGATTTCTAATCAAGATGATTTTTACTTGCACATCATCCAACTGCAACACCTTATCCTTACGCATAATATACACTAATTATGAAATCAATAAATATAAGGTTTTAACCATATAATGCATTTTTTAACGTCGGTAAAGCTCAACATGTTACCTCAGAGTACTCAGCTTCGGGGAGGTGTATCACCTCCCTCATTCCACATCCATAACGTCATGGTATATTCAACCGATGACCATTTACCATGAAGATCTGGTGCTCGATCGGGTGTTCAATTTCAATATATCCGTGGGGTGTGACCTTATTGAAAATGTAAGGACCAAACCACCTTGATCTAACCTTCCCTGGGCAGTTTGATAACTTTGAGTTGTACTTGAGGACCCTTTGTCCTACTTAAAACTCCTTTGTAAATTTGGTTATCATGCCATCTCTTCGTCTTCTCTTTATAGAGTTTAGAATTTTCATAAGCATGAAACCGGAATTCATCCAACTCGTTAAGCTTCATATTTATTTTTCACCAGGTAGTTGTTGATATAAGTTCAATTCTTTGATCACCCAGTAAGCGATCAACTCAAGCTCAAGACAAGATGACACACCTTACCGTACACTAGGGTAGAGCAAACACCGGGTTAACCCCATGTTGAGGTTATTTTCAACCTTGGTTATACATTAACCGGGTTCACTTTTAAAAACTCTAACCCTGCTTTTGTTTTGTTAACCAACCGGGTTGAACAAACACGGGTTATAACCGGGTTTACACCGGGTTAAAAAAATTAAACTTAATAGGTTAAACAATAATATTATTATTAACCCAATGAAAAATTAAAACTTTGAAAGGTAAAATAACAATTATTTTAACCCAAAAAATAAATACTACTATATACCCACATCTATTACCCACAGTTAAGTGGTTATATAGGAAGGGAAGTGTTTAAGAATAAGGCAAAAGGGAGGCATGTATTTATAGTAAAGTCTCTACAAAAATCTCTAAAAAAGTTCGATGTGGGACAAAAAGAAAGTAAGGGAATAAGTTGTTCCCATTTTGTGCGAGAAATGTGTGCAATATATGAGGTTGTGCGAGAAAACTAGGCACGCATTTTGTGTGATACAGTTGGACATATAGCAAAGCTATACTTCTCCCACATTGATGATTTATAGTGAAACAATCTTTAACATTGTGTATAAATAAAAGGTCGGGTTCACCGGGTTATAATTAAACTTTTGGTCAAAAATATCAACCCTACCCGTGTTTTAACGGGTTGTGGTTCTTATTTTGTGGCCCAATCTGAAAATCTAGTTTAACTTTAATTTGCTTATTTTGGGTCAGGTTTTAACGGGTTCAGAACAATAAATCGGGTTGTTTTTATTTTGCTCAGGCCTACCGTACACCATCTGATAGTGAGATGCATTTATTGGTTTTTTAAATGTTTTTCTATATACCCAATAATGCATTGTCCAACTTCTTTGACCAATCTTTACTCATATGTCCCACCGCTTTCTCAAGAATGGACTTGATCTCTTGGTTAGGGGCTTTGGCTTGTCCTTTTGTTTGTGTACGGTAAGTGGTAGAAACTTGGTGTCTCACTCCATACTTCACTAGTATCGCCTTTAAGTATTTATTCACGAAATGCGTAGCTCCATCACTAATGATAACTCTTGGAGTCCCATGCCTCGTGAAAATGTGTGATTAAAAGAATTGATCACACTCTTGAGTCATTCATCGATAGTGTTTGAAAATGTACTCCACAGATAACAAGATATGTTGATTACCATAGGATGACACAAATGGTCCCATGAAATAAATACACCACACATAAAAAATCTCCACTCCTAATATGTTGTTAAGTGGCATCTCGTCTCTCTTCGATATGTTACCCATGAAGTGATAACTCTCACAATTATTCACATACTTGTGACTATCCTTATAGATGATAGGCCAATAGAACACATATTGAAGTACATTTTCCTCCATTATATCGCATTTGAAATGCCTTCCGAAAGGTGAGCCGTGACAATTTCCAATTGCCGCATAAATCTCATTATCCGGTACACATCTTCGGATCATCCGATCATTAAACACCTTGAATAGGAAGGGGCCCTCCTAAAAGAATTGCTTCACGTGGTGGAGTAACCTCTTCCTTTGTTGTGGATTAAATTACACGGGGAATGATCCACTCATTATGAAGTTCACTACATCTGCGTACCAAGGTGTGATAGCATTATTTAGAACAAAGAGTTGTTCATCAGGGAATACCTTATTGACCAACTCAGCTCTCGTATTGTAAAGTTCCATCAAGACAAGATAAATGATTGGCTACTTGATTCTCGCTCCCTTTTGGTCTCATTCCTAACAAATTCATAGTTTTTTAATCCTCTGAAAAGGTCCAAATCAAAGTTGATATGCCACTTTTACCTCTCATTATCCTAATTATTAAAAAAATTGCCTTTGTTATTAATATTTCATATTTATCATAATACATATGATTAACAAACATCTTTATTTAATGTCTAAATGTGAAATGTCGAAAAATAAAGAAAGTAGCAGATTTCAATCATATTAGTCTCTATTCATCGATCATTCATGCTCCACTGATATCACTAAACATTTTTTTTTAAAAGTATACAAAAATTATTTTTCTACGACTCCAAATAATATTATTTTTGTTATTATAACTTTTTTCTTTATAAGCATTGTTTGTATTTTACACGATCTAACACTATTCATTCGTTTTCGTATAAATAATCAATTAGTTAGCATTCATACCATGTACATTACCAAATATTATTTTTGTTTATGGATTCGTGTTGGGTTTAAGATTATATTATATTGTTAGCTAGTAAGATATAAATTTGATGTGACATTAGGTTAGTAAAAACATGTTAATTGTTAATTAACTATTTCGTTTCACTAGTTAAGATGCGTTTATTAGGTGCATAGTGTGCTAGGTAAAGGACACAGTTATTACTTCTCATCATTGGATAAGAGTTATATCGCCAACCCAGCAATTTGTAATATCAACCTACTCAATCAACACTACTAACCCACTTTTTTTTAGCTCATAACCCATTGTTATACATATATAGACATTTATTTGTATTAAGATATCCCAATCTTTTTCTATAGATACTACTGTAAATGTTTTTATTTGTTGTTTCATATTGGTTTATATCATTTTCAAGTTAAGACATTGTTTCTATTATACTTGTCATACTCTGATACATGGAGGAGAAAGCGCTAATAGTCCACTGAATTAATTCAGTAACCTACTATATTTTGTATTGTCAATCCACTATTTTTTTGTTTACGTTTTTAGTATCCTACTATCTAACTATATTTCTTTTGTTTTATACACATACAAAAATGTTATTAATTTTGTGATTTAAGGATCGGTTTTATTTTTCATGATGGAATAGAAAATATTATGAATTATTTTAGTATAAAATATTGTAACTATAAAATGTTTTAGTTATGAAAAAAAAAATTTAGTTATATAATATTTTGTTATTAATTTAAGCATCCAATAATTTTACTATTTTATTGGACCAAACTTTTTTACAAAATTATTAAATAATGAATTTTATGAACAAATTCATTCTTTTCTTTTTTAACTTTTTACTCCTATCTCATGTAAAATATTACAATATTTATTTTTGTAACATATATTTATAATATAAAAATATTTTATAAATATAAATAAATCCATTCATTACTTTTTTAAAATAGGTGAAAAGGTAAAGTGAATACTTTATTTAAAAATAAAGAGAGATCTTAAGACGATTCTACTCGTATTTTATCACTTTAAACTGTTTATATCCTTGGATCTTTAATTTATGGTCCATGGTCTTGTTTATGAATTGTATTTTTGGGTTATCTTGATGTTCAATAATTTACAAACAAAAATAGAGTTTACTGAGTTTTTTTCCTAATTGAAACCAATAAAGTTTAGTCAATTTACAGTGGAGAATTATCCATTAATGATGTCTCCACATTTGTGATGATTCAATCTTAGTTGGAGACATCATTTTAGGTTTTTTCGGAAAGTCTTTAGTCGATTTTTACATGATGTATTGTATTTTCCTATTTCTTGTCTTGATTTGATGATTTATTATTTTTAAAGCATATTGAGTTTAATTATTTGTTAAATGTGAAGATTTAAAGTTATATGGTACTTAATTAGATGTCAAATCAATTCTAAGAGATAAGGGAATGGAGATAATGATGCAAGTTGGAGATCAAGGAAGTAAAGGATAAGTATGGAAAGATAAAGTTGCTAAGTAAATCTGAATTTTACCAGCCACGTCCATAAACGTGATCATAACTAAAGATTGACTTGGAATTTGGAAAAATGGTCTGAAGCAAAGTTATAGAGCTTTCCGAGACGATCAATTTTGACATAATGCGCGTCAAACGGAGTTGAAAGAAAGAAGTTATGGCCAAAACAAAACAACAACAAGAGTTTATTACCTTTTCTATATTTTAGGGTTACGAATTAGAGTTGGGCTAGAAGTCCAATTACTTGTCTTCCACTCCAAGAAAATGTGTTAGGGATTCCAAGACACCTATAAATACACCCTTTAACCATTGTAAACATGTACTTGCTCAGTTCTAAGCCATATATTAATCTTTACTTAAATATTAATCCTTAGTATCAAGTTTATCATCCAAGAAGCAAGTGACCTGTAGAGGAAGACAAGAAGCAAGAAGTTGGAGTGACAATCTCCTCTTCTACATCTCTCCTTCTCTATATTTAGGGTAATTAGATATAAATTTGTGGCTTCACCATCTTTCTAAGCTTTTATTCTGTAAGTTTTACTTTTAATTGTTGGGTTATTATTTAGTCTTAAATTTCATAATATTATTTGTTATTTTAATTGATTTGAGCTTGGCGTATATTGGTATTGTGTGCTTTGACTTATTGTTCCAGCCCTAGATTTGGCCAATCTTAGGACTAATTTAGTAATTGAGTTAACACCCGGAAGGGGGGGGGGGTTCAATTATTGACAACACCACATAATCGTCTAGTGTGCGGTAGTGATCCTGATGGGCATTGCCTAACTAAATAGCCATAAAGGTTTGATTTATCCACCGATCATTACTCAGGATCCACTGGTAGTGGAGAGGTTGCTCCTAAGTCCACCCTGACGGGGGTTAGGTAGAATTTAGAATCTTGGTTAATATATAATGCTCAATTCACCCTTAAGGTTAGAATAACAACTTAGTAAGATAGACTCATACTAGTAATCCTAATTTATCTAACTTACATTCATATTTATTTATCTGCATTATTATTTGTTCATTTCACATCAGATAATTATTCATCTCATTATATTTTATTCTAAACATCTAAATTCGTCTACGCTTATTGAATACAAGTAGATCTAACAGATTAAATCCCTGCGAACGAACTTTTCTTATCAACTAAACTTGAAAACGATCTGTAATACTTGTAGTGAGTTTCTCGTGGTAGTCAAGGGTGTGTCCTTTATTATTATATTTATTTATCTGTTTATTTATCACACCTTTGCCTCCATCAATTACAAACAAAATACCTAACTTGGGAGAGAGTGAAATGTCTCATTTGTCAACAAATTATCATTAAGGATCTATTTTACAAATCCATTACCATTAGCTCCTTTCAAGATCCAAGAGCAAATTTGACCCACGGGTGACATTAACTAAAGATATACAAACGTATGTGATCGCTAGTGTTCGCCCATCTATATACTCTCATTGTTGTCTTCATTGTAGTTAAAAGGCAATGGTACTGACTTATATGCCCGATACTTCCCAACGTTATTCAATTGTTCATTCTCTAATCTGCCAAAGTTACACAAATATAACAAGCATATCAAGTAGGGGCATTAGTACAAAATAGCCTGGTTAAGAACTGTGTTACGGTAAAAAAATATTAAAAAATGAAGCAGATTTCTATAAGCAATGTATACCTGAAAAAATTCCAAATACCACGTCTAATAATCTCCAAAGAAGCAACTATTGCAACCAAAGCTTTTCTATGAATAAATGATGTTTGTTTAAAATCTAGTATTACTTGCATCCACGCTAATCGTAAAACGCCATTGATAACCTGCATTAGAAGTTATAGTCATGATAATTCCCTCTATTATGCATAAAAAACAATGTAGCTCCCTATTTCAACTTACGATAGCAGCAAAGTACACGGCCTTGTTAGGTACAAGTAGTTTATCTCTAAGCCAACGGTTTTTACTGTCCCGTCTCAGTAAACCCCAGTCTATAACAACGTCCCAATATGTGTTAATAATTGTAGTAAGTCCCATGCTAACTGAAGCCAATATTTTCAATATTGGTCCACCTTTTTGAGCGTAACCTGTCTGCATTGCAAGTGCTATAACAGTTGACAAGTATTTGAGGCTATTTATACCTTGCATTGAGTCTTTCTCTTCGAAAAAACGTCTAACACACTACAAAAGTATGCACTTATATCAACAATGTTACAAAGGATTTGGAAGAAAATAGGAATCAATTAATTATATTTGGAAATCATATATACCTGAAGAAATCGGATCCAGAATGGTATGATTGCAACAAGATAGAAAATTTGATAGAGTTCACTTTCTTGGCATTTGTTTGATCGTTTTTTGAAATCGCCCCAACCGTAGTAGCATACGTAAAAGACCAAACTTCTGAGTGCTTGAATCTGATAACATATAACAACGATATAAATCACTTGGTCACCTTAGGTTCTAAAAAGTATTGGGATTTATAAGTGTTATTTTTGCATAGAAGGACTTGTAATGAAAGTTTTTAATATATAAGAATTTATAATACAATTTTCATATAATATAAAGATTTTTAATGACTAAAAAATTTAGTTCCCAAACAAAAAATTCTGAGAGTTAATGTCAAACCTGGCTGGTCATCTGATCTGCTAAGAAGAAATCTGGGAGGGTGACCTGGACATTGCAATATCAAGAGAATTAAACACGAAGAATTCCAATTATCAATTGGAAAAGTTTATTTTTGATTACCTTGTAAAGAGGAGCAAATAGACAATGCCAAGCACATTTAATGAAGAAGAAACGACTCGATCGGTATATAATGTTAAAAGGGCAGACTGCTATGAGTAGCACAACCTGGAAATAAAATTGAATCATTCCATTATAAAAGGATTAGGAATAATTCCCTATGTTACACAAATAACTTTCGTCCCTATGTTTGGTACAAGTGCACACACTGCCCATTTTGGTTAAAAAAAGTACACCATACCCCTTTATGTTGTTTGAAATGTTACACATATAGTCTATATGTCCAAAATTATAATAGTGTTAAGCATAATTTAAAATAAAGAAGGGTGGGGGTAGAGCACACTTTCAAAGCCACATGGAGGAGGAATGCACACTTTTACCAAATTTTTAGGGAGGTGATATGAAAAACTCGTAAAGCGAAGTAAATTTATATGTTAAACTCACAATGACTAGACCTAATGGGATTAGTTCAATTGTTGTTTTGTAACTCTTCGTCCAGGGATCCATTTCCATATCAATATGCGCAAGTGTTGCAGCAAATGTGAGTACAGAAAGACCAGAAGCGAGAAGGAGTACTTGTCGATAACCTAATTCAGTTCCTTGCTTGAATCCAAATATAAATGGATAATTCACTCGAAAACGTCTCCAAAAGTAAATGTCTCCCGCATACATAATCATATGAAGGATCGCATATCCGAACAAACTATGTAAAAGAAAATATGTTAGTAAAAATAAATAATTTTGTATTTCAGTTAATTCATGGGTATTTTCCTAAATGGTCTTGACTCTTGAGCTTAGGATGTTTCTCCAAGGGTAGATATAGAAACTAAAATGAATTAGATGGCTTGGCAAATGGGGGTTTAAGACAACGTTTCCAAATTTATGCATCAAACATTACCATAAAAGCAATGTAGAAAATAAATAATCAAAATCCGGACACCAACTTTTGAGATATGACATAAAAAAAATATACAATCTGAAATGATAAGATTAGACAACCATGAGCCACATCATTGAGATAATAATACGTTTTGTTACCGTAACAAAAAAAAAAAAAATAGAAAAGCAAAGTTGGTCAATTCAAATAATGCAAAGCATATGATTAGGTAACACTGTTAATTGAGGGGGTTAGAAGAGGTCCACCTCAACCCATATGATTGGAATGAAAAGATTAGACAGCCATATAATAAGGTTGGGTCATAAATAATAAAAGGAGAAAAAGGGCTGTAAATATATTCAGATGGGTTAGATCCCCGTGGGTCTTAAGTATAATCATTGAAAATTAGGGAATTTTTCATAGATTTATTAACTAAAACATACTTGTAAAGTGGAAATATATTCTCCATATATTGATCATGCTTTGTCTCGCTTAGATGCCTAGCACGCATAGCAATAATGTTGGCAACTATTAGGGCTATAGAGCAGCCAGTAAATAAACCTGCATGAGCAAAGATATTACATGACTAACGAGAGAAATAAAAATAGAATACTGGAGATTGCGATTTTTTTTGGAATACGCTTACCGAAGGAAAATGTAACTCGATGTGTCGCTTTCTTTGCTCGGTGCCGTAATTGATTCATCCCTTTGCTCCGATTACCATTGGCAAAGTGTTTTATGTATGTAGTCTCAACATTTTTTCTGAGTCGAGAAACCTGAAATTATTTAAAATGTTAATTACTCCCTAAAAAACCATGGTACAGTAGGCATTTTTCCCTTTTGGCAACAGATTTCCTATCAAAAAAAATTTAAAATTGTGTCCCCTCAAAAACCGTCGCCAAAAGTATGAGTTAAGAAACTGTTTGTATGAATGTTGCAGAAAAGAAATAAGATTTCATGGATAGTATTGGACCTCGTCAGAGCTTCCAAGATAAGAATTTTGAACCATATCTAAGTAAGATTTTGAAGCATTTCTCGAAGTTATCTACATAAAAGGTGTGTTTAATTTAGAGAAAATCAAAAGGAAAAGCAAATTTCACCAAGAATTGTGTACTAAAAAAAAGTTAGGTAATACCTTGTCATACTTCTTCATGATTTTAGACATCGCAGATTGGTTCAATAAACTGAAAAAATAATTCAAATGTGTTAATTTATGTTCAAAATTTGGGAAAATTAGATTTTTTTTTTAGTAATCTTACCTAAAGCTTTTAAGAAACCGAAGTTTTTGGTAGAATTGTACTAAAGCCTGTCTCAGTTTTTCCTCGGCTTTCCTTAATTCCTCCTCACTAAACCATGAATCACTTTGACACTTGACAAGATTTCTCAAAGCAGAGATAGGTGTACTATCGGGCTTAATATTAATCTTTACACGATTTAAAACTTCTAATGGAGCGGGTCTAAAGTCTTCTAAAATGGGGTTATGTACCCTAACACGAAGAGCAATAAGAGCATCCATTTGTTTACTCAACTCCTCAGCTTCATTTTTCATTTCTTGCTCTTTTTCCGCATAGAATTTAACTGCTTTGTTAAATTCATCATCAAGTCTTCGAAAGAATACAAGTTCGTATTCTCCACCTTCTTCAGATAACATGAGAAATACTGTCTGGTAAGATTCTTCTGAGCCAGTTTCTGCCTCTATTAATATCACTTCATTCTCATGGTTGGTTGTGGGATTTAAAGTGTATAATGATGGACTTGTTAGTCCACTAAATGATCTGTATAATGATGGATTTCTCCTTAATGAAGAATTTTGGGTTACTTCAATGGTAGATGATGCATTTCTTTTTTGGAAAGACGAAATCTCTTTAAGTATTTTCTTGAGATAATTGTAATCTACGTATGCTGGTTGCCATTCCATCACCATCTGAGAAATGTATTCTTTCCCGAACTTCATTTGCTTCAAAAGCTTAAACCTTTGAGTTTTAAAACGAAAGATGTTTACTCCTGTGTAATGGCTCAGAAAACAATGTAAACTTTGTATGGGATCAATTGGATAAACTAGAGAGTATAAATAGACGGCGAATTGAATTCAAATAAAAAAGAATACGAAGGATATTTTAATACGGTCTCCGTATATCTTTATTTGTTTTTTCTAAAAAAGAATTCTTTTTTCTTCAATTTTTTAATATCATCTTTTACTATTTAATTAAAATCAATAAAGCAATAAATAACTTTATACTTAATAAATTAAGAAAATAGAGTAAATAAAATATTTTTTTAAATTTTTTTACCAAAAAAATAGGATGATAAAATTAGACAAAGAAAGTAATATTGAGTATAATAATTGTATTTTTTCAATACATTTAAAAAATTAATTGAACATTATTTATTAAACAGAAAAACCAATAATAGAAGGAGATAGGAAAAAAAGACTTATTCGAATTTCATACTTCTGATAAAATATACAATATTGAATTTTTATAAAATAAAATTTTTAAAGGTTCATGACTTCCTAATTAGCCTATAACCAAGATTGTCCTAGATGAGAAATCATTTTTTTATAGTTCTCCCTTAAACAACACAATTACAAAACCCAGTGTTTCACGACTCTAACAAATAAGTGTTAAAGTTTAAAAACTGACAAACAAGTACCCCACATTATGTTTTTTGTATTTCGTCACTACCCGTCGTAAAGTTTGACGTTAAATGCTAACACAAGGGTCCTATTTGTAAATAAAGAACGTTAGGTGCCTATTTGTCCACTTTTGTAAACTTGGGTATTTCTTTTTGGAAAGAAAATATAATTACGTCATTAACACATGGCTATTAACAGAAAACTTCATATAAGGTACTGACGGAAGACAACAATCAAAATATTAGTTTCCGCTTGTCATTTTTGTAAACTTAAATACTTATTTGTCAAAATTTAAAATAGTAGATATTTATTGGGGTTTTTCTTTTTTTATATAACAAAATGAATTATCCATAAAAGAATACAATAATCTCTCCCATCAAAATATTTGGTCTTGTTTGGTTTGTGAAATATTTTCTATTTTCGTTTTCAGAATATATTTTTAAAAAATGATTTTTATTTTGTTTTAAATATTTTTTAAAAATATGAAAAACATTGATTTCATGTTTTTCAATATAACAATGTTTTAATTTAATTTTTTTAAAAACTATTTTCATTTTCTCTAACCAAACATGTTTTTATTAATATTTTAAAAAATATAAAAATAAAAACAAAAAATATATACTATTTTTATAAACTAAACAGGATTTTAGTATTTCAACCTTTAACAAATAATTTCCCCTTAAATTAGATATTTATTCTTATAACTAGTTTTAGATTTTTAGTTTGCATGGACGGAAGCTTAACCCCAATTTTTTTTGAAGAGATACCCCCAAACCTTCCAAAATGTTCTAAATTCTTGACAAAATTCCAAATTCTGATTATATATAAATTATAATAAATAATCACATTCTCCTTCAAGTACATAGACTTAATAAAGAGTCACATTCATATGTTCTTTCAAATACATGAATTCTAGAACATTGAGACTTTGAATTTATCTAAATCAAATTAATCAAGTTTAATTTCCAACAGTTCCTCGCTAGCAAATGAAATGTTGGGGCTTTTGCATGCTTCCCATCAACTCAATTGACGTCACGAAACTAGTCACCATGTCTGTGTAGAATTCCAAATAATTGTTGGACCCAATTTATATTTTAGATTTTTTTTATATTAGATTATTAGTGGGGTTCTCTTTGCTCATTGATTTTAAAAATTCTTCGACCCCACTATCTCAAATTTCTGCATCTTTTTCAAATTAATTCTAGCCTTGTTTTATTTAATTCACTTTCTTATCTAACCACCTCCTAACTCTATCCATACTCCAGACTCCCAATTACTATGACAACGGACAAATATGAAAACCCGGACCCTAAGATGGGAAGAATATGACCCCGGACCCCAAGGAATTCTCACCCCAATTACATTCAAAATAAAATTGTGCATGTGTTGACTATGATCCTGTCTATAGCGTACATGCAAAGAATTGTTATTGACACTTTTGGTTTACTTGGGGATAAGAGACCCCTTATCTCTCTTTGTGATTTTCTAGACAAATGTATTAGGAAAATGGTTTTCGTGAAGATCAACGTTAAGATGGCTTGTAAGATTTGGTGTGAGATATGGCAGAGGTTTGATCTTACTAAGATCCTTAGAAATCTACAATGCATGTACATGCAAAGGGGCTACGTTGTTCATCTTAGTTTTAATCAATCAATTGGGCTTGATCAATTGACTTATGGAAGGAAATTTAGTATCCAGGAAGATTCTTATGCAGATTTCCATCGAAGAATGACATCAAACTTCAGGTTCTTTCAATCTTTTATCTTATGGTTCATTATAATATTATTTATTAGCATTTGCTACTTGGCCTGTTATACCTACATAATGGCGTCTAATATTATTGAGACCTTTAACTATGCTGTGATAATTGAAGGCTACAAAAGGATCAAATTTATTTATAATTCTAATTGGATTAAAACCAGATTCGACACATTTATTACCTGGTCTTATGATATTAATTCGGTCCAACATGTTTTCAATAGACATCATATATTAAATATCTATCAGTTAATAAATGGTCATATGATAAGATTTGATGGTGAGAATATCCGGTACAATATTAACATAACTGATAAGGAGAGAAATAAAGCTGTATGGGAATTATCAAAACTTTGGATAATGTGCAATCTTGCTGGGATTCTTATGCTAAGAAACCCTCTAGCTACCGGCGGTGTAAGTTCCCATAAACCTGGCTCCAAAATCACGCCAAAGAATTGGAATTGTGAAAGAAATTTCCAAGTGTACTCCATGCAAAGACAAATCAGAAAAAACAATCAAAAAGGTCCTTTTTGGTCTGAAGTTATACACAACCGTGTGAGTATAAAACTGGAGTGTGAAAATACCTGTACCACAAAAAACAAACAATCACTTTCTCTCTACAACCAAGCATATTCCATGGCATCTACAAACAACCATCTTCTTCCCTTAGCACGCGTGAAAACTGAAAACATCCAGAAATTCGAAACACTCGCCCTCTCAACAAAAGTTCAATCACTCAAACCTGAAATACCAGAATTCAACCTAATAGCCAAAATCATTTCTGAAAGAGTTGTTCTTTTTACCTCATTTAGGAAAGTTGTCTTTGATGCCTGGGGTATACTCGGAAGAGTTGTCTTTGAAGAGATGGAACCAAATGTATTCAAACTTACGTTGTTTCAACAGGAGGAGGCGGAGAGACTCCATTTTGTTTGTCCTCTAACTGTCCAAGGGTTACATGTCAGCATTACTAAGTGGGACAATGGTGTGGCTTTCAAGGACATTGACCTCTCCTACACATGTGTTTGGATCAGAATCTACGGTCTTGCAGGTATTCAAAACACCATTGAAGCCATTCAAATCTTTGGAGATTTCATCGGAGAAGTGCTGGAAATTGATTATCCACTGATCAATGTTGACAACCTTAACTTCATCAGATTTCGAGTCAAAATCAAAGCTGCAGAACCGCTAAAAATGGGAGTCTTTCTGGAACAGCTAGATGGCAAGGCATGGGTGTCGTTTATATATGAAAACGTTGGACTCTTCTGCTTCAACTGTGGTGTTATAGGCCACAACAAAAGCGTATGTACTACATCAATGGTGAGACCCAAATGGTCAGATGATGCAGCTAGGTATTGTAAGTGGCACAAAGACATGAACATCCGAAGCGACGACAAGGCTTTTCACGTCATAAGGAAAAGAGAGCGGTGGGGTCACTTTGACGAGATTGTTCGCTTTTACCCGTTTAGGAGATTTGAAGGCGATGGAGAGGACAGCAACATCAACCCTAGCCAAGGTGGACAAGGTGGTATAGCAATTACTTCTGGAAATAATCAAAGGAAAAATATTCAAGTGGGTCAACCATCTCAAATGGCAGTAGATGAAAAGCAGGAGAGTGCTAACTCTGGAAGCGAATCAAACAAGAGGAAGCGTGAAAATGCGGAATTGCTCGAGGACATTTTCAAAAATATACACAATATGGAGGGACCAATTGAAATTTCTGAGAAGAGATTCCCAGGCCTATTTAAAGTATTCAGACGTGAACTTGGAGATATAGGGATGAGTATCATTGTTACGAATGAGACAATCAATGAGGTTCTAAATGCTCAGAATATTGACATTGACGAGATGTATAGGAATTTCAAGTTCGGTGAAGAGCAGTTGAGTAATAAGGATGGTCTTACTGGTGTTATATCTGGTGGAAGGATTATCACTGATCTCAATGATAACGTTGGAAGCAATGCTGGATTTATTGCTAATGAAAATGTTTGGAACAATACTTTTGAATATGGTGATTCATCAAATGCTAAAGTGAATGAGCAGATTGTACGTGATGCAGGTAAAGGGAAAGAAATAGTGATGGAAAATGAGGATTTCGAACCCAAGGAAGACTCCCCAAACTCCCAGTCAATCCACATTAGTCAACATCCGAGGTGTGAAGATGATCAAACACAGGAACATGATCAAGGAAAGCAGAAGGAAAATGAAAGCACTTTTAAGCCAATGAGGAAATTCACGTGGCCAAAAACGCTAAAAAGAAAGGCTGCTCCTAGTGGATGTCCTGGTAACGCGAAGGTGCAAAAATTCACTAATGACGACTTCAAAGCAATGAAGAAACGTATTAATGATCTTCAAATTTTCATCAACGAGATCAGTGACAGCTTTTACGAAGTTAAGGGACAAATGAAAAGTGATACGAAGATATGTGATGGCGTCAAGATTGATGAAGACGAGGATGGGTATGAAGAAAATGGAGAGAAATTGTTTTTATTTAGAGGAGATGATTGCGATGGGCATATTGAACATGTTTACAGTAGCAGTGACAGCTCCGATGATTCTGATGATGGCCAAGGAAGTCCTGTGGCTGTCGCCAGAGTGAGAAAACAAGTGGATATCGACCGGTCCCGTAATCTGGTCGGTTTTAATGGATAACTTATGTGTGTGGAATTGTCAAGGTGCAAGGGCGCCCTTGACAAGGAAGTCGTTTAAGCGTTTAGTTAATAAGTTTAATATCTCTTTTGATTGTCTGTGTGAGTCTAAATTGAGAAGGATGGATCTTAAATTCAATAAATTTAGTAAATGCCATGTTGTTGAACCCGGAGGAAGATCTTATATGTCCAGTGGCATGGTGTTGTTATGGAAAGATAGTATCAAGATAGATATTATCTTATCATCTCTAAATATTGTTATTTGCAAGTTTAATGAATCCAATGACTCTTTTTGGTATTTGTTTTGTATTCATGCACCAACCGAAATCGAAAAAAGAAAAGAAACTTGGAATATAATCACAAAATGGTTGAATAAGCTTAATGGACCTTGTATTGTCATGGGAGATTTTAATGAGATTGCTAAATACTCGGAGAAAAAAGGGAAGAATCAACCCGACCTTAATAGAATCATTAACTTCAACGAATTTATTAACAAGAACAACTTAGTGGATGTACCGAGTAAGGGTTGCTACTACACTTGGACTAATCGAAGAAAAGATAACGAAAATGTTATAGAAAAATTAGACAGGGGGCTTGCTAATCTCGATTGGTGTAATAAGTTTACGAACTCGAATATTATTGTCCCTCCGGCAATTGGATCCGATCAGTCACCCCTAATCCTCCAACTTGATCCAACAATTGATAGCAAAGAAAAATATTTTATATTTGAATCAAGGTGGCTTGAACACATACAATGTCGGGAAGTAGTTGAAAATGAATGGAGGAGGGAAAGTGTGAGCAAAAATATTCAAGAGCTTTGTATAAAAAGAGATGCTACATGTCTTGCCTTAAAGGGATGGAGTAAGAGAGTATTTTTCAACAATAGAAAGAAAATTAATAATCTATATAATGAACTTAAGAAGCTTCAAGATGAGACAATGTCCGAAGTTAACAAGAATAAAGAAATCAAAATAAAGAAAGAATTTGAAAAATGTTGGGATGAGGAGGAATTATATTGGGAAGATAGAGCTAGAGACCTTAACATCAAACATGGGGACAAAAATTCGAAATACTTATTTGCAAAGACAATGCACCGGAGAAAAGTGAACAAAATTAAGATGTTAAAATGCAATAATAATGAATGGTGTGATAAAATGGACAAAATCAAGGGAAATATTCAAAGTTATTACATTAATCTCTTTAAAAGAAAGGAAATTTCAAATATAGAAGAGGTGACGAAACATATCCCGTCGAAGATCACGTTTTCCATGAATGAATCGCTTACTAAAATTGCAGAGGCTACAGAGATCGAAAAAGCGGTTTTCATGATGGATAGTTCCAAAGCACCTGGTCCGGATGGCCTTCCCGGAAAATTCTATCATGAATTCTGGGATGTCTTGAAAGAAGATATAATCAAACTGGTCATCGATTTCTTCACAAATAACACACCTCTCAATCTAATAAACGAAACGATTATCTCTCTCATACCAAAAGGCGAAAAACAAGAAACAATTAAAGATTTTAGACCAATCGCCTGTGTCAATTTTTGTTATAAAATAATTACGAAGATTTTAGCGCTCCGACTTCAACCTTTTATGGATGAAATTATATCTCAAACACAATCAACATTCATTAAGGGAAGGAATATTCAAGATAATATTCTGATAGCACAAGAGGTCTCTTATTTCTTGAATACAAAAAGGAAATCTAAAACTAATTATGCGGCGGTTAAAATTGATATGGAAAAATCTTATGATCAACTCAATTGGGAATTTCTTTTTGAGACATGAAGGCTCTTGGATTTGATGAAAAATGGAATAAGTGGGTCAAAAACTGTGTGACATCGGTCTCAATGCAAATCAAAGTAAATGGTCAACGACTCAAGAAATTTCACCCACAACAAGGAATTAGGCAAGGAGATCCGCTTTCTCCACTTCTATTCTCTATACTCACAGAAAGCCTTTTTAGCTTGATCAATAAGCAATGTAGAGAAGGCAAAATAAATGGGATATAAATCTCGAGACAATGCCCGAAACTTACGCACCTTTTCTTTGCTGATGATGCTTTATTCTTCATTAAAATCTGCGACCAAAAAATTGATGCTGTTAAAGAAATTCTTAACCTTTACTGTCAAGTATCAGGACAAAAGATCAATTTTACAAAATCCATGATTTTGTTCAGCAAGGATACTACGGATCATATAAAAGAACAAGTCTCAAACTATCTCAACATTAAACCAACAAACTCACTAGGAAAATATCTTGGCCTTCCATTAACATTGAAAAGATCTAAAATGGAAAACCTAAACTTCATAAAAGACAAATTGCTAGAAAAATCGTCGAGTTGGACTGCTTCATTACTTTCGGAAGGAGGGAAAGAGACGCTAATCAAAGCAGTTCTACAAGCCATTCCAAATCATGCCATGACTATTTTCGAATTCCCCAAAAGCCTTTGCAAAAAACTCACTACACTTGTGGCGAATTTCTGGTGGGACACGAAGGATAAAAAAAGAATACACTGGCTTAAGTGGAAAAAATTGGCTAATTCTAAAAAGACGGGAGGAGTTGGATTTAGGGATTTCCAAAAGATGAATATTGCTATGCTGGCCGCGCAAGCTTGGAGGATTTTAAACAACAAAGATTCTCTTGTACATAAAGTATTAAAAGGAATATATTCACCGAATGGAAACCTATGGGATGCAAAACTTAAAAAAAGGAGATCGTGGAGCTGGGCAAGTATCTTCAAAGGAATTCAAATGATTAAAGATCACGCGATATGGCAAATTGGCGATTGAAAAACTACAGATATATGGGAACACAAATGGCTTCTGAATGGACACAAGCTGGAAAATACGAGTAAAGTTAATATTAAATTGGTAAATGAGCTGATGAATAAACAAAATTTGGGATGGAACATTAGTCTTGTCAAATCAACTTTCGATCCTATAATTGCAGCTGAAATAATGAAAATACCAATTACAAATAGAATAGCAAGTGACAAACTAATATGGCCCCACACAAAATATGGAATATATACAACAAAATCTGGATACCATATACAGGTTAATTCGGAGGAGGAAAAATCACCACAAACTTCAATATCCGGGGAAAACGATAATAACTCCACTCTTTGGAATCTCATTTGGAATGCAAACGTTCCAACAAAAGTCAGAAATTTCTGCTGGAGAGTCTGTAAGGATCTTTTACCATCGAAACAAAATCTTAAAAAAAGGAAATGCAAAAGTGAAAGTATTTGCGAATGGTGCGAGGAAGAGAACGAAAGTACAGAACATATCATTCTTAAATGCCCGTTTAGTATTCAAGTGTGGGCGGAATCCTCGTTACAAATCAAAATCTGTAACCAAACAATGACCCCTTTCGCAAAGTGGTTTGTTAAAACAATTAGCAACTATGTCGAAAATGGAGCGGATAAAAGAAAAGTTACTGCTACTATTATGGTCACAGCTTGGAATATATGGAAGGAAAGGATGAAGGGCTTCTTCGAGAAAAAGGAATGGGCGGTGAACAACATCACAAAAAACACAAGGGACGTCATTGGTCGATTATTTGATGAAAAGGAGAATAAAAATCAATCTAAGCGCTCCAATAAAAGTAAGGAAACATCTACAAATGATAAAAGTAATCCATCATTAGAGGACACATCTGAGATGATCTGGTTCAATGACACATCATTCACATCAAACTGGGAACCTGCAGGGATTGCAGCAATTGAAATTAATGGGGATGGAATAATTACACAAACGAAGGCGGTCAGATGTAGGATTAATAATATCACCAAAGGGGAGGCTTGGGCACTTCTCCGCGCTTTGAGATCAGCTGGATCAAAAGGCATTCAGAGTAATTCTTTTTACTCTGACAACCTTGAATTAATTCAAGGAATCACAAATCAAAACTTACTTCACTGGAAGCTCAACCCAATCATTGAAGAAATCAGGGGATGGCTCCAAAAGTTTCCGACTTGGAAAATTTCATATATCAATAGAAAATATAACATCATTGCAGATGCTTTGGCTAAATGCGCCAGAAGGGACATCAACCTGACAGGATGGAAAGACTTTTCGGCTTCGGCCTCTTTTAGATTTTTATCTAGTCGTTGTAATAGCTAATTTCGTTCTTACTCTTGTAAAAAAAAGAGAAAAAAAAGAGAGGGGATGCATTGCTACAGCAAATCGCCTCTTCAGAGGTGATACGTTAAGGACGATATGAATTTATACTAAATGAGAAACCATTAGGAGCGAACTTACTTGTTTCTATTTACTAAATGAAAATATTTAATAATCTAAAGAAGGAAAATTAATAGATTTACTAAATGAGATTATACAACATTATTATGTTAATTTATTAATGATAGTGGTACTTCGGGTCCAATAATATTACTCAGTACATACCTTCTAAAGTGACATTTAATATGAATTAGTCACTTTACTTCCAAGTATTGATGAAGTGAGGAAAGCAGCTTTTAGTGTGTCTGGGATGAAGGTTTATGGTCTTGATGGCCTATCAGGAAAATTTTATCATGAATTCTGGGAGATAATTAAAGATGATATTTGAATTGCTAAAGATTTCTTTGATTCAAATTTGAATATTAGCAAGATCAATGACTCGGTTATCACTTTGGTTCCTAAAGAAACCTCTCAAGAATCCATTAAAGATTATAGGCCTATTTCATGCGCTAACAATCTATGGTGAGTGATCCGCCACACTTGACTTAGGGAGGACGCATGCACATAATGATCTAATGCATGAAATCTTCTATTAACCATCACACGATCAATCCGACTATGAGTATGATTGTTATCCCATATAAAGAATTGACTAGAATATTGAAGATCTTCTAATCCAATGGTATTACAACAATCCACAAATTCATCAAAAATTCCCATGGTTACAACATTTCCATTTTTCCTCTCCTTGTGGCTTAATATATTGTCAAAGTCATCAAGTACAAGCCACGGGGCGTCGAAGGTAGATCCATGATCCATGAGATCTTTCTATATGACTTTCCTCTCAATATTATCATTTTAGACATATATGAAAAAGGTATGTAGGCTTATTAAAGTTACCTTACATACCACTTTACAATGTATGGCTTGTGGAGTAATTCCAAGGACTTCAAGTTCCACTTTATCCAAATTCCAAACTATCAAGATTCTCTCATGCTCAACTATGTCAAAACTGTCAATGCATTTCCGACCTTGTAGCATAGTCCTCATGAAGTTACTTACATTAACTCAAGTACTCTATCGCACACCGAACTTATATGAATTCTCTTTGATCCTAAACTCCCTGTTAGGGCGACCGTCTAGGTCACTAAGGGGTTGCCTATATTTGATCAATATAAAGACAACTATTAATTTGAATTCATTAACAACGGGAATTCATCATCGAATTCAATTAAATGTAAATTTATCCAAAACAATGCAAATAATCATCAAATATCACTAAGGGTAATACAAAAAAGCAATAATCAAGTTAAGTGAATTTAGTTCATAATGAAAATAACAAAATCAAAGGATAAAAGTATAAGAATCATATTTAGAACAAGAAACGAATACTAATTACCCAAAGAATGATGATGGAAAAGTGTAAATATGGTGTAGTAAGGCTCCAACTTCTTTCTTCTCTTCCCAGACACTTCTCCTCTCTTTCTGGCGTGTCTAATGATTGGTAATGAAGTGTAACTTTTATGTAAAGTATTTGCTGATATAATAAGGGTCCAAAACGTTTTTGGAGTCGTGGGCCCCTTTTAAATGGCCCAAGTCAACCCAAAAATGTTTCTAAGGGCGAGCGGACTGGTTGAAGCCACGACAACTACAATTTTAATAAATCTTTCATGTTAACTCCAAATTATAAACCGTCAACTCTAACGTGCTCCTGACTTCAAGTACTACCATGAAACCAAAGGGATTCATCATAATCTTATCCAATTGCACGTGGTGGCTCTCTTTAGTCGATTTTTCAAGGCTTTGCCAGTAAACACTTTAGCTGTCCACAAGTGGCTTTTTTGTCCTTTAATGCCATGACTTGGGTTTGACCTTTATTTCTCAAATTCTTATTCTCTTCTCGAGGTCGCATTTCATCCAAGTACCTAGATATTCACATTAAATGCATAAATGGCTCTAAAAATAGTACATATACAAAACTAGACAAGAAATTAGAATATGTCTAAATATAGGGAATAATCCCTCAACTAAGTCCAAATAAACCCTAAAAAGATATCTCGTGATGCAATTAATCTATCCCACAAAAGGAGACATCAGCAACAAACATGTAGATTTTCATACTCCACAATTATAATATGGTCCCTTCCTCTATGCAAGGCAAGCTCTACACGATCTTTCCGGCTTTTGTTCAACTCAAGCTCAACGAGGACCCAAATAAAACAAATATCTTCACCAATCATCGTAATTCCATCGGTTCTAATTGGCTTAACCACTTGAGAAGCTATCTTGACCAGCCAAGGGTGGTGCGAGCTTGTTCCGGAAGGCTTCGGAGAATGATCCAAGTGGGGATCTTATAATCTTGAAGTTCTCAAAGTCAAGAAATCTGGGATTTTCTTAGAGTAGGAGCATTTTCTTTCATAATATGAATAAGGTCCCTTTCAGAGGATAAACATTCGATTTTCTTCATTTTCAAACTTAAACACAAGTCATTCACTCGGATGCTTTGGCACTTTAAACGTAACGTTCCAATTCTTTACCATTCTCTGAATGTCCGCCATATTCGACACTCATTTTCCCGCCACATATCGTATGAGAGAATACTCAACAACTTACTCGATAGTTAAGATGTCACTCCCAAGTAGTTGGAGTTTTTTGCCTTCTACCAACTCAAAATAATGAAGCTTCAATCCTACCCAAACTTTTCTATTGTTGATTAACACACTCGTATAACCCATTTTGTTACCTTCTTTATTCTCATATTGATTTAAACCCGGGCTTATCGTATATGTAGGGCTGCAAATGAACCAAGCCGCTCGCGAGCAGCTCGAGCTCGGCTCGGAGAAAAGCTCGTTCGAGATCGGCTCGAATGTAAACAAGCTCAAGCTCAAGCTCCATTTTAAGCTCGATACGTAAACGAGCCTGCTCGAGCTCGGTTCGTGAGCTCGTTAAATTATGAATTATAAATAAAAATAAATTTTCTACTTATAAATATATTATTAAACCTTCAATATCTAATTGGATATTTTTAATTTCTTTAGATACTTATTTTTAATTAGTGTTATGTTTCATATTTTCATACCACACACTCATAAAAGTCCCATTTCAACCATAAAAAACAAATTGTTCATGAGCAACTCGTGCTCGCTTTAAAAAAGATTGTTCAATAAGTTAAACAAACAAGTTCTAACATTTCTGATTTGGATGATTGGAAGCTCGGGCTCGACTCGTTTAAATTTGAGCTCGGCTCGGTCCGGCTCGTTTAAATTTGAGCTCGGCTCGGCTCGGCTCGAGAAATAAACAAACCAAGCCTGTACATCTAGTATTCGGCTAGGCTCGGCTCGTTTGCAGCCCTACGTATATGCATCCAAGTTCCTAGCCATGGTCATGGATTCTTGGATGGTCGTCTCATACGAGTTGACCATATTCTTTGATATATAAGGTATTTTATTTGTAAAAACAATGAGATTCTTAATTTCATAAAGATTAGTTTAAAACATATTTTTAAAACGATGTCTCAAATCTCACTAGTTTTCTAACTTTTCGTTTCCCGAGATAATTCTAGACTCTCCCAGGTATATGACTTTGACTTGTTTATCATTCTCTTAAGATATGACGAGTTGTGTGACATGTGTTTTAGATGCTAAAAGTTGTTTGATATGTGTTTGTTTGGATTATTATCTAAGTTGTGATTTATTTATGTACGCGTTATGTGAAAGGTTGACAAAACAAGGGCTACATGAAAGGGGGGGTGGGGGACTTATTGTTCAAGAAAAACAAAAAAGAGGGGGACTTGTTCGGTGGGATTTTGTACTATTTTTGACTGGTGTTATACCTACTATTTTTGACTGGTGTTATACCGATGTTGTACAAGATTAAATGCACTTTTTAACCAAAATTGAAGAATTAAATATAATTGTAGCGAGTAATGATGCACCATTTTTTTTTTCAAAGAATTATCTAAATATTAATTATGATATAGATTTAAAATAATCTAATAAAGAAAAGAGAAAAAAATCAATAAAAAAATAACATGATTCGACCACTTTAAATCCATAGCATGAGTCATAGTTGGGTGTAGGGATGCAAACGAACCAAGTCTCTCGCGAGCAGTTCGAGCTCGATTCGAAAAAAAAATTGTACGATCTCGTTCGATGATACAAACGAACAATAAAGTTTGTTCGAACCAGTTTGTTCGAAAAAGAGTTTGTTTAAACTTGTTTGTTAACTCCTCATTAATATTTATGCTCTGTATCAATAAATATATTATTGATACATTAACTTAATTTACTTATTTTATATTATAATTTTTGTCATTAAAATCACACTTCATACTTAACACCACAAACTTTATCTAATACCAATTGTTCATGAAAGATCCGCTTTAACTATAAGAAAAAATTGTTCATTAATAACTCGAGCTAAACTCAAAATAACTCGTTTGTAACGTAAATAAACAAGTTTTAAAAAATTGGCTCGACTAGTTAAAATCTAAGCTCAGATTGACTCGTTAAAATCCGAGTTCGGCTCGTTAAAATCCGAGCTCGACTCGACTCGAAAATCTTAGCAAATAAGGTTGAACATCTAGTATTCAACTCGACTCGGTTATTTACAACTCTAGTTAAGTGATCTCTTTTTGAGTGATACCCATAATTATTCAATTATAGCATATGAAAATTTTGATATAAAATATTATATTATCCTATATTCTTTAAATTAGGTATTTCTTGATTAATAAAGTATACTTTATATACCTTATAAGACGAATAAAACAAATGTAAGTAGTTTTCATTAAATAAGAGTCTACCTGTAACTGCTTATTATAGAGTTAAAATAATTTTCTAATAAAATATAAAATGTTTGTTAAATATATTAAGATTTAGAACTAATTTAAGTATTATTATTTTTTAAGAAAAAGCACCTACCAAGTGCTTCCATAAAAGTGTTTTTACAAATTTAAATCAATTTTAAAAGTTTAGAAACACTTTAAATACTTTAAAAATATATATATTTTCAAACATGCTCTAAGTATCATTATTATATTACCACTCATTAGCCTTAAATGTATGAAATAAAAATTACAATAATTATGTTTTTGAAAAAGTTCTTAATGCTATATATAAACATTTTTTAGCACCTCATCTACAAAGTCTTGTTGAGTTTACTATATAGTTGTTTTTGTTTTGTAAAAAGAAAATAAGTTACGATGGTATTGGTACGCTAAGATGGTCGTGAATGAACTCTTGCTAGGACTTTGGGAGTCACTGAAGTATATTTGTACTGTTACAGTTTTGATCATTAGTGATGACATTGTCGTAGCTAATGATAGAGAAAGTCACCGCTAATAATCAAGTTTTATCATTAGCAACGAAATTCCGTCGCTAATTTCTTGTCGTTAATGACAATTATTAGCGACGAAATAAGAAAAATCATCGCAATTGTGCAACTTATATTTAGCGACGACACTTAGTTATCATTATCGACAACTTATGTTGTTCTTTAGCGAGACCAAAAGTCGTCGCTCATGATGACATCATTAGCGACGAAACTGACGTCGCTGATGGTCATGTCATTAGCAACAAAATTGTCGTCACTAATGAGGTCATCAGTCATTAGTGACAAATTTTTGTCGCTAATGAGGTTATTTTTAACGACGAGTTCATTATATTATTTAGCAACGAATTTGTTGTTATTAATGAGTATTATTAAAAATAAATTAATAAAATATAGTTCCACCTTAAATTTTAGAGCCAAAAGCCAATTTTAAATAAAATATAAATGTCGAGCAATAAATTTTAATATAATTAAAAGTACGAAGAAAGTAAAAGAACATAGTCTTTAAATCTTCATATAACATAAATGCAATTTTAAAATTATGCATAAAAATACGATTAAAAGTACAAAATAAAGTAAAAGTCCATAAAAATATGCTAATTATAATCGTCTTTGTGCCCTATAAAGTAGGACCTGGAGGGTTTCGTCGGTGCTGGGTGGGATTGTAAGTTAACTGATTTTTCATGTGATTGGTTCTCATTAAACCAATTGAAAAATTTAATGATGTCCTTGATGCCAAAAATCGGATTTGTGCCAGTTGTGGAACTCGTCGATCGAACAACTTGAGGGTTTTAGGGTGGAAAGCCCCGGGAAACAATGTACTCGTTAATGTGGTCGACATGCCTCATAAATTGTGTCTAACCTCATACAATAAGAGGTTGGTAGCATGAGCTTTCTTCTTTCCATTCGATACCGTGCAAACACCAGCCACCCAGCTCCTGGGTTCCTTGCCCATCACTTTTTCAGCGTCATTGATCACAAAGTCGAATTTCTTCTGTCGTGAAAATGTAAGGGCAGATGATGAAGATCCAGAAGACCTAGCTTGTGACCTCACCTGCATGGATCGATAGCATAATTGTCATGTAAATCCAGCCAGTTATATAAAATAAACACATATTCACTAATTAAGTGTAATATTTATTATCACTAAAGAGAATAGTGTATTAGAGATTTACACCAGATCGACAAAAGCGGTTGGACCTTCACTCTTTAGATACCTTATCATAGCCAAAATCCCAAAATAAGCAAGATACTAGAGGCAGTGGCAGATCTTGCTCTCCCTTAATCGATTCTTGGACAACATGGGGTTGTAATTCCCCTTCCTTTTTTATTTTTGAGTAAATGAATTAAGATGACACGACAAAAAATTAAAAAGAATCAATTAATACCTCCAATAGGGTTTCACGTCTTTGAGAGTGATTCATGGACTCATGTTCCTTGGGGTGTCCTTACTTTTCCCTATTCGCCTTGTTTGCTGCATCTTGGGTCTGTATTTTTGCATCAAAGTTACAAGAAATAAATTTGTAAATATAAATACAACACGTAGTTGGACCTCCTTGTTGTCCCTGCAACTTCTCTCCCAATATTTCCGTTCATATCACCGAGGCTTTATGTTCATGAGGTCAGATAAGGCTAGGGAGGCGTTGTGGGTCATTGAGTTTTTTAAGTTGTTGTATTCGGTAAAAGAGGGATAGAATATTGGTTATCCTTACCAACCTTGAGGTCTTTGGACATGGTGTTGATTAATGCACTCAAGGAGGAAGTCTCAGATGAATAAATTAGGGTGACGATGTTTCAAAAGCCTCACAAGGCGCATGGACCGGATGGAATGACAACATATTTTTATCAGTCATGTAGGGATATGTGGGGTCGTCAGTGTGTGGTATGTTGATGATTCTTTTTATCTTGCTTTTTTTTTATCCCAATACCAATTAACACAAATCTACGACAAGAAGATTGTCTTCCCAGTCATCCCTTCACCACCAGGCATCTAAACAAAAGAATTCATGCATCCAAATTCCAAGGTAAATACTTATACGATCTCAAAAAAATAAATTTAGAACATATGAAAATGGTAAATAACCCTTAATCGATCGTAGACCCATTCCACAAGGCTAACCAAAACTTTGGACTACAACTTGTAATATTTCAGCACACTCTACCGTAACTCACCAAACTAACGGGGAGTGCACAAATGCAATATATATATTCAAGCTTTCGACAAACATCCCAAAAAATAAATCACAAATGTTGATATACAACCTACGATGTTGATGTATCCTTTTATGTGATAGATTAATCTAGTTACGAGACATCATTTTAGGGTTACATTGTGCACATTTGAGAGATTACTCCCTATATTTTGATATATTCTTGTTTATTGTCTAGTTTTGGAGAATTGTTACTTTAGAGGTATTTGTGAATAATTTGTGTGTTAAGTGTGAAACTCTTAGGTACTGGGTTGATATTAGATACCAAGACGAGGATAAAAAGTTAAGAAAGGAAGTCCAAACCCAAGCGAAGTCTTAAGAGGAAGTTCGACCACTTTTGGAAAGTGGAAGCAGTTGCCAGTCAGATTTGAAAGCGACTTGTTTGAGTTACCACGCGAGATTGATGAAATTTTCTAAAGAAGCCCTTTGGTTTCTAGATATTACTCAGAGTCAGGAGAACGTATGAACTATCGGTTCATGATTTGGATTTGAAATAAAGAAGTTATCAAATTTGCAGTTCTCGTGGTTCGAACCAATCCACTCTTTATGGAAAACATTTTTTGGGTTGGATTAAGTCACTAAAGGAGACCCACAACCCATAAAACGTATTTGGTCCTTTGAATATATCTATTTTTATTGTTAGAGAAGGGTCCTTATTCAAATTTTAGAAGATTAGAAGAGTTAGGGAAAGAAGAACACTTGGGATGGAGAAGAATAGAAGCTGGAGCGCTACTGCACCACTTCTACACCGTCCCACCATCGATCTTAGGGTTATTTAGTATTACTTTCTTGTCCTAAACATGATTCTTGTACTTTATACTTTAATTTATTTATTTTATTATGAACTAAATTATCATAGCTTGAAAATCGCTTCCATTTATGAACCCTAATATGATTTATTACGTTTATTGAATTTGGGATTACATAATTTAATTGGGTTATTAAAATTATATTCTTTATTATGTATTTGATATTAAAATTTGGCCCTTACTTTTGACTAGGGGTTCGGTTACTGAAAACGATACATAATTGTGTGGTGTATGGTATGATTTTGTTGGGGTTGCCTTAGAGACTTTTTATCATCGATCGTTGCGTAGGGTCACCTCAACCGAGTCCCCTAGTAGTGTTGAAGTAGCTCCCTAAGCTATCCTGGTGGGAGTTAGGAAAAAGCAAGAATCCCGACTATTGCATATTTACATAATTCGCTCTTAATCAATAAAACGTAAAATTAATACTAGTGGGGATTACTTGCGAGTTCTCGAGGTATACTCTCATATCTTCTCCTTAGGTTATTTTCATTCGTCAGTTAATTTATCTTTATTGCATATTAATTTATAAAAGAAAATCAAAACAAATATTTGTCTTTATTTTTTGATAGTACACTTTACAAGAACACTTCATAAGAATTAACCTTCGTAGTCCTTGTGGAGACGATACTCTTCACATAATTACTTTTATTACTTGTCAACGATTGATACGCTTGCGGTAGTTAGCTCTCTTGGGGTTTGTATTTGTTAGCATATGTTTATCAAACCTTGGGAGACAACAAATGTATTATCGTTAGGCTATTTCAATATTGCCTTCATTGACCCCAGTATAGATGTGTTTTTTCTAATCAAATAAGTATAGATGTGTTTTTTTAATGGTGGTGTTAACTGGAGAATGTGTCTTAATCAGTATAAATGCATGTAGAATCAATCATTTGAAAAAAAATGTTACACCTTATGAAAAACCATTCAATAATATCACATCACTACAACTCTATTATAATTGACCGAAGCAAACATATACTGATTCACCCATAGCCAGCCACTAGGCTATGCCATAACCCACCAAACCGTCAGGGTATGCATAATTGCAGAATATATATTCAAGCTCACGTCTAGCATATCAATAAATATAACATAAATGTACATATACATGCATATGAATAACATATCAATAAAGATGTAATACGAATCAACAAAAAACATAACACTATCAAAGAAAATCTAAGATAATAAATGAGAAGAAACACATAATCATTCGTATACAACATGATATTGTCGTCTAATCTTCATTGATTAATCACAAAAATTGAGTATATACCTGAGAAGAAATAAACAACTTTTTTAGGGAGGAGCAATTGCCAGAGACAAAAATATTGGGTTGATGATACAAAGAATGATACCGTTGTGTTTTTGGGAGTGAATATTTAAGAATTCTTGATATACTCAAAGTTCGTTATGGTAACTTTGAGATTTAATTTGGTATGTTTAATGCCTTTTATTTAGTAACAACATTATGAAGTCAATTAGACGTAAATTGGGTACAACAAAAATATTGACTAATTTTTAGGATCTTTTCAAAATAAAATATTTAGTTGGATTTGTTAAAAAATAATAAAGTGGGCTTAAAATTCTTTAAGTCATTATCTCTTTTTTCTAAATGAACTATATAACATTCGTAATACTATATTACATAGTAATACTATCTAAAAATGACTCTTTAATTCTTATATTTTTTTATTACACGGGAGGTCTAAAAAAAGACCGGGAATTAAAACTCCCTAAAATTTATTGATTAACAATGCATGCGCAAGGCACAGCCCAACCATATCTATCCCTAGTAAGCAGTCGCCAAAGTCCATCAGGCGGATCCTTATGAGAACGGGCGACCTCCGAAATAGATGCCCCATATCTTGCCAACCAATCAGCACTTTTGTTTGCCTCACGGTACACCCAAACGAGCTCAAAATTCTGGTTCGCATTTAACATATCTTGACAAGCTTTTAATGTACTACTCGGTGGCCCTCTTGAGTTCACATCGCCCTTCACTAGCGCATGCAACTCACTCGAGTCCACCTCAATTATCAAGGAATAGATGCCCCGATCTAACGCCATAATCAGCCCAAAATGTAGAGCCATCAGCTTCGCTTCGAAAGGAGAGCTTGCAGTGCAACTACCTGAAAAACCAAACATGAAGTCTCCTTTTCTATTGCGAAAAAGTCCTCCAATTTCACTCTTAGCATTTTCTGCGTTAAAAGACCCATCTATATTTAATTTGATCCCATTACTCGGTTTTCCCATTTCACAAGTATATTATTAGCCGACACCACTAGGCCACCATCCCGTTCTTGTCCCCAAGCTCTCACGAAATCCCTTGTCATAAAACGCGCAACCGTCATCAATTCTCCATCTCTCTTTGGTGTTGTTAATGTGTCAAAAATTCTGGTGTTACGGTCTAGCCAGATTTGCCAAACACAAGCCACAAACAAATTTCTCCTTTCCAATCCCTTCACCATGGTTTTATGATGTTAATCCAGATTTCCATGCATTTATGATGTTACTAACGTTGGATTTTTTTGTTTATAATTATTTAAAATAACTTAACTTATAAATATGAATATTTTTTTAAGGAAAAATCGAAAGGTTTTATATCTGGTTAATGATATTTTATACATCAAATCTTATATAAGACATATATACAAGTTGTATTTGTATCTTATGTTTATAGCATTTGATATAGTATAACTTGTGGAATTTTTTCTATATGATGCACATAATTATATCTAATTTATGCAAGTCTAATTCAATATCACACCATCTATTAAAAATTTAATTATATTAGGGACTATACGCAAATATCTTTCACTATTGCATTTATTTTGAAAACTAAATTATACAGGGCATATACTTATTGTATATATTTTACTATATGTATCTTGTGTAAATATTTTCTGAATATTTCATAATCTAGCACATGATAAAATATTAGTAAAGAGATGAAATATATTCATAATAAACATACACACAAGTTGTATATGTATGCTATGCTTAAATCCGTTGAAATAACATAACCTATTAAAATATATAACGATGAAATTATGTATAAGTGTTTACAAGAGCAAAGACATGGAACAAAATGGTTGAAAACATGAAGCATTGTTAGAGCAGCATGTCACCAGAACCCCGAATGAGCAGAAGACCGGACCACCGAAGTGCTCCAGAAAAATCGTATAAAAGAGTTGTTAAAAGTAGAGCATCTAGTCCCGGAAAACCATCAAGATGGAACACTACAGAGTGTCAGAAGACACGAGTAAAGAAAGCAAAGCATTATAATCTTATACCTTAGAAGGTCGGACTGCAAAACTGAGTTGATCATCGTGTGAAGAAATCTCACGTTGGACCTCAAAAGATAGAAGAAATCTGGTACCTGGTCTGCAAATTGCCATTACCTGAAGGCATGACTCAAGTTTATGCCCAAAGCAAAGAGACCGGATCCCCGACAACTGAAGAAACAAAAGAAATGACAGATAAAACCAGTTTGGAAAAAAATGTTAAAGAATTTATTAGACATACAAGGAACCGGATACCCAAAGCAGATGCCATGGCTATCTTTACATATAGATAGACCTGTTGGGGAGTTTTTCACCTATAAATATGAGCTCTCAAGACATATAAAGTTGCATTTTTCTACACCAAATTTAAATTTTTTTAAAACCTATTTTCTAGATAGTCTCGAAACAAATTATAGTCTTAAAATCCATGTCTTTGTAATATCTCTTATATGTATTATATCTACTCATAAAAGAGTGTATAAGCTAGGTAGGTTAGGAATAATCTTAAACCCCACTAGTGATTTTGTTCTAGTGAAAAGCGTGATCTTCAATAAACTAAGAATGATTTAAGATCTCGTGTAAATATCATAATAACTTAATTATTTTTTCTTAGCCTTTATTATTTTTTAAAGAAAATAGACCCAAAAATCTTAATTAGATGTGTAGGCCCAAATGTTCTCTTTATAGGCTGCCCAAGTTGGAAGAATGGCCAAAATTCTTAACCACTATATTTATAAGAAGAGTTACATGGTTCAGGTAAATTTTTAGTGAATTTTAGATAAAATTATTTACCATAATGATTCATAAACCAAAAACTATCATCTAAGAGACGAATATGAGATTAGATCAACAATCTAAACATAGGCTACAATATCAATCAGATCAACTTCTCCTTCACCATCTACAGAATTTCATCGTCATCTTTGTCGTAGTTAAAAGGCAACGGTACTGTTTTATGCGCTCGATACTTGCCAACATTATTCAATTGCTCATTCTCTAACCTGTCAAATTATAATAAAAGAATAAATATCAGTGTCAAGGGTCTTGAATTCAAATCCATTAGATGGAAAGATTAGACGAGAAAGCCAAACCTGAAAAAGTTCCAAATTCCACGACGAATGATCTCCAAACAAGCCACTACTGCAACGAAAGCTTTTCTATGGAGAAAGGAAGTTTGATTGAAATTTAGTACGAGTTGCATCCACACAAGTCTAAGAAGTATATTGACAACCTGTAAATTTAAGTCAATAAATAAGCAACTCGAAAAGGGTTAATTGGTAATTTTTCTCAATTCGTGACGAGTTTTTCAACTTACAATGGCGACAAAGTAAACCGCTTTGTTAGGTACGAGTAGCTTATCTCTAAGCCAACGGTTTTTAGAGTGCCTAGTCAATAAACCCCAGTCTAGGACCACGTCCCAATATGTGTTAAAAATCGTAGTAATCCCTGAAGTAACCGCAGCCAAGATTCTCAAGATCGAACCCCCTCGTTGATCGTACCCTGTCCGCATTACAAGTGCTATAATCGTTGAGAAGTATTTGAGACTATTTAGCCCCTGCATTGAGTCTTCCTCTTCAAAAAACCGTCGCACGCACTACGAAATTACGAAATCGCCCTTAGTTTATATAAGATAAATAGATAGATGAATAGAAATACCTGAAGAAACCGAGCCCAGAATGGGATGACTGCAACAATGGTATAGATGATTTGATAAAGATCGCTTTCGTGGCATTTGTTGGACCGTTTCTTGAAATCGCCCCATCCATAGTAGCATACATAAAAGAGTAAACCTCGGATAGCTTGAACCTGATACAAATCAGGGGCAATTTCGTCAATGAGGGTTTAAGTTGGGAAGTCTTTATGAATAAGATAAAAATTGAATTTTCAATGTCAAACCTGGCTAGTCATTTGATCTGCCAAAAAAAAATCCGGGAGGTTGACCTTGTAAAAAGGAGCACAAATACAATGCCAAGCACATCTTAGAAAGAAAAAACGGCTTGATCGGTAGATAATGTTGAAAGGGCAAAACGATACGAGAAGCACAACCTGGTAAAAAAAACGTGAAGCCATCTCGTGAATAAAAAATTAAAAAATTATGGAATTCAAGAAGAATAAATATAAACGTACGATGACTAGAGCTAACGGGATTAATTCAGTGACTGTTTTGTAACTCTTAGTCAATGGGTCCATTTCCATATTAAGATCTGTAAGTGAAGCAGCTAATGCAAGTACAGCAAGACCCGAAGCTAGTAGAAGGATTTGATTATAACCCAATTGAGTTCCTTGTTTGAATCCAAATATAAATGGATAATTTACACGGTATTTTCTCCAATAGTAAATGGCTCCTGCGTACATGATCAAATGGAGGACTGCATATCCGAAAAGACTATAAAGCGGAAAGATATTTTCCATGTATTGATCACGCTCTGTCCTGTCGATTAGATGCCTAACACGCATAACAACTATGATGGAAACTATTAGTGCTATAGAGCACCCAGTAAATAGACCTGATCAAATAGCGACTCCAATTAGTAGAGTAGTCGCAAAAGCTAAACATAATGAAATTCGTTATAAGTAACCTTACCTAAGGAAAATGTAACGCGATGTCTCTCTCTTTTTGCTCGGTGACGTAAAGCCTTCATCCCTTCGCTCCTATTACCTTTTGCGAAGTATTTTATGTATGCAATTTCCACTCTATTTATAAGTGGCGCAACCTGTAGTCAGTTAAACCTGACATTTAATTAGTTAACGTCGCTAAAAGGAAACGATATTTTCTCATGAATAATATCATACCTCATCCGAGCTCCCGAGATACGATCTCTCAACCATATCCAAGTAAACTTTCGAAGCTTTTCTTGAAGTTATCTGTGAAAAACGCATAAAACTTAACGAAAATAATTTTTTTTTTTTTTTAGAAAAGAACAATTTGAACTAGAATTTTTATACCTTATCATACTTCTTCATGATTTTAGTAAATGCAGTTTGATTCAACAAATTATAAGCTTTGAGAACTCGAAGCTTATGGTAGTATATCATGAAAGCTTGTTTTAATCTCTCCTCGGCTTTTCGTAGCTCCTCATAGCTATATGATAAGTTATTTGAATAATTGAGTACCTTTTTCAAAGTGGAGAGAGGTGTATCCGGTTCGATATTTATCTTAACACGATCCAATACTTCTATAGGAGCCGGTCTAAAACCCTTAACACGCGACCGATCGCCTGAGCCATTTGTTGATGAATTTTCTTCATTAGTCGTTTCAACTTCTTGAATTACGTCCATATGTGACACACCTTCCATATGTAAGAGAAATAGGTTTAGAATGCATGCAATTATATATTTATTTTTTTGGATTAATTGAACTACATATCCCTATTTTATTCAAAAATCTCTCTATAGTACATTTTTTTAAGTCAGTTGCACTCTTAGTCCTTATAATATTTGAATTAATTGCACTATAGATCCTTATATTATGCAAAATTTCACTATGAGGTTCCTATATTTTTTTCTTTTTCTTTTTTTAGAGTTTATGATTTCTCATGAGTGAAAGTGTAGAACCGACACTTGCCCAAAATAAATTGAGAATGCATAGTAGAATTTATACTGAAACAAAAAAAAAAGAATTAAGTTGTTATTACCTTGGCTTCCAGTATCCGATTTTGGAGAAAAAATATTATCGTCTGGGACTGTATTCTCGAAATGAACACTTAATTCCACATTTTCTGAAGGATTATGAACCCGAATCCGAAGTGCAATAAGAGCATCCATTTGTTTACTCAAATCCCGAGCTTCATTCTTCATTTCCCGTACCCTCTCCGCATAAAACTTAAGCACTTTGTTAAACTCATCATCAAGTCTCCTAAAGAACATAAGCTCATATTCTCCACCTTCTTCTGATTGTCCGAGGAAGGTAGTCTGATAATTAGGGGTCTTGTTCGGTCCTTCTTTAAGCTCTACTGCGCTCACAAAAATGGCTCCATCTACTTGGTGATTACTCACTGGAGTTCTTGGACTGTTGTATCGACTTGTTAATCCACTGAAGGATCTGTAAAAAGATAGTTTTCTGTGGAGACTGCCTTTTCGTGTAAATTCGAGTGTGGTTGAATCGTGTCTGTTTCGGAAAATGAGTATATCTTTTAGTAATTTCTTGAGGTAATTGTAATTCATGTATGCTGGTTCCCATTCATGGACCATATGGGAAACATATTCTTTTCCAAACTTCATTGTTAAAAGATGAGATGAGTAATGTTTAGAGCTTCGGATGTGATGCTTTTATACTGAATGGATAATGTGTTTGTTTATATGTTCTTTGGAGTTTAGCGCTGGGGAAAAGAGTAGGTAATTCTCACTGAAGAAATCTATCTTCAAAATCCGGTAACTTAATTCAATTGGTTTTTAACTACCATTGTGAAAGATTTTATAGACTGAATCATCTCCTTCGAAACTTAGTGACTTTCTTTATTATTTTAATTGGATTGTAAAGCCCAAAATACTATATACGAGATGAATAAATTTGAGCCTAAATTAGTTGAAGGATAGGATTTGGAGATTAATTACACTACAACAAATAGAAATAGTATCATTAGGGATGAAGTTATTATGCCAATATTAAAATGGCCTCTAATGATATTTTTAAATACTAAAATGACCTCTAATTATATTATTAGCGGCAATATTTACCGCTAAAGATAAAGTCAATAGAGGCAAAAACAAATAATTTGCTATTAAAGGTATCTTTAGAAACGAACTTATAAGGACGAACAAATAACAGCTAAGTGGCAAAATTAAGATTTTTAGTGTTAAAAATTTTGCCGTTGAAGATACCTTTTCTTGTAGTGTTAGTTTTATATTAAAACGATATCATGTTCCTTAAATAACTGTTGTCAACCATCAAAACGAGATTACCTATATTTAAGATATTTAAGATGGAGATACGAACCCTATACCTCTTACTTTAATCATTTCAAAAGTTGAAAAAATATCAAAATTTCGGCCAAGCTAACCCAACTGGTTATGTAGAAAGAATTTTGTTTGCGCTTGGTGATAGTTTAGTCTCTTGTTTAATCTGTAGTCATGATTTTTTTTTGTTCAAATTACCTATAAATTATCGATGTGTCACATAAATAACATTCAATTTTTCTTTCTTTTAATTTTTTTTTTAAATCTTAATGGTCAAAGATACCCTTAAAGTATTTATAAGACAAAAAATAAATTTTTTTTTCTTCTTTTACTAATTTTCCCTTTCATTCCTTAAAGTACTATTTTTCTCACTCCTCCATCACTATTTTTCTATCTCCTTCTTCATTAAATATCAATACTTTCCAACCAATGTCGACCACCACCAGTGTTGCTGGAAAAAATACCGAGTACTCGAAAAAGTATTGAGTCCTTGGAAAAAGTTACCTGGGGATTTTGATAAATTACTGAGCCGCCATCAAAAGTTACTGAGTATTCGTGGATTTTGAAGAGTATCAGGAAACAAATTATTTGAGTATAACGCATTTTACTGAGTATCGGGATATATTTACTGATGTATCTGGGGATTTTAATGAGCATTTGGGCAAATATGTTAAGTGATAGGGCAGAACTGTTAAGTATTAAGGCAAAACTGTTGAGTATTAGGGCAACACTAAATTTAAACAATTAAAAAAAAGGAAAAATAAAAAAATTATAGCTGGACATTAATTTCAAAAAATTATTACGTTACAATTACCAGAAAGAAAGTAATATTCGTTGCCAAGAAGAAAAAAATACAAAAGCCTAGATCTAGATCAGTCTAACATTCGAATAAAGGGGAAAAGAAAAAAAAGAAAAGAACTGAATATAATGTACTCAACTCAAACGCGAACCAATAAACCAAGCCATCTTTTTCGCATAGCTTAGTCAGATTGGCCATGCTCAGCAGCTTCTTGATGGAGGTGGGTGGTTCGTCTGACTCCTATTACTGAATCTCAAACAACTCTTCAATAGTTCAAACGGTTTTCTCACAACGATTTTCCCTATCACTGCTGCTTCTTCAAACGAACGAACCCATAAACGGAGCTCAGAACCTTCACCATCATGGAGCTCAAATGGAGGTTTTCCCTATGGCTACTACTTCTCTAAATGAACAAAACCATGAACCCAAAGCTCGAACTGAGGTCTTTTGAGAACCACCAACTTCGAACGGTGATTTGTTTTGCTTTTCCAGGCGAGCTGCTCATATCTCGAATCACGTCTGGACAGCTTCACGAATGACGACTTCACAAGTTTCACGAGCTGCGATCTTTTCCGATGAGAAACAACAGAACCTCGGTCGGAGCTCATCCAACAACTTCTTATTCTGAGCGGCGATTTCAAGTTCTTCGCCAGAGAGAAGCCACGTCATGAATTGCAACATAAGAAAAGATTATAATGTGGCTTCTCTCTGGCGAAGAGCTTGAAATTTCCAAAGAGAGGAGAGAATTTGAGAGATTTAGGGTTTTTAATTTTTTTATAACAATGAGTATATATAGGAAATAAAAAACAAAAAAGAGTAAAAAAGTAATTAGAATTTTGGATTATAGTGTTAAATTTTATTTGTGACTTTTAGTAATAAAAAGATAGTAGGGTGGTGTGCATGTGTCAAAGAAGAGTGCCTTCAAATCTCTTGGGAAATTTTCTTAAAGCTAATGTATTTTTTCGATTTTTTTTAATACATTGGAGAGACACTTTGGACTCGGTGTCATTGACACGGTTCGAACCTGTACCGCTTAGAAGGATAATTAAGACTTGGTCAGTTAAGCTAACCCTAACTAGTTCAATTTTTTAGATTTGTTTTAAATTTTAATGACTTTTAATTGGTATATTTTATTAAAATTTTATGTTAAATTTGATTTATCTAAACACTGTCTTTTAACTAATTAAGTTTTATTTAATTTTTACTTATAGCATAAAAATAATGTCACATAAGCTATGTTGTAGATCTCGGTTTTGAGGCCTAGGCGGTCGACCCAGGCCTAGCACCTAGGCGGGATTACACGGGGCCTAGGCGAAATTATACGGTTTTGAATCCCGCTGTGTAATTTTGTACACTTCGTAATATATATGTAGTAAATATAGCAATTTTAACTATTTATGTCATAAAATTCATCTAACAACACTATTGTATCTATAAAAATACTAAAAATTGATTTATAATATCAATTAAAAAATTCTCGAGAATAAGAAAAATAACAAGAAGGCCTATGCATGCATGTTGTGCCATTAATCGGTGCCTAAACGGTCATTTTTTGCCATTAATCGGTGTTTAGATGTGCTAGACGCCTATTCCACGGCGACTTAAGCGTTAGGCAAAAAAGCCTAAAGTTTTAACTAGGCGTAAACGCCTGATCAGAGAGAAATTGAAGCTTAGGCAGTGCCTAAACGGAGAGATCAACAGCCTAGCACATAAGTATATCTCTAACAAATACTAACATTCTCAAGTTTTTCTTTTTTTCAAAAATAATTCAAGCCACACTTTGGATGGTCCTCTTGGATCCTCCCATGGAATACGGAGAAGTGGACTTCCAATTCTTACCATGGAAATGAAAGTATACGTGCATGGAAAAGTATACACACATGCACCATTTTCCACACCATTTTCCACGCAGTTGTCGTAGAATGAGACTAACATGCGCATGGAAATTAATATGATTATGATGGATTCGTGTCCTGGTTTTGACCATTAATACTTCAAAATTTAGTTTAAAAAAATCTTTTCTCCATTAGGTCAACGTTTCTCTTTTGTGGTCACAGGGTCAAACTAAAAAGGATTGGAATAATGGAACAACAAATAGCTTTCCTGCTAGTTGTATTGATGTGAGTAATAATTATTAATTTATAGGGTTTGATTGAACGGACTACGTGCCTAGTCACTTTGTTTTCAAAATTATTCTACATCAATTGTGAAACATGCAACTTAATAAGCTTAACTTTCTAATGTGGTTATCTAAATCAATTGTCATAACAACATTCATATTATAAATGATCATAGAGTAATGATATATACCACTCAAAATCATACCACCCAAATATATCATCCATAACATGGCGTGAATTGATTGGTTAAAAATCGTTAATCTATTTATTATCTTGATTTGATTAACGATTTTTAACCAATCAATTCACGCCACGTCATGGGTGGTAATTGGGTGGTATATATCATTACTCATGATGATATTGTTTATATTGGAATGTCAAAGTTTATGATGCAAAACCGCGAGTTCTATTTCAAAACATTAAAATGTAAGGAATCGTCATGTTTATCGCTCGTTAAATAAATAAGATGATATTTTGGTTCATAAAATCCGCCTTTCCAAGAATCCTTGAATCAAAGAAAAAGTAATGAAATATAACATCCAAAATCATACCACTTAATGACGTGGCGTAGATTAACGATTGTTAACCGACCAATTTACGCCACGTCATTGGGTGGTATATATCATTACTCTTAAAGAATTATTCTCTCTTTTGTTATCTGTCTTTATTTTATTTTGGGGTTTCTAGACAAAATAGAAATAGATTACTGTCACCTTTTGTATTTTGTAACGCAAGTTAAACATAAAAAAGGGATTAATTTCACTACTTTCTTTTGAAACGGACTAATTGGCACATCTTTGAATTTCAGATATGACTCATAAAATATGAGAGATGGATCAAATAATATCATAAAAAAAATTATTTGGTGTGAAGAATTTCGAAAAGGTGAAGCTTATTCTTTTTAATCGAACAAACATCACATTATGGGGAATCAGAACGGTCAACCATGGTACCACTTGTCAATACAAGGTTATGGGGACCAGTATAAGAAACGTGTAATAATGCGAGCAACCGGAAAAAACTTACATAAATGAAATGTGATGTTCAACTGGAGTGTGATTAGTGTCATTTAGAAGATGAAACAGTTGAGTATTTATTATTAACATGTGGATTGTGCAGACAAATTTGGGAAGGGTCAATATTACATGTCAGAATTCAATAAGAGCTAACAGATGATTTGGGATAGTGGAGAGCAAAAATTATCCAAATCTACGTGAATGGAGGCTGGCAGCCAAGAGTATAGAATATTTAGATGGTAAATATTAGAAACAAACACAATAATAGTGAGGTTTGAGCAATACAACTTACATTATTATTAGAGAGCTTTTAGGAATAACTGGAATTGTGGATTTTGGAGCTGTCGAGAACAAATCCAGTATTAAGTCCTAAGAAGAGTTGTATGGATTTTCAAGCGAAGACATTGCATTCACATGCGATGCTTCGTTTGATTACCGTAAAACTCTACATGCCTTGGTATTGTGGAGATTCATAAATAGAGTGGTGACAGATTAGAACATTCAAAAACATATTATTGCGACACAATTCTTGAAGGAGAAGTGCAAGAAGTTATTGAAGCACTAGAAATCTACAAGGAATTAAAAAACAAAAAGAAAATTATTTGTTCGCATAACCAGGATATTTTCCATGGTATTAAGCAAGTGCTAGTAGCTAGTTGGAGGATCAAACACATGCTGCGGAAAATAAAAGCTATGGTAGAAGACGCAAGTGAGGTCTCTTTCAAGCACAATATACGACATCTGAATACTTGGGTAGATCGGCTAGTAAAATATGCGAGGCACAAGCAATATCTGGCACAAACAACATCTGGCACAAACAACACGACTATTATGCAGCAAGATTTCGACAAACTAGGAATTGGTTGATAGAATAGTGGATAGGTAGATAGTCATGTTTTCTTACTCGCCTAAAAAAAGAACAAACATTATGTTAAAATTCCCATATGCATCAAAAGTACAAGCGGAGAATAATTAGCATATCACTATTGGATTGGAATCCCAAATCAAAAGTATGACCAATTGAGTCGGTTGTGAAACAAAAACATCGTCTAACTTTTGTTTTACCACCTAATCGGCCACCAATTTTTTTCGTTCGAGATTGAAAACGAAAGAAATATTACAATTATTCTTATAATATCTTATTTCATCTAATCTATTAGAAATTTATTGTCGGTTTTGAAGGACTCATCCTTCAAAGAAAATATAATGTTCACGCAATCGTTCATGATGTTGGTGTTGTCTTTGGGATAGTGTTTTAATACTTTACATGCAAAGACGACTCCTAAGGCTTTTTCTTTCACCTTCGTACACTATATTTTCAATTTTTTTTACCATTGATCATTGTTCCACATGCATATCTAACAACACAATCAACGGCAACCAATTTTTTAAGGAATCCCATCTTGCATCACAATGGTTAGTTATCGAATATAAACTCGACATGGGTATTTAGAGTGTGCTCTCATCGCTCCCCATGCCATAACAACTTTCATTGATATAGTATCTCAAAAATTGCTAAAAATAGCTTTAGATACTCCAATCAAACAAAAATGAAAATCATTGTTATTTTGGAAAGTTTAATACATACCAGAATGATAGTTACACTTTAAGACATCTTGCTGCTCCTATGTTCCCCCCTTTTGGAAAGGATTCTTTTAAGTATTCTTAACTTTATGTAATGAACCCTTTCTCATTCTATGTAACCAACATTGTGTAATCATAGCTATCCAATCCAAAACCAGCCTCAGATCTCGACGAAGAAGGGGTGAAAATCTACCGGGTCGGATCGAAAAAGGAGGGGTTTCCAGAAATTTACAAACTTTTTTCAAAATAAAAAAATATTATATAATCTAATTCCAATAAAAAAATCAAAATTTAAAATTTAATTTCGATTTCGAAACACCTGAAAATTATTGAAATGTCTTAAATTTTTTCATTTTGAATATTTAGAATTTTATTTTTTTATATTCTACAATATTATATTATTTTTAAAAATTATAAATAATTAACTATAACTATATAAAAGAAATCAAATAATAAAATTGAAAAAAGTACTAATTCAATATTACATCCATAAAATACGACATTCGATTATTTTTAAGTTAAATAAAAATTAAATACAAATATTCAAATGAATTTTTTTTTAACATATGAAAAACATTATTTCAATTTTCAATAGAACTTCCATAAAATATCGATTAGATAACCTCCAACATGTAAACATTAATAAAGTTACATATTAAAACTTCATATGTTAATTTAATGGTGAACCTTTGGTAATACGACGATTGACCTTTAATCATGTGATGGTAGTGGTGTGTGATGATATGAATCATGTGGAAACGAAAAGGTTGGGTCGTGTTTGTGAAATAGACTAGTTTTGATCTCAGGTGGATTTTGTGATCAAGGTTATATAATTTTATATTTATATAAAGATAGAAAAGAAGCGTGCATATATTACTATAAATATTGGTTTAAATAAATATTAAATATAAAAATATTATTTCTAGTAATTGGAAAAAACCCTAAAAATAATTGGATAAAGAAATCGGATCAGATTTTTTTTTATGTAATTCCAATTCTGTCGAAAAAATTGAAAACTGAAATTAGAAAGTTCAAAAGGGTTTTTTGCTAAAATGGCTGACGAAAGTACCTAATTGTTAAAAACTCCCTTTTACTTTATAAAAAAATACCTAATGAAATAAATATTTGTAAAAAACAACCCCTATATCCTTTTATACATATACCACCTTTATTATTAAATATATTATTGTATTTTTAATATAATCTTTATTTTTTAATATTAAACAAATAATGGGGCACCTCCACCACTATTACTATCACCACCACCATCACCACCACTACCACCACCATTATGTAAAAAATTTCAACCACCGCTACATCCACCACAACCACAACCACCACCTACTACTAACTACTAATTTCATCACATGCGCGCGTCCAGGGTTTTTAAAAAAAAATCATAGCTAATTCTTAAAAAATCAAATAATTGCATTTTTGGACGAGGCAAATTAATATTTACGTTTATGATTCTTTTTGAATTTTTTATTTTTTCGCGAACATGAAATTCATTGTTCGAGACAATGAATTTTTTGTTTTTAACAATGAAATTCTTGTTCCAGAAAATGAATTTCTTATTCCGAACAATAAAATTCATGTATGCAGAATAGCTTAGACATTTATATGAATGAATTCCTCATTTAGAACAATGAATTACTTGTTCATAAAAAAACAAAAAAACACATTGTTCGGAAAAAGATTTAATTGTTCGAAAAAAGAATTCATTGTTCGGAACAATGTATTAATTTTCGGAAGAATGAATCAATTGTTCAAAATAATGAACTTCATGAATGCAAAAAAAAAATTAAAAAAATCATAGACTTAAATATTAATTTGTCTCGTCCAAAAATATAATTATTATTTTTTAATTAGTTATGACGATTTTAAAAAAAAATCGCAAACACGCGCTTATGATCGAATTAGCAGTAGGTGGTGGTGGTTGTAGGGGTGGTGGGGTGTGGTGATGGTGTTGGGGTAGTGGTAGTGGTTGTGGTGGTGGAGGCGGGAGGTTGTGGTCGTGGTAATAGGGTAGTGGTGGTGGGAGGTTGTAATAGGGTGATTAAATTTAAATGATAAATAATAGAGTAATTAAAAGGATTATATATGGGTGTTTTGTCAAGACTATGTTTAATAAAGAATCTTATTAGGGATTGTTTTTAACAAATAAATTTTTCAATTGATTGTTTTCAATCAATGGCTCAAACTCAGAAAATAAATAAATAATTTTAAATTTTGATTTTTCGAAATCAGAATCAGGCAAAATAAAGAAAAAATCATTTCAATTTCCGTCCCTAACCGAGATGCATCAACATATAGTCCAAGACCAGTGTATACTGACCTTAAATCAGACTATTTTGAGACAACAAAACAACCTCATTATGAGGAAAGAAGAGTACTTTAAAAGGGAACCGTTGGGGCTAGCTCAATAGCCAGAAGCTTGTCTCTCATCTAGGAGGTACAGGGTTTGTGTAAGCTGGTCCGGACACCCATATATAAAAAAAAGGGTACTTTAAAAGGGAACCAGGTAGGTTAGTTTAATTTTCCAGAGTCTTGCTATTTTTTCTCTCCTTAAAGGGGGTAAAGCAAGAGGTACATGGTCCGAATCCTCTCCAAGAACACGGGTAACTTAGTTCTGATTTACCTAGAAATATGCATGGGGAGGCGTGTATATTTCCCTTAGGATTAGTCGTGGTGCGCGAAAGCTGACCCGGACACCCATGTATTAAAAAAAAGGTACTTTAAAAGGGTGTAAAGTGAGAGGTGCAAGGTTCGGACTCCTCCGTGAACATAGAAAACCTAGTTCTGATTTACCTAGGATATGCATAAGGAGGCTTGCATATTCCTGTAGGATTAGTCGTGGTGCGCACAAACTGGCCCAGACCACCATCCACGTACCAAAAAGTACTCCCTCTGTCCACTTATGTTTGTCCTACTTTTTGTGGCACAAATCTTAAAAAATACCTTAATTACCTACTATCTTTACTATATTACCCTTATTCATTAAGTATAAGGTCATTTATTGCACCATTGGTTTTAACTAATTAGTTAGGGGTGATATTGGAAAAATTTGGGAAAAAAAGTCTTGATAATGTAAAAAGACAAATATTGTTGGACACCTCTTTTTAGAAAGAAAGACAAACATAAGTGGACAGAGAGAGTAGTACTTTAATCGAAAATCAGTTAGGTTAGCTCAACTGGTTAGCTGCTATTTCGTTAATATTTCGTTAATATTTTAAGGAAAGTACATGGTTCGAATCTCTTTCCTAACAAGATATAAGATTTAAACCCCTCCCTAAATATGAGTAATCTAGTTTCAAAAACTCTCTTCCCACCAAATTAAACGCCTCAAAAATCAAAACATTTGAATCTAGGTGGAGTATAGACACATATCTATATTACCTACCACAATTAATGAATTATTCCTTTAATTTTTCAAAGTTCCCTCTATTTTTTAAACAAATATTCCTAATGTTTTTATAAAACCTTTATATCTCTCAAAATTATCATCTAAATCAAAAATCATATCATTATGATTCGCATATAAGCCGCATAAAGATTATTCGCCTCCAACCTCCAACCTCCAACAATTTTAATATTTCATATAAGATAAAAGATCATTCTCCTTTACTACTAAAAAAGATCATTCACACATCTATAACAAGGAGGTAAACTATGGTAAAATTATAGTCGAATTAAAACTATATCTACTAAATTCTTACTTGCACCAGTTCCATATATGGATAAGATGATTAAAAGGTTTTCAATAGGTGTTGTATTAAAACCAAGACACATAACTATGGTGAAAGGGTTCTTTAGATATACAAGTGCGCAGGTAAATTCCCAGAAAAACTTTTTTTTCCGTTAAACCCTACAAAATGTAAAGCAAAAATACGGTTTTTTATGAGTTAGTTATGTGGATTAATTGCACTATTTCTCCTTGTTTTGTTTATATCTTTGTTTTTTGCCTTTACTCTATCCTCTCATTAAGTTTTTCTTTGTAAGTCGTTCCGGCGTAGAGATACCTTCCCAACGATAATGGCTTTCACATTTGGTATGTTAGACCTTTTAGATATAACACATGGTGCCATTAAAATAGTATTTCCCACCTTTTAGATATAACATATTTTTTTGTAGTTGTACGGTTTCGCACAACAGTTGAAGATTGTCTAAGAAGAGCTAAACGACGTCTAGATCTCGCTTCTTACTCAAATCTATAGTGCATGGACCATTTGGGGGTATACAATTCATTTTTAAGGTAAGAATCAATTTATTTATGATTTTTTAAAAGAACTTTGCAACTTTGATTCGTGTTGCCGCCATCCCACACATAAATAGTTCTCCACCACCAACAACACTTATAAGCTTCATTTTTAAAGTAAAAAACAAATTTCTTTGAAATAGATTAATGCACTATTTGCACCTAATCATCCGTGATTAAGTGTGGTAATTTCTTTACTTTTCGAGATTTCTAGTGTTGGATTTCGCAAAAATGAGTAGATTCTTCTGGGTAGTCACTACTACATGCGGGGCCTTTAGGGAGGACGCGTTTCCTCGCAAAAAGGTCTTGTAATCCTCGCTAAAACTTTTCGCGAGGAAAGTTCCTCGCAAGAAGTTCCTCCCTAAAAGTTCGTCCCAAGAAGTACCTTATAACGACGATTTTAATAGTCGTCCCAAGAAGCCAACTCTTTCGCGAGGAAATAGTTTCCTCCCTAAAGGTTATGCTTTTGCGAGAAAATTTTCCTCGCTAAATGTTGTACTCTTGCGACGACTTTTCCGTCGCTAGAGGACCATCACGTTTAGCGAGGAACTCTTTCGCGAGGAAAAGTTCCTCCCTAAAGGTTTTTTTTTTTTAATTATTATTTTTTTATTAATTTATTTTTTGGGTTTTTTATATTTGTTTGTAGTATATAATAGACACTAATTAAATAAAATACTAAATTTAAAACAAACACATAAAATAAATCCGAAACTTAATATACATAGTGAATTAAAGTCTTAAACATTCAGAAATATAAAAATAGAATAAAAGTCTTAAATAGTCGATAGAGATGAAAAGTCAACATATATATAAAAACAGTCAAAATAAACCCAGGTCTTCTTCTTCTTCATCTTCGGCATCTTCGGAAGATGGGGGATCAAGCTCGTCCATTCTGTTTTCCCTGCGGCATCGATTAAGCGTGAGAATGGCCGTAGTCATCTGCTCGTGGATCGCATCTCTAGTGGATAGGGTTCTCGATGTAGAAGCTCCAGAGCCATTATCCTGCATTGGTTCCTTGCCGATAGAGATAAGGAATTCATATAGCGATCGGACTATCCACTAGTGGTCCGATAGAGGCAAGAATACTTCCAGTGTCCCCAATATCCCCAACGTTGCTTGTAGCATAATCATTACTTGTAACCCAGTTACTTGCAATGGTTGCTACACTAGTAGCTCTTTAGGCATGGCCCAGACCACTTATGGCTTTGCTTCCAGCAGATTTTAGCTTCAGTCCCATTAATCTCTGCACAGCAATGCAGTAAAAAACTAGTGTTTAGTTTCTTAAACATAAAAGTCCTATCCTTGTCCAAAAAAAAAAAAAAAAACATAAAAGTCCTACCCGATGAAAATGAATAGTTAATGAATTTAATCCAAATGAATGATATTTCTGATACGAAAGAATCATATAAGGACCCCACCTAAAGAAGTAGAGCATATTAATCGCAATAAACTTAAATCAGTTAGATGGTTTCTGATAATTGATATACATTAAATTTCTACTTAGCTTTCCTTTTGCAAGTATTATATAGGTAAATCATAATAACAAAGAAGGAGATATATTAATACAACGATATGTTGACAAAATTCATTGCATTAAAACTGGATTTTCCCCACACTTAATTTTACCCCTAAACAATTTAAAGTGTCAAAAATGCCCTTAATTTAATTTTTTATGTAATTTACCTTTCAAAACTCTAAAATTACTAAAAGGCACAAATCAAAACACAATCTTCACACAATCTTAACACAAAAACAAAACACAATCTAAACACAATCTTCACACAAAAATCAAGCTAAAAAAATCATTTTCCACAACACAAATTATATGTAATTTCTCCTAAAAAAATTTTTAACCAAAACATGATAATTTTTCAAGTATTTTACACTAAATAATCACCTAAAAGCACCCACATAATTCGGAATTGACAAAAACCAAAAATAGATTTCGGAATTTTAATTATAAAAAAAAAAAGTTGAATTACATACCTTTTAATCCGTAGTTTGGAGTGTTTTTTATGATTAAAAATCCCTACAAAGTATATGCAACCATATAAACAAGTGATTAGAGTCAAAATTTGCATAAAAAAATTTGATTTTAAGAAAAAAAAATTAATTGGTGATGAAAATTACCTTTGAAATGATGTTAGAGATGTTTATGTAGCTTGGATTCCTAGGGTAGATCTCGGCGGTGGCTAGGTGGTGGAATTTTCGCAGGAATTTTAGAGGTAAAATGGAGGTATTTTAATGGTGTTTGGTGTAAATGAATGGGGAAGAAGATAAGAGCTTGGGTTTAATAGATATCCCGTAAGGCTTTAGGGAGGAAATTTTCCTCGCAATAGGTGTGGGTCCTCGCGAAATGGTGGGTGAAATTACCATGGCGGGAATTATGACCGCCTCTTTTCATGGCCAAAATTTTGGGATTACTTTTCGCAAGGAAATGTTCCTCGCTAAAGGGCCCCTACCTTTTGCGAGGAGTTCTTATCATGCAGCTAAATCTTAATTAATATAATATAGGGGACGTATACTAAGATCTTTTTATTATATACGAATTTATAGTGCAATGTTTTCATAATATAGGGACATTGTTCAATATTTCCATAATACAGTACCTTTATTTATATTGGATTATGTATAATACATATATAGTACAATTTAATGAAAAGAAAAATAAGGGGGTATGCCCCTACCTTTGGCCCCAATCAATGTTCATCGTCCATGATGTCATAGGGGAGAGTACGGGTCGGTTTTACTCGATTTTGAGGTTAGAGTAAATCAAGGATAATATATTTCGGTTTAAGGTATTGATATGGTAATCCAAGGGTAGGGTAAAAAAAAGTTTACCTTTGGGTTAATTCGGTTTACCCTCGTTAGTTAACATTAGTCAAACTTTTTTTAACACATGAAAAAATTAAATAAATGAGAAAATTTGAAAGCACTGATATCATTATAGTTCTAAAGATCAAAGATACAATCTTGAAATTACAAACTAAAAAATCATAATCGAATACTTTAAAATAAAATATACATGTTTGGAATATGCTAGAAGGCAAATGGAATGACTTCTCTAATTTACATATTCTTTATTTTTTTTACTTACTCGGTTTTTCGGTTTAGGTAAACCGAACCCAATGGGTTGGGTAATATATAGATAAAATACATGGACCTGAAAAATCATAAGGTAACCCGACGGATAAGGTTGACCAAGATAAATTTAACATATATTTTGGGTCGGTTCGATTAAAATTAACACAATTTTCGGTTTTGTTAAAAATTTTCTTAGGTTTTTTTCTCAATACATATCTTTACTTACATTTGAGACTATTTGTGTATCTCTATTATTTAAAATTAGTGAATGTACTTCATCTATTTGATTAGAGATTTGTGATGGGTTGAAATCAATGCACGCTAACCTAGTTGCTTGGAAAAAAATGGGTGAATCTATGTGCATGATCAATATTTGCAGAACAAAAATAAATATCATCGAGAGTATTTTTTTATATTTGCAGAAAAAAATAACCTAATTTTTTCTTTTTTACTATAACCTTTTACAATAACAATAAGATGGGTCTTGTATTTTCCAATAGACCTATCAATGTTAGGTTTTTTTTTTAAATATCCATTTGGCATGCGAGTGGTTTATTCCTAAAAGTGAGTTCCATTAGTTTTCATGTATGGTTTTACTATATTTGTTTATGTAAAACTTTTACATAATCAAATATATCTCGCTATTAACCGCTTTTTTCTAATAAGATGCGTTAGGGTTTGACATAGCCTCATTAAATATTTGTGATTCATAATCTAGCATGTTGATGTCTCCCTAATTGTTCTTATTTTCGACCCTTGGGAGACATCATTTTTGGTGTTTATTTACTTAAATTGATAGACTTTTGGACTTAATATGCAATAATCCGGAATTACCTTTTTATTTCTAGCATTTTTAATTTATTAAACTTTTGCGCGTAATATTGGTATTTTTAGTGTAAAGTTTACAGGTTTTAGATGTTAGCTAGGAGAGGAATCCGAGGAGAAAGTCAAAGATCGTGAATTAAGAGTCAAGACTTGAAGATAAATCCCGAAGATATTATTTTTAGAGCTGAAAATCCATTTTCCAGGCCATAGATTGCTGATTTAGAGGTGCTTAAGCGATGATTTAGCTGTTGATCTTTGAAGAGAAATCATTCCTTATCGAGTTACGGAACTTTAGCAACTGGAATGAGGTCAATCGGAGTTGTAACGCATCGGGAAAAGCCGTTTTAGTGAAGGTGTATCAGCAGTTACGGGATTTTGGGCTTGGAAATTGGGCTTGGACATTTAAGTAGTCTTTTATTTTCTGGTCCAAGCCCTAGTCCGAATTTATGCTTATAAAAGGAGGTCTGGACTTCTATTTTTCCCACAATTCACATTCTACAAGATTAAACACCAGAGAGAAGCAACAGAAGGAAGAAAGAAGAAGCTACAAGAGCTGGAGTGGGTCTATAGCTCCGTTCGTAGTCATTCCAATTCCGGAAATTAGGTTCTTTCAATTTTAATTTTGTAATCAAATATGAATTCCATTGCTTTTAATTTAGTTTTTGCATTTAATATGAGCTAAACTTTACATAGTGCTTGAGAACGCATAATGGGTTAATCCCAATTTGATTTCGTTTTATACATTTGCATTTGGGATTATTATTATTTAAATCAAATTGGGTAAATTGTATTTTTCTTTAATTTGCACTTTAACTACTATTTTTGACCTGATCAATCAATGATAGGACTTAGTATCTAAGCTATTCCAATTAGTGGCGATTGGATCACCTTGACGGGGGGTTTAGATACCGAACTAGTTAATGAATGTAGGTTAGAAATTATTTGACTCTGACGAGCTTAATTAAACCTATGGCCTATTGGGTAAATTGAATTTAAGCACTTCAGAGTGGACTATAATCACCCTGACGGGGTTTGTAGCATTTGAGAGTTGCTCCTTAGTCCACCCTAACGGGGGTAAGGAGATTATTGAATCCCGACCAATACAAATTTACCGATTTGTCCCTTAAACAATGTATGAAATGAATGATAGTTAGGAAAACCCTTGCGTCTTGCGTCTTAGCTTTTACTTGCATTTTAATATTTGTCTTCCATCCATTAGTTCTAATAACAAAACCAAACAAACATTTTACTTTTATTTGTTTACATAAGTGCATCAATCATTAATAGATAAGCATTGTAGTCAACCATCCCGTCCTTGGAACGAATCTGGTTTATCAGTTATACTACTTGGGACAACCGTACACTTGCGGTTGTGGTTCGATTATCATTTGCATTTATTTTTAGAACACACAAAGGACCACCACATGTAAGATAAAGTTAGGGCCAAAAGACGTAAAGGTTCTCATCCTTTTACTTCGTCTTGGTTCTTTTTTATTTGGTAATGATTCTTGATCTTACTTTCGGTTTGTAATAATTTTTTATATTGTTCTTCTTGAATTATATCATGTGTTTTTTCTAAGGAACCGTATTCTGGTACGGTCCTGCACGGAAAGGTTGTTTTAGAGAAATGTTTATTTCTTGATTCAGTCACCGTATTCATGTGAATATCATCTTGACACGATTTGTGTACCAGGAACTTATATGCAACACTATATTGAGCTTATCCAATAAAAATGTAATCGATTGTCTTTGGTTCTATCCTAACCATTTTGGAAACAGTAATTGCTACCTTGTCAAAAATCCACACATTGTTAAGTATTTAAAGAAAGTTTTACTTTCTATAACTCGTAAGGAGTTTTATTTACCTTCTTGTGTGGTACCTTGTTAAGCATGTGGTTTGCGGTGAGCAAAACCTTTCCCCACAAGTTTTGTGGTAACCTAGAGGTAATCAGCAAGGATTTTTCCTTCAATGTACAGTTCTTGCGTTCATCAATCCCGTTTCGTTGAGGCGGATAGGGGGTCGTGGTTTCATGGAGGATTCCATGTTCAGCGCAAAACTTTTTAAAAGAAGACATATATTCTCCTCATTTATCTTTTCTAGAGGTTCTTAATCTTTTTATTTAGTTGCTTCTTAACTTCAGTTTTGTATTGCTTAAATATTTTTTAAGGCCTCATCCTTACTTCAAAGCGAGTATATTTGACAATACCTTGTCATGAAATACTTTATTACACTTCTAGTTTGCATAAATTCTAAGTCACATATGTCACTATGAGTTAACTCTAAAGGTACCGACGTCCTTACTATAGACTTAAACGAGGTTTTGGTTAATTTCGACACAACATATACTTTGCATTCCCTTTGACAATTGAAGTTCACATTAGGTAATAATACGATGTTTATTAACTTATTTAATAAATCGAAATTAACATATCCTTATCTATTGTCATATATTAGACGAATCAAGCATATAAACACAATCAACATTTTCATTCATTTCTTTCTAGTTCATTTTTGGTTGGTACCACTTTCATTACATTCATCTTCAACAAACCGTCGCAGAGGTACCCCTTATCTACATACATTTTTTTCTTAGTTAATACAATCTTATCTGCTGCAAATACAAGTTTGAAACCAACCTTACTAAGAAAGGACTCTAAAAATAAGTTCTTACTAATGTCTGGTACATAGGGAACATTGTTCAAGGTTAGCTCTTTCCCATAGGTCATCTTCAGTACAATCTTACCAGTACCCTAAATCTTTGAGGCGGCGGAATTTCGCATATACAAAATTTTTTCATTTGTAGCTTTCTTGTAGGTTTTGCACATAGATTTGTCCGAGCACATATCTATCAACCATGTCCTTGGATTGCTGACGAGATTGACGTCTGAGATTGTTGTCGTCAAGTTCAAATCGTCAATGCCCTCAGATTTCTCTCACATACGATTGACCACCCTTACCTTTCTTTTGGTTTCATGTGCCTTTTTGTTTTGACAGTCTTTTGCATGATTTACATGCTTTCCACAATTGTGACAATCTTCAACTTCTTATTGTTGTCATTATTTGAATTTACTTGTCTCTTGCGCTTGTTGTTTTGGTTGATCCTCCCTTATTTCACAATATTTTCCTTGGCTTCATATGTTCGAGTGTTAGTTGTCTTTTCAACCATTCGATTGTATTCTTCGTTTATTAACCTTACAATTAGATTTTCAAAATTTATCTATTTGTGTTTATGCTTGAGAGGGTTCTTAAAATCTTTATACAACATGGGTAAATTTTTCACAAGAGCAACAACTTGGAAAGGCTAAACCAGATTCATACTCCCAACTCTCGACTTACGAAAATCAACTAGTATTGTCTTACTTGCGACATTAATGATCTTAAATCCACCATCTTGAAATCAAGGAACCTACTGATCATGAATATCTTTGTGTCGAAATCTCTGGTCTTGTATGTCTTCTCAAGAGAATCCAATATTGCTTGGAATTTGTCATGGTGCAGTACACATTATATAAGAAATTCTTCAGACAGTTCAGTACGTAATTCTTACTTAGAAAATCAGCATGCTTCCAAGTATCTAATGCGTTGTATGTCTCATTTTCTGGATTAGATCACATTCTATGGATCTTCCTTTAGAAATTTTGCCAAGTTTAGAGTGGTCAGGTAAAATAATATCTTTTGCTGGCACCTCTTAAAATCAGAACCATTGAACTTTTTTTTTCATATCGACTGGTCCAATGAGTGTTAGTGAGGGTACAAGAACTTCTGTTCTTGAGGTGTTAACCGTCTTAGATTTCTTCTCACTTTGTTTAGTATTGTTTTCCCATATTTTATATGAAGCAGAAATCCAACGTTAGTAAACAAGTAATTTTCTAGTGGTATACACAAGAATAGAAATCTGAATAAAAGAAAAGAAGTAGAATGTTATATTCTAATTTTGTATACACATACCTAAAAAAATTCAAAAGTAAAGTTTATAAAACAAAAAGAAAATGTTTTCTGGTTTATACAGTGTGAATCTTAAATACCTTAAATTATTGTATTTTATTTGTATAAAATCAGTAAAACAATATAAACATTAATGTAGAAATAATGTATAAAATATAAAAATAAATAAATAACTTTACTTGTTAATGCTCAGAGTGGATTCGATGTCTTTAAGTTATTTAGGCTTCGTGGATTCGATGTCTTTAACTTATTTAGGCTACGTACTGGTATGTTACATGTGTTGGTTTCAACCTCCAGGATACAACGACAAAACTATTGAGAAAAAACAAACACACATATTCTATAGAATTTCAACTAACTTAACAATGAGACTTCTTTTCTATCTCTCTTATAATTTAAATACTTAATGCTTTTTAATATTAAATGAATCAATTTTTGAGTTGATCAACTATTTAAAGAAAATAAATAGATGGCTAGGCATCCGTTAGAAATGATTGCGACTTTAAAAAAAATTGGAGTTGTGTCTTTTAAATAAAAGACACTTTAGTTAGTAATAGGCATAACTATTGGGTCTAGCCCATGTTAAAGGATCTTAAGTGTTTATTATACATAGCTATAGAGTCTGGCCCAATGGTAATACTAAAGACTTGCACATGAAAAAATTAATTAAACAAGTCTAATAGTAAAAAAAAAAGGGAAAAAATCACCTTAGTTATATATATAAACAGATACATAAGTAAAAATATTTATTTATTTATTTTCTCCAAAATTTCATGACTCAGTTTCTTTTTCAATTTCAAATGATTTTTAACTCAGTGAATATATTATGTTAGTCATTACAATTGCTAAGCGTATTAATAAAGATATCGCCAACCCGATCAATATTTTAGTAAAATCCATTTGATTAATAAATTTCTTAAAGATGGAGAATTTGAAATAATGCTTAAAAGTGTAATCCGGGCCTTACATGTATATTTGATGTCGGTTTTCTATATACCTATTGCGGTTTGTAATCAAACTGAAAGTTTAATGGCAAATATGTGTTGGGGAAAATGGATAAAAAAACATACACTGGGTTAATTGGAAAGAAACTCAAAGATAAATTGTATGGGGAATAGGATTAAGAAGAATAAATATTATGAATAAACCCCTACTAGCGAATAATGTTGGGATGGAATGAAAATTCACTACTAGCAAGAATTCATAAAGAGACAATAATAAAAATAGTAACTTTTCTAGCGGCTAAATCAAGTCAAAACCTATCATGGGTTTGGAAAAGTATATACATTGGCAAATAGTTATTTTCTAAAACAATATTGGAATATAAGGAATATGGAAAAAGTGAAAATACGGGAAAATGTTTGAAAAACTGGAAAAACAAGAATTGTGAAACCTATCAATACAACTCTTAAGTATGTAAAGGGTCTATTCATACATAACTCTATTATATGGAATGAAACAATTATTAATAATGTCCTTAATGAGAAAAAGAATATGAGCCTTTGTAAAATTAATGTGAAGATACACTACTTTGGATTTTTTCCAAGGATAGAAATATTACTACAAAAAAGAATTCATTAAATTTAAGCAAGATGAGGAGAAGTCTAAAATGACCATTAAGAATCAACAACCCTCAAATTCCTTCAAGCATCCAAAAATCTTAAGAAAATCATACGGGGACTGAATATCACACCTAATGTTAAAAAGTTCATGTGTATGTTCATAAAGGAGCTTTAGCTACTAAAACAAACAAGTTTAAAAGACATTTGTAGCCTGAATAATATTTGTATAATATGCAATACGTTTGCATAAACAATTGAGTATCCGCTCAATGAATGTACATGTGCTACGGTAATATGGTTTGACACTCCTATAAGGGTTAAAATGCTTAGTGAAAGAATTAATATGATCGAAGATTAACTACTTAAACTGATCCAATCAAATGAAAATGATAAAAGAAATAACATATCCCCCATAATAAAGAAGGTTGTCATAGTGTGTTTAGCAAATCTAGTAGACTAGAAATGACAAAATCTTTAGAAATACTTAGCTTGACCCTCAGAGAACAACAAATAGAGTATTGTTGTCTATGATGAAAATTTAAAAATAAAACTCTATTTGAGGCAATTGGGGGAAACCGAAAGAACATACAATTAGATACATGCATAATAATTCAAGGAAAAAGAAAAGACATGTACAAAATAGCGATATGCCTAAACTTAGAATTAATGTTGGTGCTGCATTTATTGAGTAAAATGTGCTAAATTTTTTGGTATTGCCACAAACATGTAGGATACACTTTTGAGAGGACAAGTTTGGAGTTTTGAAGTAGGAAGAAACAATTGGGATAAGGAATAATGATTTTTTTTACGCATACCTTTCCTAACTTTAGTATAAATATTTTTAATGATTGTAAAATGGTATTAAACCTTTGAGTTGCAATAGCTAACCAGATAATAGATTTCAGCTCAAAGACGTGTTGTTTGGTATTTAGGTACACTATGGCTCTCCTTAAATTTAAAAGACGTGTTGTTTGGTATTTACGTACACTATGGCTCCCCCTAAAGTTAAAATTTGGAAAATTTTAGTTTTTCTTTACGTAAAATGATAATTTATCATTTGGTAAAGGATTAGAACGTTGTTCCTCTTGTGAAAATGCTACACTACTATACCATAAACTAACTTATAATTTATGTAATATTTTTAATCTCAAATATATATATATATATATATATATATATATATATATATATATATATATATATATATATATATATATATACCTGTTATATATACCTGCATATGAGGCTCAAAACAGTAATTTCACTACAGCGCGTCGCTCCTTGTAGTCGCGAAAAGTGAATTTTTACAATAGCTAGTCGCTAGTATTTAGACGCAAAAGAGTGGTCGTTAAAGAGACTCTTTAGGGACTAATGTACTACTGTAATCGTTAATAAGCAAGTCACATTAACGACTACACATGTAGTGGCTATTGATGAATCATTAACGACCACATAATATGGTAGTGAGTTATTCTCATTAACGACTACAATGTAGTCGTTTAATATAACTCATTTGCGACTACATTGTAGAAGTTAATAAAATAAGTACTTGCAACTACAAATGTAGTCGTTAGAGATGAAAAACTAGAGACTACTTATACTATAACATTGCCGACTACTTGTAGTCGCAAATGACTTTTTAAATAATGGTAATTAAGATTCTGTATTTAAATTAAATTTAATTGCATTAATATAAATAATTCATAAATCAAAATACCAATAAAAAATTAAAATACAAATAATTAATTAAAATACCAACAATATATTAAAATTATCTCCTCACTGGTTGTCAAGTGTAAAGGAATCGTGATACGATCGTTGTCAGTAGATAGTGATTCTGCACCCCATAACTCGGGACTACATCCATGCCGGTCGTTGATTTCCCAAACAACTTTCCACCCTTTTTCTTTTTTCCTTGAATTAATCTCGTCAATGTCAAACTTTTTTTGCTTGCATTGCTAAAATGTATTGTTCTTCCCTCCAAAAAAAAACTAGATGTTTTGATAATGGTTACCCCACGTTCTTTCCTCGCATTGCTCGTTTTATACCACTTACCCTCGAATAACACAGCAGGACAACCATTATCAAATGTTACCTCTAAAATCTTGACTAATTCCTCGAAAAACGATGCCCCATTATACATAATACATACTACGTAATCTTGAGTCACTTTTTTTCTCCCGTTTCACGAGTAACCTATTTGACACCGTTCATAACACATGAATCGCATCTATAAACCGGACCATGAGGCATACTAGCCAACGAAATTATCTCACGGGTAGCAAATGCATCACCCGTGTTTTTCATTGCATAAACCTACAAACAAGAACAATTATAACTATATTGTCTAACATTGATTCTTAATTTGATATTTAAATGAAACTAGACCTTATGCATAAACCACTCTCGAAAATTCTGTCGGTGAATCCTCTCTTTATCAACTTCAGGACACGATAGCGTGGCTTTGTGTTCTATACATTTAAAGACTAAAGTAAAGACTTTTTTCAGAATGAATGCAATAATAATAAATCCAAATGATTTACTTCCGTCATTAAATGTTGGATCTCGTCACAATTAAGTAGGATGTACCAGTTTATTTGCTCATTCTCTATATATGGCATAGCGCCGAACTCTTTTTTACCCAATGGATTACATTAGATATTAAACACGAATAGACTTTTAGGTTTATGTACTGTCTCGCCGTATCTCTCTGGATTCTTGAACTTTATTTTTATTCTTGAAGATAACGCGATATGAATGTCAAAGTCTCTCCCACAGCGTATCTCCTGGCTTTTGAACTCTCCGGCCTAGCCAGGTTTTGTATGTATTCCTTTAACTTCTTCAAATATCGTTCAAACGGGTACATCCATCGCATTTGAACAGGTTCCCCTAATAAAGTTTCGTCGTATAAGTGTATAACCAGGTGGGTCATTATATCAAAAAACATGGGAGGCAAAATCATTTCTAGTCTACACATAACTACAACCAATCCCTCCTTACCCAATTCCAACTCTTCCCTATATAGTTTCTTCTTACAAATGACTCTAAACACGTTAGCTAACCCAGTATTCGCATCACTAATCGATTTATCTTCAATAAGACCGGGGATACTGGCCACGAAAAGATACTACATTATCACGTGACAGTCATGAGATTTCATTCCAATGATCTTTCCCGTATCACTTTGAACATTATTCCTCAAACTAGATGCAAAACCATCGGGAAACTTATGTGTCTTCAACAAGTCAAGAAATACTTCTGCTTAATGTATACTTTGCTCGCTTTAGTATCGCTTTACCTCCTCTTGATATCAACCACAATTCTTTCCTGATACCCATATCTTTAAGATCCATTCTCGCTTTCACGTTATCTTTGTTTATTTTCCCATAAAATACACAACTGTACCGATGCATAACATCAATGTTATGTTTTAACAATTTTTCTAACCAATAAGGTAAACGATAAAAAAAATATTCTTTTTCTTCCAATTGACTCACGAGGACAAGTTTTCTTCGTCGTCTTTTCCCCAAAATCCTCGTGTTTACCAAGAAACACAATGGGTAACCCACCTTATTGTGTCTGAATATCAGCCGGACTATGTTTCCTCAGGGGGGGGGGCCCTCAACTCTGTACTTGGATTTATAAAGTTTTGTCTTTTCTAAACCGATGTCTCGTAGGTAACCACCGTCTATGATCAAAGTATACTACACCTTTTTCACCTTCTTCGACTGAGTAGAATTCATTCATTCTGAGCACGCTAAGTAATCTTGACCCTGCCACCCTGACGTGTATGACCTAGCAGGGTAATCATTAGTCGTGGACAACAAACAAACCTTTATTGAAAACTCTTGCTTTGTATGAGCATCATACGTAAGGGTCCCTGTTTCCCACAACTCGCCCAACTCATCTATGACAGGGCATAGAAAGACATTCATGTCCTTACCGGGTGAACAGGGAACCAGAATAAACAAACAAAGCTGAAATATGATTTCCTTCATGCATACCCACGGTGGCAAGTTTTAGATGGTTAATATAACTGGCCACATGCTATATGAGTTGTTTTACATAGAGAACGGACAAAAACCATCAATACCCAGAGTACCAGACCTAAGGATACATTCCGAGGGTTCACTAGCAAACTCAGGATGTAGCTCTACAAATCTCTTCCAACTATCACTATCAAACGGATGACGCAACACATCTGGGTTGGTACTCTTCCCTATATTGTGACAGCTCATATCTTTGGCAGTGTGTCGCGAAGCGTAAAGTCGCTGCAACCTCGAGGCTATCGGAAAATATTGAAGTTTCTTATGCGCTACTTTCTTACCCTTCTTCGGGTTCCATCTGGATTCACTACATACTGGACACTCGTCGAGGTATTCATTCACCTTGTAAAATATAGATTAATCATTCAAGAAAACATCGATAGTAGTATACCCTATGCCCAAACTTTTTAACTTTTTTTTTCATTCCTCGTAAGACTCGGGCAAGGTATGAGGTTTGTGCAACACACGACCTAACAATTCCAGAAGCTCGGTGAATGATCTGTTAGTCTACTTGTTCTTCACCTTCACGTGCATTAGCTTCGCAATGAAATTTAATGAACTCATTACTGTACATCCAGGGTATAGTTCAGTCTCTAATTCCTCGAACAAAGTTCCGAATCTGTCACGTGTTGAATTGTTCTCGTCTCTCATCTCAATGTCACCTGAATGACCACCACCGTCGTAAGTAGGTCACAAAACGTCATATACATGTCTACCTTTTTAGTAGAGATTTTAGTGGGAATTTCTAAATTCTCACCGTGCTTTTACCAAATCTCATACGTGGACAAAAACCCGAATCGTAAAAGATGTGCCCTAACCTTTTGGACATTATAAGGACCATTATTCGGACATTCCTTACAGAGACAAAAGTACTGTTAAAATTCTCTTGTTTTTCAACAAATGCGAGAAATTATTCTATCCTATTAATAAATTCCAACGAAACACGATGAGCGAAATTAATCCAACTCTTATCAATACCGGAAGCCATCATCTACTAACAATATGGTATAGTCAAACAACAACAACAATATAAATAATACAAAATAAATATTTGTGTATTTTATTCTCATACAAAACAATAATATAATAGAAAAAAACATCTTTCTAATAAGCTAATCATAATATATCACATTAAATGCACAATTATAATAAAAGAAGACAAATATTTAAAAGTTTTAATTAAGAAAAAATATCTAATTTTGGCCAAATTTGGTTGGAGAAAGTGAAAAGTGAGTAGTACCTTAATTCGTTGATTGGCCCCGAAAATCCTTTATACGTGTTGGAATAATATTTGATGATGACTAGTGGAAAAAAGTTGGTAGAGTTTTGAGAGAATTGTTGGAAAGGTATAAATTGCCGTAAGTTAGTTTTCAAAATGATGCCCACTGTCTTTAATATGTTTCTGTCATTGGTGACTACAAAACTTTAAAAATTTAGTCACTAAATATGGAAATGTAGTCGAAATTATGTATTAACCGCGACTACAAAAATAGTCGCCGAAAAAATTATCAATAGCGACTACATTTTTATCGTGCAAAAAGATTAATTAAAAACAACATTATTGACTACTATATGTAGTCGCTAGATTGAAAACATATCCGCGACTATCAAAGGCGGAGCCAAGAATTTTTCTTAGGAGGGGCCAAGGGGGTTCGGGGGCAACGCCTTGAATTTTTTTTTTTGCCGTATTTGCACGATAACTCTATATATTATGTAAAAATTGCCAAATAGGTCCTTATATTATGAAAAAATGCGTTATAGATTCCTATATTGTGTAAAAATTACAACATAAGTTTTAGATATTAATTTTTTAATTAACTATTTTTTAAAAAAAAATTAATACCAAACAACATATATTTTCTGGTATAAAAGTTTTAGAATTTATAAATAAAATAATAAATTTTAAAAGTTAGGAGGCCAAATAAATTTAAAAAAAATATTTAAGGGTTAATTATGTATTTAATTTTTTTAAAATTTTTTGGATAGTTATAATTTTTTTTAAAATCTGGGGGTCCCATTGCCCCCCTACATAACACACACCTTCGTTTCTGGTGTAGTCTGTAATAAGTTGTAGTCGTTAAATAAGTGTTATTAGCGATTAAATTTATATAATCACAAATAGTTTAGTCACTAAAAAAATAGTATGTATAGTAGTGTTTTCTTGACCTATAAGCAAGACTGGCATTGGATATATTGGATATGTACGGATTGTAAGTCGATGAGTTGGTGCTTGATTCATCCCATTTTATTTTTAATGAAATTTTAGTCTTGACCAAAAAACAAAATAAAAGAAAAGAAGATTGAAATGGTCTTATTTAAAAAGATCCTCGTCATAAAGTAAATGGGAAACGGCATATTGCATTTCACAATTAGTACAGGACGTAATTCTTTAATCAGGACTTTATAAACGACCAAAGAAAAAATGATACTTTATGGACTCTGCTTGGATACTACGTTGTTATCAAATCTATCAACAGTCGTATTAGTACAGTTATAGTCAAGCCAAATATAATTGTTAGTATCTACCATATTCAGGAAGCTTCTTTATAGCTATTCCTTTTCACGAATAACCATTGACAAAAATGACAAAAACTTTTGACCTAGAGAATAAATATAATCTTTTTAAACTATGAACTTCTCTACATTCTCTGTGTTATAATCTCCTTTAACCTCTGGACGTCTACAATCTTAATTTTTGTGTCTGCGACTGCGTTATCATAAAGCAATTTGATTAATTCTTGAGTACTGAGTCTCAACTTTCATTCAACATTCAAAAAAACAAAAATCAACTCATGAGTACGGAATTTTATAGTAATTTTTCAATGGATAGAATAAGGTTACTAGAGTTACTAAAGATATTATAATCAACTACTTGCTTCGGTTTTTTAAAAATTATCATTTATATTAAAAATAATTATTTTTAAAAAATTATCACTTTAAAAAATTAAAATACTTTTTTTATGTTTTATACTATTTTCATCCCTAATTAAATATTATTAATATATATTCCTAATAAATATTTAAAATACCAAGATATTTTTTAAAGAACATTTTAGTAATTCACATAAATAATAAATGATATTTCTTAGTTTGTATGAAAAATAAATGTGACAAACTTTTAGAAACGAAATGAGTATTTAAGACCACATTCCAAGATACATAAAAATTGTCCTAAAAAATTAGACAAAAAACATGAATATATAAATAAATTATTTAACATTGTTTTAGAATAATATATAACCCTTTTTTTTATGATTTGTAACCCAAACTAAGTAACATATTATCCTGTATATATATTAACAAAAAAACCTTTTCTAATGTGTTTTCAGTTATGAAAATCGAAAAAAACATTAATAAAAAATTAATTAATTGAACCATTTAATGGTGATATTTTGATAATTAATTTTATGATTATATCCTACCGTAGTTAAAAAGATAAACAAAAAAACTACCGATCTTTTTGCTAAATTCTTTAAGATACCCCAGCATGGTCAACCGATCAGATCAAATCTAAATCTGGTTTGTTTCAATCTGAACAAACCCGAATCCAAATAAGTTGGACCGGTTCACCAATCCAGAATATTTTTTGATCATTCGGATCTTTATTCTAATGGTAATGATACCACCCAGATACCACCCAAGGACGTGGCATGAATTGGTTGGTTACAAATCTTTAATCAAATCAAGAAAATAAATACATTAACAATTTGTAACCAACCAATTCATGTCACGTCATTGGGTGGTATTTGAGTGGTATGAATTTAGGTGGTATATATCATTACTCTTATTCCAATGGCCTTATGTGAAAATATTCGAACCAAAACAAATTCAAATAAAAAAACCGACCATGCCCCATGCGATCCGATGTCCTTCCTTTTTCTTTGTATTTGCTTATATATTGAACCAGTTTGATCCAATCTGGCACAAACCAAAGAATCAATTCTGAATGATCAGTCCGATCTGTATCGGTCTTTTGAATCTTTTGATTTGATTCAAAACCGATCTATTAAAGTAATAAATCCGATCTGATTTTATGCGAAAATATTAAATTAATTAAAAACCGGCTCGATTCATGCCGATGGCCAGGCTGAGAGCTAAACCATGTATTATTTATATTAATATTTGGAAGAAAAAACCGATAAATGATCAAATATGAAGACATGTACATATCATTATACACATCTTAGTCATTTTTTACCAACAAATACGTGAAAAACATTATCCATGCACGGCCAAAGGCAAGATTCTGCGTTTTTTATTCTTTTTTAATACATAAGTGTCTGGCTAATTTTTATGCAACATGACTCATTCCATAGTAAACCAAAACTAATTACTCATATTTAGGGAAAGATTCAAACCCTATACCTCTAAATTTTATTTTCTTTAAACACTACAAGAATAGTATCATTAGAGACGATATATGTTGCGGCAACACTAAAATGGCCTCTAATGATATTTTTAACGGTAATATTTATTGAGCCAACACCAAAATGGCTTCTAATTATATTTTTAGCGGCAATATTTACAGTTAAAGATAAAGTCAGTAGAGATAAAAATAAATAATTTGCTACAAAAAGTATTTTTAGAGATGAATTTATTACGGCGAATAAATAGCATCAACGTTTGTCGTTAATATTTATTAGCAGAATTTTTAACGACAAATTTTTTACCACTAAAAATAATTTTTTTTTAATAATAAAAAGATGAAAAAATAGCAAAGTTTTGATTAGTTGAATCAACTAACCCAACTAATTAAGCTTTGCGTTTTCCTCATAAGATTTGGGTTCAATCCCTTAAACTAATATTATATGTTCCACTATAAGCAAGCTTCTACGTTTTCGTCATAAGATCTGGGTCCCATCCGTGATACTAACATTAAATGTGTTCCACGGAAAGACCCGATTAATATAACTTACATATATTTATTTTATTTTCAAATATAACTTACATATTAGTTGCATGGTAGTTGAATTTTGTGTTCACTTAGAAGTAAAAAACATATCATTTTTAGACTTTTGATGATATGTTGTTGACCCTTTTAGCAAACGATACGGGTAAAAGAACTGTAAAATAGGGCAGAGCACAATTTTAACAAAACAAAAAACCGAGTTAATTTTTATCAAACCAACCTAAAATATATATTTATTTTACCAAGACCAATCTTACCCATCGAGTTACTTTATGATTTTTCAGGACCATGTATTATACCTAAACTATTGAGTTAGGTTTACCCAAACTAAAAAACCGTGTAATATAAAAATATACAAAACATGCCTGTTAGAGAAATCTTTTCATTTGGCTTCTTGGAAATTCCAAACATCCATAACTTGTTTCGAAGTATTCGATTCACGACTTCTTGGTTTGTAATGTCGAAATTGTAACTTTGATTATTAGAGGTATAATAATACTAGTTTTTTCAGATTTTGTCATTTTTTTAAAACTTTTTCATGCATTTAAAAAGTTTGACTAATGTTGATTAACGTGGGTAAACCGAAGGTAACCAACGGGTAACCCGAATTAACCCGAAGGTAAACTTTTTTTTACCCTACCCTTGGGTTACCCAAGCAAATCCTTAAACCGAATATATTACCATTGGTTTACCCTAACCTCAAAACCGGGTAAAACTGACCCATACTCTCCCCTACTGTAAAACATCTATTTTGGGTGGGTCTTGCCTAATAAAAAAAAGGTGGTTGTTGAAAGTTTTTTTTCTTGAAAGTTATTTATACTTGTTATAAACTAGAGTTATTAGCTAACAAAGACCAAATACTTATACACCATTCCTATGAAGTCTAGGTTTTTTAGCCTTCTTAGAAGATTTGAACATTTTCAAGTATTCCAAGATTACCTTCTATTTTTTATTAAATAATTCTTTTATTATTATGTTTGATATAAAAGGTAAGTATTCACAATCAATTAGTAGATAATTGATTGGTCATATTATTGCTATACTTTTTTTTGTTCAAAAATATTATTTCTATACTTACACATGCTAGAAACATCCTTATTTATTATCAATCAATCATTCTTAATAACGAAAACATATCAAATATAGACTAATAACTCCATCATCTTCTTGCTTGTTTTTTTGTAGATACGTCCATACATTTCAAAGTTATTCTCAAGAATTGCAAACTAACTGTATTCGTGAAAATCATTTGAAGATAAGTACGCTTCACAAAACAACCATCTTTCAATTCTCAACCCTTATTTTAACACATACACACCAATTAATTTGACTTAACGTTCCATCATAAACATTAAACTAAGACAAACACACCACCATACATTAACAAGTACAAACCATTAATATTGACTTAACATTCCACCTAGTTACATCACACCATGTATTTCCAAACGCACAACACTATTTTTGTATTAAAATCCCAACACAATTTAGAAGACAATTAGTAACAGTGCTACACTTCCAACACATTAAACTGTCAACCCATTATTCTTCAATACAACACCATTTTTTTTTCTTTCTATTACAGCATAACAGATTGACTAGTATTATTTCATATCTTCACCTACACAATCAAGCTCCAACTAATTCATTACTTCAAGCTGCAAAGAGGGCTATTTTGCAATTAACTTATGCCTCGAAATGGGCCAATTTGAAAATCTTCCAAGTAATTACAGCCAATCCGAATAATCTATCCACCACCAGAAGCCAAGGAGGGAACTACCTAGAACTAATTACACTTTGTATCAAACGAACAATCAAGACTCGAAAACTACCCCACAATGTAACAACAAGACCAATAATAAAGAGTTCATAAATTAAGAAAAACCCAATACCCAAAAGCTAAATCTGCTAAAAATACAAACTTTAACATACCCAAAATTTGAAAAGATGAAAAACAATACACAATGATGTGAACTAAACATGATTTTACCCAAAGATGGAGAATTTTAATCATCTCTGTTGGGAAACAAGGTAAGAACTTTCTTCCCATTTGCTGATTCCACACCCTCCACATACGAGGATGATGATTGAGCCATCACAACATTACTAAGATTGTTTGTATGATTACCATGTAATGGTGTCCCAATGCTAACATAAGAAGAGAGGAAGACAGCGGCACCGACGTATTATGACCCTGATGGTGCTGGGTAATCATTTGATGATGACTTTGATTTGGGTTTTGAATATCGAAGGAAATAGCAAGATGAGTAGTGATTAGGGTTTGAAATAATGACATAAGTTCATCTAGAGATGGTAATTCTTCTTCTTCGTCTTTTGTTTCAATACAGATTTTGCCTTTTGCTTCAATAGAGTTTTCGCCATTTTTTCTTATGCCCACCAAAGTTTTTGAATCTACCCTCTCTCAAATACTTAACCATGAGTAATTTAACAATACACTCTCTATCTAACAGAAAATACATAAAACCCCTCTATCAAAAATCATTTTAAAACGAAGCTACAATATCAAACTTTTCCGATTCTATCCTCCATATTTGTACAAATTACCTTTCTCACCACGATTTATCAAACGCATCCCTTAACTTAGTCAACGCTATACCTTACTTGAAATCAGTAACACATCTGTATTGTGGGAGTATTAATCGTAGATAATTTAGTTGATCAAATCGATTCAACAAGATCTAAGTTAAAATATTTAAATATCAACAAAACGAGAATTACTTCTACATGATTAGAAATCCTAGTTGGAAATGTTTCTAATCTCGAAACATTATTATTATCAAACACCCTTATAGATGATACAATCATTCCTTACATCAATATCGGGTCTTCACTGAGACATGTAAATTCCAATATAGATCTTTATATTATTTTTTAATACCCATACAAAATTTAATATAAAAATTTAAAACCAAACATTTAAATTTTAAAATAAAAATAAAACTATTTTTTTTTCATTTTCTTAATAATATGTATAATGTTTATTTAAGTAATAAAATAATTTATAATTTTTTGAAATATTTTTATTAATGACAAAGTTAAAAGGGGATAATCTAAAAGTTTTGGTAAAAAGTTTCTAGAATTTTATTAGAATAGTTCGGTAGTTAGTCTAGTGGTTATATTATTTCGCAGAGACCAAGAAGTCATGGATTGAATTTTATTAGAATTAAAATGATTTCGAGTTCAAAGTGGCTCTCATATAAATATTTTCGAATCACCTCCCTGACGGGTATAAAGTAAAGCTACAATGCTCGAACCCTTCTCTGAACATGGATAACCTAGTTTTTATTTACTTAAAAATATAATGGAGATACGTGTATATTTCCATAAAATTAATCGTAATACTGTAAACTAGTCCAGATCACACTTACCTAAGAAAAAAAGATGAGTTTCTAGAATTTTAAACAATTACCGTCTTTTTGGAACATTTCATGTCATAAATTCCTACAAGATTGTTTACGCATTTATTTATCCGTTCAATTGTCAGATAATCATTGTTTTTCATATATTATTTTATTGGTTGTTTAGTACCCATAGAATCCGATAGGAAATTCACCAAGAATATAATGACATCCCATAAACACAATAAAACAAATATTGACGTCTTTGACTCTCTAGTCTAAAGCCGTATTCTACCAAATAAATCGTTATTAATTCCTGTAATAGACGACCAAACAATAATAAGAACAAATATTGACGTCTCTACTCTCATGTAGTGGATTACTATGGGGTCACAATCATTAAAATTAATTCGTGTAATATAATATTTTTTTAACAAAAAATATATTACAAAATCAATTAGTATTTAGAATAGATCGTGAAATATAGATATATCAAGTAGGCCAACCACTTTTAAGATAATAGATAAGTTAAAAAGTGTCACATGACTATCTTTACGTTCAAATAATTGTATTATGAAATACGTATCTTGTTAAAAGAAAGATACAATACTTAGCTTGTATACCAGTTTAAGTAATTGTTTGGGTAAAGCCTTCGTGTGGCCCTCGATCTATACCCAAAGTGCACGGGCCGCCCCCGATCTTCAAAATTACCCTTTTACGCCCCATATCTTCACCTTTTGTGACACCGTTAGCCCTTTTTTCATTTTTCTGTCAGTTGACCGTTAGTCAACGCCACATGGCGCCACGTCACCGCCACCTCAGCGCCACCTCACCGTCTCTGTCTTCGTCAGCATCGTCCCTAACTTTTTAAAAAAAAAAACCTTTGAAGGTTTGAAGGCTTCAAACCTTCATCAATGGCGGATTTTTGCAAATTCTTTCTGCAAATTCTTTCCAAGATTCTCTCAAAGCTCATTGCCAAATCTCGGATTCCTTTTAAGTGGGGTTTCTTTTCTTCTCCCATTTTATCTATCTATCTCTATCTAACCTCCACACCATCAATACAAACAAGCTAACTCACTCACTCACCGACCCTTATCAAAGCATCAATTCTTCAATTCAAACCAAACCCACCTTCCATTGTTGAATACTCAATTACCCGCACAAACACCAAACACACTTAGTGAATAAAAATTGAATCTTTATCATGGGTTATCTATCTTCATCATGTAAAGCAGAATCATCAATCTCAACTGCAAATTCTCACACTTCTAAGAAAACCCAAAACAAGGAAAAGCTACCTAAACCACCACCATCCATTAAAAAGATCGAAGAATTCAATTACAGTGATCTCGGAGCAGCAACTAATGGCTTCTCATCTCAAAAACTCTTGGGAAAAGGCAGCCATGGCCTTGTTTATAAAGGAGTCAAATGAAGCTGAAAATGAATTTGATATTATAATCGAAATTTCGAGGTCAAGAATCGAGCTTTTCAATTTTGTATTATTTTATTTGGCTGATTCTTTGAATTTTCTTCTCCGACAGATTGAGATGGAGTTTGAGATATTACAGGAATTTCATGAAGTTGAAGAACCGGATTGTTAAGTTCAATCTCGGATGGTTTAGAAACTTCAATAGTTTGATGAAGCTCTTGAGTTTTGATTTGGTTACAAATCAATCGATCTTCATCATGGTCAGATTCAACAGCTTTTGGAATAACAGATTGAGAAGTAGTCCCTATGGAATTCTGTAGAAGCTCTAAATAAGATTGATGCTCAAATGAATCTCCATTAATATTTCTGAAATCGGACATGAAAAAACTTGCTGCTTTGTCTTCAGAAGGAAATTTAAACTCCGCTCGTAAGGTGTTCGATGAACAGACTAAAAGTAATGTTAGATTACTATATTGATGATTTTTTATTTAAAGGTTCGATTGATAAAAGAGGGGTCGTGATTGTAGATTTTTGCTAACATTTTTTTTTCTTTTCTAAATCCTCCATTGATGAAGGTTTGAAGCCTTCAAACCTTCAAACCTTCAAAGGTTTTTTTTTTTTTTTAAAGTTAGGGACGATGCTGACGAAGACAGAGACGGTGAGGTGGCGCTGAGGTGGCGGTGACGTGGCGCCATGTGGCGTTGACTAACGGTCAACTGACAGAAAAATGAAAAAAGGGCTAACGGTGTCACAAAAGGTGAAGATACGGGGCGTAAAAGGGTAATTTTGAAGATCAGGGGCGGCCCGTGCACTTTGGGTATAGATCGAGGGCCACACGTGGCCTTTACCCTAATTGTTTTATCCTTTTTATATATCTGAGTCTCCGATTATAATTTTAAAATGGTTGAGGGGTGGAAATCGGCCGGATCGGATCGGAAAATGTATTGTTCGGAAATTTCCAATTTTTTTTCGAAAGAGCAAAATCTGATCCAATTCCAATCCAAAAAAAACCGGAATTCAAAATTTCGTTCCAATTTCGGAACACCCGGAAATTTTCGGAATTTCGGAGGTTTCGGAACTTCTCTTTTATTTATTTTTAAGATACAAAAATAAAAAAGAATATCATTTTTTGCAAAAGTGAAAAGACAAGGCTTGCACTCCTTTACCATGCATTGAGTTAGCAACTATCATTTTATTCCAAGCAATTGCATCCTTTCTTTTTTATTAAAACGGAAATTTTACAAGATTTACCCAAATCACCACATTTCGCATACATGAACATCGAAGAAGTAAGGGCGGTTATGTCTTCCAAGAATAAATTCCTAAAAACATACCCGTGAATCTCTTTTCCACCCTTTAAACTTTAAATTCGTACAAGCGGGTAGAAGATTTGAAAAAAAAGAAGAAGTGAAAAGACAAGTTTTGCTTTTAGTCCATATCACTAATGGCACCCTTACCTTTTCTGCTGATGGGGTGGAATGATGATGGCGTGGAATGATGATGGCGTGGAATGATGATGGCGTCATTGTGTGTGATAATATGTGTCTTATATAAGAAGGGGTCGCCGCCGATAGAGTTTTTTGTATGGGCCCAAAAAAACTTGCGGTTTAGGTTTACCTAGGGTTATAGTTATCTATTTTAAAATTTACATATATATATATATATATATATTATATTTATATATTATATATTAATATATATAAATATTATTTAGGAAAATATTCGGAAAAATAATTGGAAAAAACCGGACTAAAACCAGAAATAGAAATCGGATCGGATTTCGGAAATTCCAAATTTTCAAGATGTAATTCCAATTCCAATCCAAAAAATGTCGGAAAAATCGGAATTCGGAAATTCAGAAATCGGAAGGTAAAAAAACAATTCCAAATACAGAATTTTCGGATCGTAATCGGTCGGAAATCGGAAATTTCCGTTCTAATTCCACCCCTAGTTGAAGCCTTGAGTATAAAAATCTGTAGTACGCATGGGTAACAATTGAGCAATCAAAGTAATAGTTTGATTATCAAGATACAGTTTTCATGTTCAACCGACCTGAGATAATTATCAGATCATCATGTATAACAAGGTTAACAATCACTATCTAAATAACTATTTGTCTTATTTTTTTTATAGATTCGCAATTAAAGGGGTTATAATCAAGTGGAATGTAATTTATATTAATATAATATTAAAAAATACATTTTTACCTTATAAATCAAAGAAATACTCAATTCTTTTTTGAATACAAACTTATTTAACACCCTTTTATTAACATATACATGGAAATTAAAAATAAAAAGTGAAAATTTCCGAAAAACTTAATAAGTTAACTTAATAAAATTTAAGTAATTAATCTATAAATATATGTTAAAAATTTATTTATTAAAAACAACTTTTAATAAAATTATTATTAAAAATATTTCTGACAAAATACTTTTATATAATCCTTTTAATTACTCTATTATTTATAATTTAAATTTAACCGTCCTATTACAATTTTCCATAACCACCATCGCTGCCGCCACCAGAGGCGGACCCACCTTAGGCCTAGGGGGGGCTCAATCCCCCCTGAACTCGTAAATTTTAAATACGTCAACGTAATTTTGACTCGAAAAATAATTAACTCTCACTCAAATTTATGACACGTGCATGCAATAAAAAACATACAAGTCATTGTAGCTTAGTGGTTTATTATCTTTACATATTAAAGTTTATCTTAGAGGTCACGTGTTCGAATCATAGCTTTTGCTTTATTATTTTTCACAAATATACTAAAAGCAACATGCGTATTGAATTTTTATATTTGTATTTTGACATTATTAATTATATGTTTATTTATCCTTTTTTTACCTTAAAAAATTTTGAAAAGCGTTAACTCCTAAATTTTTGTATATTTCAAGCCCCCCCTCGATTTACCTTCTGGATCCGCCCCTGGCCGCCACCACCACACACCACCCCCACAAGCACCACTCACCACCCACACCTCCACAACCACCACCACAATCTTATTACTACCACCACCACCACAACCACTACCACTATCACCTACTACTAATTCTATCACAAGCGCATGAAAAAAAAACGGAAAATAAAATGAGATATTTTTTCAAAATCGACATAACTAATTCTAAGAAAATCAGAAAAAATAAAAAAATTGCATTTTTGAACGAGACAAATTAATATTTATCTCTGTGGTTTTTTTTTATGGTATTAGTAGTAATAGGAGGTGGTGGTGGTTGTAGCGGTGGCTAAATTTTTTTACATGGTGGTGGTAATGCCACATTAGTTGTTTCATATTCAATAAATATTGCATTAAAATAAAATAATATATTTAATAATAAACATACTAAAAATAAAATAAAAATAGAGGAAATGCTTTTTATAAATTATTATTTTATTAGTCACTTTTTTATAAATCTATTTTAATAAACGCTATTTTTAATATTCTTTTATTAAGTCATTTTTTTGCAATAACCCTATTTAATTTTAAAAATAATTTTCTAATTATTAATTTCCATTAAAAACATCATGAACTACCCCCACCACCTTGATGGCTTAACCCGGGCCTGACCTGTCCTCGTATAATGGTCCCTTTCTCTTTTCAAAAGGTACAATTCCAAAACAGTGTTTGGTGTGCGTTATAGCTTTAAAACAATATAAATAGGCAACTCTACTAATCCAAATTCACCACCATAAGCAAATATAAAATTCATATTTCATACTGAAAGTTTAAACATCTTTTTCTTTCCTAAAATTACATACGGAATCTTAACGAAAATGAAGTTCGGGAAAGTATACTCTTCCCAGATGGTTCCAGAATGGCAACCAGCATACATGGATTACAATTATCTCAAGAAATTGTTAAAACAGATTTTAGTTTTTCAAAAAGAGAACACATCATCAGCCATTGGAGTACCTCGAAAAGGTTCATTACGCAGAACCTTATCGTTATACCGATCGTTTAGTGGCCTAATAAGTCGACAAAGACATAGTCCACAAACCTCTTCAAACGATACACACGAGGATGAAGTGATATTAGTGAACTCAACCGAGCCACACAGCTCAGACGGGTCATACCAGACTGTGTTTCTCATGTCATCTGAACAAGGTGGAGAATATGAACTTGTATTCTTTAGACGACTTGATGATGAATTTAACAAAGTGTTGAAATTTTATACGGAAAAGGTTCGGGATATAAAGAATGAAGCTGAAGAGTTGAGTAAGCAAATGGATGCTCTTATTGCTCTTAGGATTCGTGTACATAATCCGTTAGAAAAGTTGAAAGATGTCCATGTTGTCAATTTAGACCCTAATGCCGAGTCCTTACCAGCCTTAGGTGTCAGATTTCAAGGAATCCCACATATGGATATGATTCAAGAAGCCAATGAAGATGGTTCATCGAGAGGAGGAGGTGATAAGTCGATCAACCATGTTCAAGAAAAGGCGCGAGTTAGTGGCTTTAGACCGGCTCCGTTAGAAATCCTCGATCGTGTGAAGATCAATATCGATCCCGATACACCTATCTCGACTTTGAAAAATGTCCTCAAGTGGCAAAAAGATTCATCGTTTAACAAGGAAGAATTAAGAAAAGCCGAGGAGAAATTGAAGCAAGCTTTTGTAGAATTCTATCAAAAGCTTCGGCTTCTTAAAAACTTCAATTTGTTGAACCAATCAGCGTTTTCGAAAATCATGAAGAAGTATGATAAGGTATGAGATATTTTTGAAGAAAATTGTTTTTTTCTTAATTTGTATGCTTTTTTTTGCAGATAACTTTGAGAAATGCTTCAAAATCTTACTTAGATATGGTTGAGAATTCTTATCTCGGCAGCGAGGATGAGGTTATTCGGCTCATAGAAAAAGTTGAGACGACATACATAAAACACTTCGCCAATGGTAATCGAAGCAACGGGATGAAGTTCTTACGCCCACGACCAAAGAAAGAGAGACATCGTGTTTCATTTTCCTTAGGTAAGCTTACTGATAAAGATTCTCAATATGTTTAGCTTTCGCGACTCTACTAATTGGAGTCGCTATTTGATCAGGTTTATTTACGGGGTGCTCTATAGCACTAATAGTTGCCATCATAGTCATTATGCGTGCGAGACATCTACTCGACGGCCACGGTTCCGAACGTGACCGCTATATGGAAAACATATTTCCACTTTACAGGTATATTTTACTTATATACAAACATCCCACTAAAACAAATCCATCAATTGGTGGCCTTTTGGTGGAGTTATTAAAACTGCCACGTATTGTATAGTAACCTTGTTTTGGCTAACACATTTTTCTTTACATAGTTTGTACGGATATGCCGTCCTTCATATGCTCATGTATGCCGGAGACATTTACTTTTGGAGGCGGTATCGAGTGAATTATCCCTTCATATTTGGATTTAAGCAAGGACGAGAATTAGGTTACCGACAAATCCTCCTCCTGGCTTCTGGTCTTTCAGTACTTGCATTAGCCGCAACACTCTCGAATCTAGACATGGAAATGGATCCACGGACAAAGAGTTATAAAACCGTAACCGAACTAGTCCCGTTAGGTCTAGTCATCGTAAGTGTTCAAACCACTCTTTTATCACACATTTCCCTAATGTTTCTATGTTTATTCATTTCCCGGTTCACCTTCGTTTCCAGGTTGTGCTTCTAGTATCATTCTGCCCTTTCAACATTATATACCGGTCAAGCCGTTTTTTCTTTATTCAATGTGCTTGGCGTTGCCTTTGCGCTCCCTTTTACAAGGTATATGTCTGTTTGGTTTGCGCTCCCTTATATAATCTTGAATTCTTCGAGTTTAAGTTTTCTTGTTATTGCAATATTTGCAGGTGAATCTCCCGGATTTCTTCTTGGCAGATCAAATGACCAGCCAAGTTCAAGCTATCAGAAGTTTACTGTTTTACGTATGCTACTACGGTTGGGGCGACTTTAAGAAAAGATCAAACAAGTGTCAGGATAGCAATCTTTATCAAATCCTCTATATCATCGTTGCAATTATCCCATTTTGGGCTCGATTTCTTCAGGTATAGCATGGAGCCGCGATTTATTGCTTAGGGGCTAAGAGGTTTTGAGTTAATAACATAAAAGATTCTTATTATTATATGATTGACTGAAGGCGAGTGCATAATTTTGCAGTGTATTAGACGTTTCTTTGAAGAAAAAGACAAAATGCAGGGACTAAATAGCCTGAAATACTTCTCAACAATCATAGCACTCGTGATGCGGACATTATACGATCAAAAGCACGGAACGTTCTGGAAGATCATGGCTGCGGTCACCTCGGGACTTACGACAATTTTCAACACATATTGGGATCTTGTTTTAGATTGGGGTTTATTGAGAACTGACAGTAGAAACCGTTGGCTAAGAGATAAACTACTTGTCCCCAACAAGGCAGCTTACTTTGTAGCCATGGTAGGTCAAGAAACTAATTAGATTAAAGAATTTTACCGATTACCCTTATCAATTGACTTGAAAATTTCAGGTCATCAACGTCCTTCTCCGACTTGCATGGATGCAACTAGTACTAGATTTCAAACAAACGTCGTTTCTTCACAAGAAAGCTTTAGTTGCAATAGTTGCTTCATTAGAGATCCTTCGCCGTGGTATTTGGAACTTTTTTAGGTAAATTTATTTTCTGGAACATAATTTTAACTAAGATAAGAATAGCACTGAACGTAACTGATGATTGTTATGTGTGTAATTCTGCCAGGTTAGAGAATGAGCAACTAAATAACGTTGGAAAGTATAGAGCGTATAAGACAGTACCGTTGCCTTTTAACTATAACAAAGACGAGGACGAGAGTTTATAGATGGCCTTAAGAGAAATGACGAGGTTGAAGTTGTTGTCTACATCAGGATGGTGTTTACTTTTTCAGTTAAGTTAGCTGATAGGTTGTGATTTGTAAATCCGGTATAAAATAAAGTTGTACAACAATAGAGAAAAATAAGTGTGTAAATGATGGGTTAGGGTTTTTATAATACTGGGGTAACTAACTCTAGTTCGTAAAATTGAATTACTAATCCAAAGGTAATTTTTCCCATACATATGACTCTATGAGGTTTTTTTACTATAGCTAATATTTAAACTAACTACACCCTCACGGGGATTCTATAACTAGTCTAGAGGTCGCATAGCCGTTCTTATCTTTCGTGATACTGTTCCATAAAAAGTCCTGGGGATCATCGAATATACGAGGTCCTTCTATCGAATCCGCTCTTTTCTTTTCTAACATATCAGCACACCCGATAAATAAAACTAAACTCATAATCCGGGCGAATCCGCAAAATATTAATACATTATCTTCCTATATGACAAGCCCAATTCATGGAACTACCACCGATCTTCACTAACGCGTGAAACTCTTTCGAATCAGACTCAACATATAGTTGTTTAATACCCCGAATCACCGCCCGCCTCAACCCGTAAAGGGTGGATATCAGGATTGGTCGGGTTTCACCTCAGGTTGGTCGGGTTTACACGAGTTAAAAGTATTCTAAATTGATCAAAAATTATTTTTTGTAATATTAAAATAAAGATCAATTAAGTCGTAATAATAAATAATAATTTTGGCCCAAAACATTTTCGAATGACACTATTGTACTAACATAAATTATAACACTAACTTATACTAAAAGGTGAACTTCTCAAACTATTACCATTCGAGTACACGATAAACGACAAAAATCGATTAATTATATCTTTTAAGTTTTTTTAATACATCGGAGAGCCACTTTGGACTCAAAGTCATTGATTAGATTCGAACCTGTACCGCTTAGAATACCACAAATAGTTAATTTTTAAGTTATATATACTACCATTTGAATAAAAAATTAATCTAACTATTACAAAAACTTCAAATTTTACCGGTGAATCAATCCTCGAGTCTAGTAAAGTTAGTTAGGAAAAATACAAACTGTCATCTAAACTAGTTCGTGGTGATGGTTTGTGCAATTTTAATCATCATAGGACTTAGTTGTGACTTTATAGGCCTCAGGTAAAGAGGTAATGTAACACAAGACTCTCGGAACTTAGCAATCAATAATAACTCGAAACACAACGACAACAACCAAAACCGTGTTATCTAAACTAATTGAATAAAATGCTTACCAATACTAAACAATTCGATTCGATACATATTGATTAAGCCGTATCCAGGTTCAAATAACTTCGAAAAGAATTAAGAATAAACTTGTTCACAATATATACCAAAAATAAATATCATATATAATTATTGCTTGAAGAAATATTAAATATCGAAAGACAACTTTTCAATAGATACCGCTTCAGAAAATAGGCTAAGGTGTCGTTTTTTTTTTGTAATAACCGTTGAATGCTGAATGGACGGCTTAATAGAACTTATTATATTAAGAGGCAGTGTCTGAATGATTCAGACTTAGTTTGAAATCTTAATGAAACAGACCAATTAAGAGGCATTCAGATCTGAATTGGCCAGGAAAAACAAACAGTCTGATTGATCCAGTGTCTTAATGAACCAGATTAAGATCTCATTAAGTGCAAACAAGCACCCCCTAAGTCTTAATACGAGAACTCACTCTAGAACACCAACAACTGTTTATAGGGTTTGTAGCTTTTCTTGATTCATTTCACTGTTAAGCAACGACAGACATGTCTTCTACTGGGCACCGACATCTATGGTGAATAAAGGACTCTGACTTCTTCTTTGGAAGACTGGGTTGTTAAGATATCGACACCAACAAGATGTGATTCTGTTTTGACTAAGTATCTAAAATAAATTAGTAGACTTATTTTGTAACAGCCGTTGCTATCTTTTAGGAAGTTGTTAGGGTTCAAATCTTTTATCGTCTGATTAGTAGTTCAGTAGTTTTATAGGCTTAAATAAGCTATCGTGTTCTCAATAAAAAAATGTACATGAAAATAAATTCCAGTTCAATATTTTCTTTTTAGTTTCTTCTCAGTTTTCTTATCTAAAATTCAACATTTTGGTATCAGAGCCATTACAAAAATGAGTGACCTTCAGATCGTTAGAGAAATCAAAAAGCTCAATAACCAAAACTATAATACTTGGTTAACATGTATAATGTATTATACGCAAGGTCAAGATTTATGGGAGGTCGTTAATGGAAGCAAAGTTACACAACCAGAGGCTGGGGAAACAAATGAAATGTTGCGAAGATGGAAGATAAAAGCTGGTAAAGCGTTGTTTGTTTTAAAAACTACTATCGAAGAAGATGTGTTTAAACACATACGAGATACAAAAACTCCAAAAGATGTCTGGGATACATTTGCCCTGCTTAGATATGGCCAAGACTTATGACCAAGTGTGTTGGTACTTTCTTATTGCAATTTTAAAACGATTGTGATTTAATCATAGCTAGACATATTGAATTTATAATTGAATCTTGATTGTTTCTTTTCAATTATATATAATTGGGAACGGCTACTGGTGTTTATGCCCAAACCTGGGTTACACAAAGGTGAGTTAGTGTCCCTTTTCTTGATCTCTTTAATGACATAGTCTCTAATTACTCTTATTAAGGACCGAGTTCATAACAATTGTATCAAAGAAATTCAGATTACATGGAAATTGTCCCACATTATCACACTTATTATTGCTGATGATTCACTTTTCTCTGTTTCGCTAGAAGGAATGGAAGTTCACGAATTTGAAGAATGTATTTTTTTTGGACAATAAAAGAATGTATTGATATTTATTTAAGAGCTCAGGAAAGCGTATAAATTTTTCAATTTTTTCTATTTAATTTAATAAATACAACCCTATCAATATTAAGACATCATATATAAACATATTTAACAATCATAAATATTAGCACATGAGGAAGTATCTGGAATTATGTCATAAGTGATCAAAGGTTGAGACACTTATATGGATTGTGGACAAATTTTTTCTAAATATCAAGGTTGGAAGGCTCAGTTATTGTCAGATGGCGGCAAAGAATTTTTTATCAAGGAAATTATGCAAGCTATTTCATCCTATGTGATGTAAATCTATTCGTTTCAAGCTTCGTTTTGCAACAAATTGGCCAGTATTGCAGAAATCTTCTGGTGGAATTTTGCAAAATGTGATTAGATACACTAGGTTGCATGGAAGAAATTTAGTTAGGAAAATAATGGGAGGTTTGGTTTTTTTTTGGACTTTGAACTTATGAATACAGTGTTACTAGTGGCCCAAGCATGACAAGTTTTTCATAACATGGAGAGTTCTCAAAGGTATTTAATTTTCTAAATCAATTTTTATGGATGATTATCCTAGAAGGAAAAGATATCCTCAAGGAGAATGGGATATATCAAATTGGTAATGTCTAGTCTACTAATGTTTGGAATAAACGTTGGGTGGATGTTCCATGGTCTTTAACCAAGCCTTTGCACCCCAACGTGACATCGGTGTCCCCAACTCATCTAGGAGGACGAGGATACTTTGAACACGAATTCTTTTTAATGACCTTTTTCTAGCCCTTGTGATTTCTCAAATTATATATATTACCATGATACATAGGGACATAGCAGATCGCTTTATATGACCACTTTTCCAGTACATAGGAATACTCTACTAGAACGGAGTATTATGTGCTCTCTAGTCGTGCTCAATAGATTGCACTCCAGGCATCAAGGGCCAATTAGGATTTTAGTAAAAAGGTATGGAATCTTGTTTGGAAATCTAATGCACCTACTAAAATGCGTATTTTTATTTGGAAATGCTGTAAAACACGTTCCTAATAACACGTAACTTGAAACAACGACACTGTGTATAGAATGACAGTTTTTATTGGTGCATAGAGTATACTGAGTTTGTGACTCATTTGCTTTTGTTTTGTCCTATTAGCATTCTCATTTGATAGATTCGACACTTCAAATTTTGATTGATCGTAACATGCATGAAAGTGTCGGGAGCTGAGCTTTTAACATGACCAAGTCCTTTGAACAAGGAGGGTGGGATGTGAGAGCTGTGAGAGTGTATGTGATGATCATGGCTTGAAATACTTGGAAAGCCAATGAAAGCATCACATGAAAAATTCAACATTGACGTGTAAACGGTGATCCTACTAATTGAGAAATTAATGACTAAACTCTTCGGCAACCAGTGGAGCACACAGGTGCAGAACTCAAGATGTGAACTATAGGTAGATCAAGAAAAGACAAAGTTGGAAGGATCTGATATCGTGGCGCTTGTGTGTGATTCGTCATTTTTTAACTCGTGGAAGCTTATGGGGATTGAGATAGTGGAAATTCATAAATTGAATGGTATTCGTCTTTCACACTCACACTCTTTGTTCTATTTAACGGCTACCGAGGGCGAGGCTCGGGAAATTCTGGTGGCCAGATTCCTTTGTGAGCAGTTCAATGATACAAAGAAAACAATTTATCTGATAAGCTCAATTTGATTTGAGGTATAGCGTTATCGTCGACAGTTAGGTAATCAGTTCAACCTGTGTTATATAGGATTGCAGATTTGGCTGAAAAGTATGAACATGTGCACTCTCACCACATCCCTCAACGCCTGAACAAATGAGCAGATGTCATAGCGAGAAATGATAGGTTGCCGTAGGGATAGAACTAGGAATTAACATTTGGGGGGCCTGTGATAAATTATGAAAAATTGGGGAGGTGGGGATTTCCTTATAGAAAAATTATTTTATTTTATAAGGATAAAAAAAAATTGAAAATTCTGGGGAAGTTTGCCCCTCAATTTGTATGACGTAGGTTCGTCCCTGCCTGGTTACGGGTAACGAATGTGGAGAGCTCAACAATGACGATTTTCAATTTCTCAAAAGTTGAGATTGAATAAAGTCACGAAAAAAGGCGTCGACAGTAACATTATTGAGAAAAAAAAAATTAAATGTCATTTATGACATATTTTTTTTTACTTTAATTATGATATATATTCAAATAATAGATTTCCTCGATCCAAATTCATATGTATCTGAATACCAACTACTAACTTAATTAGTAAATAAAAATTAATGAGACGAAAAAGTCATCTCTAAAATAATTTTAGGACTTTTTGATATAGAATAGAATATACCAGGGGCGAAGCCATGCCCATGGTATGGGGGGTCCATGGCCCTCCTTGATTTTTTGTAATTTTTTTTATAACTATCTCAAAAAAAAAAAAAATTATAAGTAAATAACCCTTAAATATTTCAAATATCTTCATTTGGCCCCCCTAACTTTTAAAAGTTAATTTTATTTAGCTTTAAATTATTTTATTTATCGGATTTTTTTATTATTTATAACAAAATATATGTTATTTTGTATTAAAAAAAGAATCTTATAGCATAATAAATTAGAAAAATCAATATCGAGACTTATATTGTAATAATTACACAATATAGGGATTTTTAGAGCATTTTTTTCTAATATAGGGACCTATTTTGCAATTTTTGAATGATATTTAGATTTATAGTACAAATAATGGTGGAAAATTTTTTCGGGAGCGTTGCCCCGAATCTCTTTAGAGACCCCCTTACAAATATTCATGGCTCCGCCCCTAGAATATACATTAGGGGAATTAGCTTTATAAGGCCCAAGGCCTATATGACTTTGTGTTTTAAGTCCCACCTTCTAAACACTACTTGAAAGCTAACTAGAAGCCAACTAGAAGCCAGTAAAAGGCTAATATACCCCTACCCTTATCACACAGTGAAACACACACATCCCACCCCCCAAACCCTAATAGGAACCGGATCCCCCACCCCATCCCATTCTATCTATCTCTCTCGTCTCTCTATACCCCGTACCCACCCTCTCTTCTCTCTGCTGCAACACTGCTGCGTCTCTGCAGCCATGAAATCGGAACCCCCCCTGCTGCTCGACCCACCATCGCCCCACCATCTACGCCCTCCTGACCACAACCAACATCGAGCCACTGACCACAGCCAACATCACCACTGACCTTCCATCAACGCCCTCCTGTTCAGCCCCACCACCAGCTCCGATGTTCAGCCCTCGCGCGTCTCCATCTTCGCCGTCGCTGCTGCACATCCTTGCCGCCGCTCAGCTTCCCTCATCGTTCGTGAATCCACCACCACCGATCCCTCTCCTTCATCTCTGCTCCATCGCCGCTTATAGGTCGGGGTCCTCTCTCCGATCTTGAGATCTAGTTCATCCGACCACCTGGGGCCAGCCCGTGCTCCTCCCTCACCAGAACAACCCGCTGCAGGCGAAACCACCACCGCTACAGGCGAAAACCACCATCGCTGGAGCAGATCTGCATCTCCGCCGTTCGCGCATCACCACCACCATACTCTGCTGATCTGCATCTCCGTTTCTCTGCTGAAGCAAGAAGCCACTATATCCACCAAGGCGTCGCCGGAGAAGACAAACGCTGATGGGCCAGACCCAATAAGGGGTTGTTCATGTTGGGCCAGACCCCGTAAGGGGTTGTTCATGTTGGGCCAGACCCACATCCGGGTAGTTCATGGATTTGATTTTTTAATTTTAGTTGTAATTCATATTGGGTCCAGCCCCATATAGGGTATTGTGTGTAATATGGGTCAGCCCCATATAGGGTATTGTGTGTAATATGGGCCAGCCCCATGTAGTGTACAGTTTTTGAAATTTTTAATTTATTTCATTAATGGGCCAGACCCATGTAATGTTTGGCAATAATGGTACAGGCCTGCATAGTTTACATCTTTTTGTTTCTGTTAATTGTGCAATACAAACATAATAAAAACAATCCATTTGATATATAAAGTTATTCCTAATGAATATGGGTCTGGCCACATATATAAGAGGGACTTGGTAAAAAAAGAATTAAAAAAATCATTGCAAAAAATGTGTTGGGTCTGTACCCATCACGTTATAGTGTAGTTCGTGGTAGTAGGTCGGGATGGGTCCGTACCTATAAAGAGGAAGGGTAAAATGGTCAAAATACAAACCAGCAAAGTTAGGTATAGGCCTTTAAAAAAAAGAAAATTCTGGTTGGGACTTAAAACAAAAAGTTGGGGAGTTTGGGGGTGTTTTTTACAATTTCCTCTATACATTATGCATATTTGAACTAACGTGTACTTTCTACATCCTTTAATACGTTTAAAATTTTTATTTATGCAAATTTATAATGTCCACAAAATAAATTTCTTCAAATTTATTTTATTTTGAAAAAAATGTGAATAAATAGATTGATCAACTGTAAAGGTTAGTTTTGGCATTATGCTTTGGGATAGTCAAAAGGAGTGGCAATCATTGACTATTTTCTTTATTGGTCGGTAACAACTAACAACCGGTGACTAAACGAAGCATCATTAATTTCATTTGTCAACAAGAAATTTGAAGAATGTTTCGTATGTAAGTATTCTCAGTTTCTTGTCTTAGTTTTTGTAATCTTATTTGAGCATGGGTTACCATGAAATATGAATTGTGTATTACTGTAATGATTTTTTCTTTTCCTTGTTTGATTCATAATTTTTTTTCTATCTTTTATATTCATCGAAATAAACAATTACATGGAAGGAAAATACGATTATTGAAAAATAAAGATTGAAATTAACTAATTACTAAACGAATGAAGCTATTCAATATTAATATTGCTGATGACGTATTACTATCCGCCGCCTAGTCCCCTAGCCACGGTGTCAGAAAAGAATTGTTTTCACCTTCCGTAGGGTATATCGTTAAAAGAGATGAGATCGTCTCTTCCGCCATATCATCGAATTTCAAAGAATGAGTTTGATCCCCTTAACTAGTTTTCATGATCGTTTGATACCTCAAATAATTTCATAGTTATTAAAGTGAATTAACTCAAACCACGATATTTCTCACACATTAGTTGCTTGAGAGAAACTATAACTTCTGCCTTCTCAGGCGAGGAGCAGACAACTTCTTACCCATGTATATGAATCCTACTATCGCATTTGTGGTTTTCTATTCTACCCAAGCTCTTGGGCTCCCATGTTGACCTAAATGAAGTATCACAACGTAAAACCATATCTTCATTACCTATGATTTTGGTATATGTTGATGTATCTTGCTGAGATTGATGATTTGCTTGACATATGCCTAATTATTTTTAAATAAATCTCTCATAATTTAAATGTGATATTTTAAACTTATATATGTATCGTCTCCCTCGAGTAAACTAACTATCGCAAGTGTACAGATTGTTGACAAATAATAAAGAGTAAGTATTATAGAGTATAGTCTTCACAGGTTTTACGATGGTTAATTTTGAAGTCGTGTTCTTAGAGAGTGACATAAAATGAGTTGCGAAACTAACTAGGAAAGATAAAGACAAATGTTGTTTTGTTTTTATATTAATACTAACTAAGAAACAAATAAGTAAATTAACTAACGATTAAAGATTAAAGTAAGGACAAAGGAAAGTAAATAACTATGGAGGAGAGATGAGAATATATCTCGAGAACTCGCTAGTAATCCCCTACTAGTATTGATTTTACATTAATTGTTTAAGGGTGAATTATTTAATTATGCAATAGTCGGGTTTCTAACCTCTTCCTAACTCCCGTCAAGTTAGCTTAGGAAACTACTTCAACACTACTATGAGACTCGGATGAGGTGACCTTACGCAATGATCGGTGCTAAAAGTCTCTAACCCTATTAAATATACGGCTAGTCCACCCCGTCAAGATCACTAATGCATATCGGTTGATTGTGTACCGTTTTCAGTAAGCGAACCCCCCATCATGGTGACAATACTAAGATAAGTCTTATACTTGGCAAGAGAAAGTACTAAACTTAAACGACAAATACATAAGAAAATCATGAAAAATAACAACTCAATTTAAATATGCATTATCCTAAATTCAATAAAAATGCTTTACTTGAAATGACAATGCACACACTAGTGTTTTAACGGTGATCTATAAGCCTAGAGAGCATCATCTAGCTTTGTTGACTAGTCTCTCTGCGTTTTATTCACCTTCTTCTCAAGAATTGATTTGATCTCTAAGTTAGAAACCTTGAGATGACCATATGTTTGCGGATGATAGCCGATGGATGTACGATGTCTCATCCCCGATTTGTGAAGATCAATTGTCAACTGAGGATCGATTAAGTGTATGCCATTATAACTAATTGTACATGTGGCGTGCGGTGTCTTTAATAGAGATTTGATTTTTGAGAAATATAACCATGGACTTGTCATTGTTTCTCGGTGTCCCCACGACTTCTACGTACTTGGAAATATAGTCTACTGCTAGCAAAATGTAAAGATTCTCATGGGATGGAATGAATGGTCTCATGAAATATATACCCCAAACTTCAAATATCTCCACTTCTAACACATTGTTGAGTGGCATGTCTATTTTCTATACACTACCAATAAATTGACATCTCTTGCAACTTTGTGCATACCCATGACAATATTTATGAATGGCGGGCCAATAGAATCCGGATTGAAGATCTTTTATTGCAGTTATATCTCCCTTGAATTGACCCTCATATGGAGAATCATGACAACTGACAACAATCGAATGGATGTCTCTCTCGTGCACATATATTCTTACCATTTGATCACTACATACCTTCAGTAGGGTGGATCATCCCATAAATACTGCTTTACTCAGTGAATCAACCTCTTTTTTTTCTATTGTGGATTACATTCCACGAGGAATGCTCCACTCACTGTGAGGTTCACTATATATGCATACCAAGGAACATCAACATTTTACGTAAATCCTAGTTAAAATATCTTCATTATAAGACCTAGTTATTATATTCTAGTTTGGAATGGGGTGTGATTTTACTTTATTACCCTTCTCTCCATTTTGGTGGGTATAATTCAATTTCTAGTAATGATATCATTCAGTGATGGGTATATACCCATGCCCGTTTATTATAAATTCTATAAATATAATTTTTTTTGTATAATAACATATCGGTCCTTACAAGCATTTAGGTATATACCCATTGTGCATAATTTGTTGTTCAAGGTCCTTTTGTCTAGCAATGGGTATAAACCCAAATGGCTTTTGTCTAGTCAAGGTATTTTGTCCATTTCAAGGTGCATGTCAGTGATGGGTATATACCCAACTGATTTCCTGCATTGAAGACCATAAATTAGAAACAAAAAAATACAATTGAGTATATACCCATACAAGTACATACCTATATCTTAAACAGAACTTAGGTACATATCCAAATAGATCCATACCTATACAGATTCACATCTATACTGATTCAACTGGGTACATACCCATACCTACACAGAAGATTGGGTATATACCTATGTTGTAGATCTCGGTTTTGTGGCCTAGGCGGTCGACTAGGGCCTAGCGCCTAGGCGGGATTACACGGGGACTAAGCGGAATAATATGGTTTTGAATCCCGCTGTGTAATATATATGTAGTAATTATAGCAATTTTAACTATTTAAGTCATAAAATTCATCTGACAACACTATTGTAAATATAAAAATACTATAAATTGAGTTATAATATCAATTAAAGAATTCTCAAGAATAAGAAAAATAACAAGAAGGCCTACGCGAGCATGTTTTGCCATCAATCGGCGCCTAGACGGGCTACGAGCCTATTCCACGACGACTAAGACGCTAGGCAAAAACACCTAGAATTTTAACTAGGCGTAAGCGGCTGAGGGGGGAGTTGACACCTAGGTGGGGAGATCTACAACATAGGTATATACCCATATCTAGGGATGACAACGGTTGTTTTTACAAAAATATCAAAAACCATAACCATTTATTTGTTTAAAAACCATATCTTAACTGTTTTAACCATTGGTTACACATTTTTAAATCATAACCGTATTATTCGGTTTCGGTTTTTTAAACGGTCTTGCGGTTTTTAACCATAATCAAAGGATAATTTTAAAATTATATTAATTTTCATAAAATCAAATCACACATATAAGAAAATTCTCCAAAGTATATTAAAATATTTTGTTGTTCTTTCATTAAATTCGATATTTATTATTTAGATGGTTAAATCTAATATTTATATTTTGGTTTTAGAATTTTAATATATCTAATTTAGCCTAGATTATTATATAATATGGAAATATATGATAATAAACGGTTTTCGGTTATTCTCTTTTATTTTTATCTAAAACCAAAACCTAATGGTTTTAACCATCGGTTACACTTTTCAAAACCAAAACCTAATGGTTTTAACCACAATTACATAATTTGATTTTTAATTGGTTCAATTACCATTGGTTTCGATTTTTACAGTAACCATTTCTATCCCTACCCATATCCATACAGACGGTTTGGGTATCTTTACCCATACAGTCAGGTCTATACCCATTTAAAGATATTTATACCCATACAAACAGATCCGTATCAACTGAATACACCAAAAAAAAAAATCAAAAAATAGCATATTTGATAAGTTTTTAAAAATATAATCTTGGATATGTAAAACCTTCAATTCCACCATAAATTTTACTTTTTGGATTTTGTTTTGGTGGGTAGGTTTATAGAGAGAGAATGAAGCAATTTCCTTTTTTAATAAATTTGAAACTGATTTATTTTGACTCCAATAAAATTCAATTTCATAAAGTTTTGGTCTACGCGGAATAGTTTAACCACGGTATCGATCTTAAACAATATCTTTTTTAATAAACATGAAAATGTTTTGATTCTTTATACTATCTGGTTAGAATATAACTAAAGTATTATAAAAAGAGGAATATACCTTTTGAGGCCCCAATTTCAAAAATGAAATTTTTAAGGGCCTAGTTACTTTTTATGTTTTTTAAGGGCCTAACTAGAATTTTTCTGGTTAGGGTCACGTTTTAGGGGGTACACACCCGCTATTTTTAATTTTTTGGGGGTAGATCCCCCCTATTTTAATTTTTCGGGAGTATACGCCCACCGTTTTTTTAAATTTAAGTCCATATTGTTCAGAGTTCATATTGTCCAGGCAGTCCAAATATACAGGTGAGTCCAACGTCAGTCTATTACCCATTAAAACTGCATCCTTACCCCCTAAAATATCATGTTTACCCCCCCTAAAATATCATGTTTACCCCCGAAAATAACATGGTTACCCCTTAAAAAACAAGCTTTTCCCCTAAATACCCCCTAAAATAACAAAACAAGGGGTTCTTACCCCATGAATATCCACATCTGCAAAAGCACCCCGGCAAAAAAAAGAACAATATATAAAATATAACCTTTAAAAACAAACAGATCTGAGATGAGTTTTGGTGGGGTTGGAATAGCTGAGATGAGTGGTGGTGAGTGGTTTGGTGGGGTTGGAATATATTAGATGCAGCGGTGTTGGTGGTGGTGATGTTGTGATGTCGCTGGTGGGGTTGGAATAGTTGAGATGCAGCAGTGTTCGTGGATCTAGAGGTGGGTGGCGAGGGTAAGGTCTCGCCGGAAATGGCAGTGATTTTTCTGGTTTGACCTCGCCGGAAATGGCAGGGGTCACTTCGTGGAGCAGAAGGTTGGTGGTGGTGGTACTGATTCGCGCAATGGAGGGTTGGTCGTGGTGGTACTGATTCGCGACGGAGGTGTGGTTGTTGGTGGTGGATCTTATTCGCGCAACAGAGGTTGGTGGTGGTGGAACTGATTCGCGACGGAGGTGTGGTTGTTGGTGGTGGATCTGATTCGCGCAGCAGAGGTTGGTGGTGGTGGTGACCTCCGGTTGTGAAGATGTAGCAACAGCGACGGGTTGATGGTGGTGGGTCTGATTCGCGCAACAGAGGGATGGTGGTGGTGGTACTGGTTCGCGCAACGGGTTGATGGTGGTGGATCTGGTACGCAGCAGCGGTGTTCGCCGTGGTGGTGGTGGCCTGGTTGCGCGTCAGACGAGAGGCCAAGAAGAGTGAGGGGGAGGGGGAGGGGGTGGGTTTTTCTGTCAAGAAAGAAGGGGGAGGGAGTGGGTTTTATGTATTTTTTTAGTTGGGTTCCAATTGGACTAGTTGATTTCCAATTAGGGATCTATTATATAAAACAGAGGTCTTATGCTCTTTTTCCTTTTTTACACTTTTAAAAACAGCTTTATACTGAAAGTCCATTATACTCTAAGTTCTTCATATACCCTAACTTATTATTTTTTTTTGGACATAATACCCTAACTTATTTATCGAACATCTTTGAAAACTTTAGAACATTGTTATGTCATTGTCATCTATATGACTGAAATGCTTTAAGACACGTAAACCAGGTGGTGTACATAGATCAATACAGACAAATTACAAGTATCTATAAAAGATGGCATAAATCAATAATATAATTTATTTTTAATACTTGCTTTCTCATTTGTCCAATATTAAGAAAATTACAAAAAGTTTTGTTTTTTTTCAAATTGCACACTCTTAGACTTTTCCTTCATTTCGTCAATAAGCTACCACAAATAGGTATGCCTTACTGTTTATTCATTTTACTTCGTGGGAAAAGAAGATAAATTGTCAAAAGGATACAAATCCATCATTATAGTACACATCTTAATCATTTCAACAACAACTACATGGAAAACTTAACTCATGCATAGCCACGGCAGTTTCTACTTTCCTTGTAAGATTTCAGGGTCTCCCCTCAAACCAACATTAAATGCGCTCCCAAGACACAATGCATATAAGTTGTTGGGTAATGGGTTCACATTTAGAATTTCAGTTTGAGTAATGCTGGATATCATCTCAAATTGCATCACTTTTATATCGCTATGTAGATTTTAAATAGACCAATCATGTGATTTCTTGTTCTTGATTTATTATTTTCTCTCTTTTTCATGATTGATCCACATAAGGAGTGATATAAAGGCGATACAATTTGAGGTGATATCCAGCATTACTCTTTCAGTTTTGCACAAACTAAATAAATGTCAACTTATCAAATCATAGCTTTAAAATTTATGAATAATATCAATTTTTTTTAATATTATTTTTGTTAAAATTTACTTTTTATACACTATCTATTTGTTTACTTTTTTGGTACATAAATATTAAAAAAATATTTAATACTTATTCTATTTAACCAGTTACCTTTAAGGGTGAATTATCTATAGGGTCTTAGGAGTACTATTTTTTCTCTATAGAGTAGTGTCTTGAAAGTTGTTATTCTTAGGGACCTCATTTTTGACAATAGTCTTTCCTACCCTTACTAACACTAAAAGACAAAAAAGTATGATGTCACTGTTTCTCTCTCCTCTACCACTACCCACCTACCACCTACCACCCATCTCCGACCTCCGGCCACCGACCACCGACCACCGACCACCACCACCGATCTCCGACCACGGACCTCCGGCCACCAGTGAACGGAAAAAACATAGAGTATCGGAAAAAACTGAGAGTACTCTATGAAAAAGTCAGAGTACTCTCAGTTTTTTCCGATACTCTATGAAATAGATAGAGTACTCCGAGAATTAATAAAATACTCTGACAAAATTAACGAATACTCTATAAAAAAAGACGGAGTACTCTATAAAATATAGAGAGTACTCTATGAAAATAGTCGGACTACTATAAAAAAATGGGTGAGTATTTTTAGCAATTAAAGTGTAATTTAAAAAAACAATGAGTAAATAATAAAAATAGTGAGTATTATTCAATTATTCAAATACATAGATTATTACACAATCAGAAAAAAAAATATCTATTTGGTTTGACCAGATCTAGATCTGGTCAACCATGTCAATCAAAAAAAAAATAAAAAATAAAATAGAACTCGTCTTCACGTCTTCACGCGTGAAACAAACACCACCATGTCAACCACTACCGGAGCTCGCGCCACCACCACCGTGACACCCAATACCTGCTCGCGCCACCCACCACGATTGACGGAGGAGTACCACTGCATCTCACCGCTGCATCTCCCACAGCAACCACGGGCTCTTCTTCACCAACACCTCTGCCGAGCTCTTCTTCTGCATCGTTCAAGCTTCACCATGGCTGCTAGGGTTCCGCCATGGCTGCTAGGGTTCGGGATCTGAAGCTTCAAGCACACCACAGATTTGCAGCAACGAAGCCGATCGAAGCCTGCACACGGGGATTTCATATGTTCGAACCTCCATTAAACCCGTTCGAACCAAGCTTCACCATCGATTTGCAGCAACGAAGCCGTTCGAAGCCATAACTGCTCACGGCGAGATCTGTTCGGCTAAGCCCAGGGCAGCACCACCGAGATAGAGAGGCGACGGAGTTCGAGAGAGATAGGTAGAGAGGAGAGAGGGAGGTGGTGGTGCAGATCGGCGGTCGTGGTCGTGGTCATAAAGGGAGGAGGGAGGAGGGAGGTGGTGGTGCAGATCGGCGGTGGTGGTGGTCATTTAGGTGGTGTAGGTGGTTGTTGAGAGGAGAGAGGAGAGAGGAAAGAGAAGCTGTGAGGTGAGGGAAATTATAACGTGAATAATGAAATTAGAAATAGCAATTAGTATATATAGGTATAGAAAAAACAAAAGAAGGGTAGTCTAGTAATTGGGGTTTTGGAGTTCATGTGCTAAAAAGTTCCAGAGGTCTTTAGTAAGAAGAGGCTCTAGGTGGGGGTGCTAACTCGAAGAGGGGTGTGTCTTCAAGACCCCTAGTGTCATTATCTCTACCTTTAATTAATATATAATATTATTTATTGCAATATATTTTTTACTTTTTATGAGTAATTGACACATACGGTCTTGGAGACTAGATATTCTTCCTATAGGAACTAGTGAAAATCTTACTTCTTCAAAGAGACTTAAAAATTGACCAAATACTAAAATACCCTTACTAACACTAAATGACAAAAGAAGTGATGTCATTGTTCATCTCTCTCCACTATCCGCCTACCTCCGACCACCGACCACCGACCACCGGCTATCGAAAATAATGTAGAGTATCGGAAAAAAATATGGAGTTTCAAATAAAACACGAAGCATATATTCAAAACTACAGAGTACTTCATAAAAACATAGAGTACTCCGTAAAAAAAGACGAGTATTCTAAAAAACAAGATGAGTATTATTACAAAAAAAAGATAAATTTTATTTACTCATTATAAAAGATAGAAAATAGAAAAGTACTCTATAAAAAAAGGAAAGCATTACATTATTTTTCTAACAGCTAATTAAGACTAACAAATTAACAAACTAATACACATGTAACAACAAATTACACGTATTACAAAAGTTTGACCATCAACTGACCAAATCTGAGTATCAATTTAAAAAAATTGCAACGAGATCTCTAGATCTCAGGATAGATCTAACCATCACCATTGAAGCTCTTCTCGGAGCCATAGATTCGCCACCGTTTTGAGCCCCGAACAGTGAAGCTCCGACGAATCACGAACCACTGGCGCTCAGAACACGAACGGAAATCACAAGACAAACTTCGCCTGAACACTACTTCACGAAGACCATGGATTAGCCTGAACACTAATTTACGAAGATGGTTTGATCTCAACTGAGCCCAATGGAGAAGATGGCCAGACTCGCCGTGGCTGGGAGCTCCGACCTGGTCCTCGAACATCTTCACAGATCTAAACCTCGAAGCTCTCACGCACGAACAAAGGCACTGTTTTAGGTTATTTCCACCACCAGCACAAACGGAGCGCGCTGCTTAACGTCTTCTCCACCACCAGAACGAACGTAGCGGCGCTACTTTACATCTTCTCCACTCAAATGCAAAAAAGATGATTCACGAGCTCATAAAATGTGATGAAGCTCGAACTGATGGAGTATGAAGTGCTCCTTTCCATGGTGATGAAACTCGAAATGATGGAGGCTGAAGATTTCAATGGATGTTGTATCCACTCGACGGAGTTGGATGGTGATTGGAGATTTGAAAGTTGAATGGGAGAGAGAGAGAGAGAGAGAGAGAGAGAGAGAGAGAGAGAGAGAGAGAGAGAGAGAGAGAGAGAGAGAGAGAGAGAGAGAGAGAGAGAGAGAGGTGAGTGGGAAGAGAGAGAAAAAAGGGTTGACGCAAAAGTGAATGATTTTTAGGGTTTAGAAATAATATAATTGGTATATATAGGAAAAAAGCAAAAAGGGTAAACATGTTATTGTTTTTTGGATTTTAGTGTAAGATCGAATTTGAGGTCTTTAGTAAGAAGAGTAGGAAGATGGGTTTGGCATAGGATAAAGGAGTGTGTGTTCAAGATCCATTGAGTCAAAATCTCACTATCTATTTAGGGATAATACTGGAAAAAGTAAAAAAAAAGTTTTTTGGTATTGAAAAAAAACAAATAATTAGACACCTTTTATTAGAAAATTAGACAAATAAAAAAATTAAACGAATAAAACTGAACATAAGAAATATGTTTCTAATATACATATGATTTTATAAAAAACATTTTAGAATCAAGAAATCTAATAATTACATTTCCTAATTTATATAAAGAAACTAATTTAACAATTATTTAGAAATAAAAGGAATAGTTTATTGGGAAAATGACCCAAAAAATCAAAATAATATTATTTTCAGCCCAATAACATCAATGACAAAATTTCTGCCCAATAACATCATTAACTAAATTTTGTCCTTGACGGGAATCGTCCTTGACGGGAATCGTCCTTGATGGGAATCGTCCTTGACAGGAATCGTCCTTGATGGGAATCGTCCTTGACGGGTAAACATGTAATCTTATAATAGTAAGTTAATGGATGATTCTTTGGGGCAAGTATAATATTATTTTGATTTTTTGGGTCATTGACCTTAATTTTTTAACCATTTAGGATGAAAATGTTTTCTTTTTAAGTCTCAAACTAAAACTTCATAAAATACAATACAAAAAACCGACCAAAATACCCGATATGAAAAGTCTCCATATTAGTAGGAGTTTCAATGACGACACTAATATACTTGTTAAATATACCTGACAAAATATTAAAATCACAGGATGGCAAGACCATTCACCTTTAGAATCCTTTATTTTCTTAGTCAGAGTCAGGTCTTTGTAACAACTTTTCTATTTTATATCTTGTTTCTTGATTAAAAACCCCACATTTATATATATATGAAAATAAAATAAAAGTATTCAAAATACAATTAATCTAATTGGAAGATAAATACAAGTATTCAAAATACACCTAAGCTAATTGGAAGAGAAAGGGATCCCAATGTCTTTTTTCAATATCTAACAGTTCAAACCTTTAAAACTAATTATTATATTTAAAAATCTATTTTATCCCAACACTTACCTTTTTTTTTGGATACATAGGAGGTTTTAAAAGACGTTAAGTACAAGCATTACAAGATAATTCTAACGAAAATATTTCTTATTCTAATACAATTCTAGCGGTTGCGTAACCGCTTCTATCGCTAGTAATGAGTTTCCATAAGTACTACGGAGGATTTGTAATGGTCACCGGTTGCGTATTCATCCACGCACCTTCCTTCGCTAGTCTATCGGCATATTGGTTAGCTTCACGGAATATATGCCTTAGTTCAATTTTTGGAAAATCTTTCAGTAATGACCAACAATCATTCAATATTGAAACATAGGGACTACCTAAGTTCCCACCGCCCTTCACTAGCGCGTGGAACTTCCTTGGGTCCATCTCGTTGCGAGTAGAGCTCCCACCGCCCTTCACTAGCGCGTGGAGCTCCTCCGAATCTGTTTCAATAACAAGTTCTGTATATCCCATATTAATAGCCCATCGAAGCCCAAAATGAAGAGCAAACAGTTCCGATGCAAAAGGGGAATCAACAAGACAAGTACCTATAAAGCCGGAAATATACATACCATGCTTGTCTCTTAATATTCTTCCAATACCCGCTACCTTTTTAATCGCGAAAAAACTACCATCGACATTTAGTTTAATCCAACGGAAGGTTTAACCAGTTGATCATAATGTTCTTAGCAATTTTGATTATACCTCCGTCCGTTCTCTTCCCCCAAGCTCGAATAAAGTTGCTAGCGAGGGAAATAATTTCGTTCTTTAATTCCAAGATGTGAGGAATTTTCTCGGACTCATTAAATATAATTGCATTCCTCCTATTCTATATTACCCAAATTGCGGCCACAAACACGTATGGCCAATCTAACCCAGCTACACGTGCCTTTGATCGGATATGTGTCCCAATCCAGGCTTTTATTGCTTCTATATTAACCGCCTCATGTCTGAATTGTAACTCGTAAGGACCTGAAGTAGTTACTGTTGTATTGCTTCGAAAACGATTCTGCAGCCAAGACTTGTTTGCATTCGAAAGTTCAATGCTGTCTTCATGCACCAATTTCGCTTGAAGAACTTGTCCCTGTAACTGTCTAGCTGCCGCTCCCTCTAGATCAGGTCCAGCAGCGGCTTCAGCACCCCACACGAACTTAGCAGGTCCAGGACTATTTCCAGCACCCCACGCGGATAGTAGCCTTCCAGCAGCTCTTCCAATCTCAGGCGCTGCATCCTCAGTAGCTGTGGAGGTCCATTGGGCTCGGACCTGGCCCATTCCAGTAGCAGCATCTCCAGGAGCTCGCGAGGTACCTGCAGCTAAGGAAAATGAATACTGAGCAGCTCCAACATTATTTCCCGCACCCCACACGGATAGGGGCCTTCCAGCAGCTCCTCCAACCTCAGGCGCTGCATCTTCAGTAGCTGTGGAGGTCCATTGAGCTTGGACCTGGCCCATTCCAGTGACATCATCTCCAGGAGCTCGCGAAATACCTGCAACTAAGCCAAATGAATTCCACACAATAGAAGCTATTTTGCAATTTAAAAGAACGTGGAGGAGGTCTTCCCTTTCGGCTCCGCATACTTCACACTTCCGGGATTCAATAATGTTACGATTGTAGAGATTATCCGAGGTGGCCACCTTGTTCAATACCACCCTCCAAATGAATATTCGGATTTTCTGAGAACATTTCATTTTCCAAATTAACTCCCAATCAAATGAATCATCAGTTTCAATCACCCCCATGTTCATATATGCTGATTTCACCGAAAAAGACCCCGAGTTTTCAAACTTCCAACGGATGTCTCTTTCTTCCCCTTCTTCTACTTCCATAATACCCTCTCAAACGGCTTTAATTCCGGAAAGAACGGCTTTGCACATGCTCGATTCGCTACCATTCAGGACCCGATTTAACAATCCATTCTTGAAGTATCTATTTCGAAGCACATCCACCCATGCTACCATTTGTTCTTCACGTAGTATCTTCCACCCAAGTTTAGCTAGGAGTGCCAGGTTTTATTTTTCGGCACTTCTTATTCCTAAACCACCTTCCTTTTTTGGCTTACATATCTGATCCCAAGCCACCCAATGCAACTTCCTTTCCGTTCCTGATGAACCCCAAATAAAATCCCTTACAACTCGGTCAATTTTGTTGCACACGTATTTAGGTAACTTCATCACCTGCATCTGGTAAATCGGAACCGCATTTAAGACCGATTGGGCTAATGTGGCTCGACCCGCTAGGGAAAGGGTTTTTGTTTTCCAATTGGCAAGTTTTCCCCTCATCCTCTCAATTATACCCTTATAGAATCCCTTCGGAAGCCTACCCGAGAGAATTGGTATACTTAAATAGGTGCCAAACGATCTAATAAGGCAAAATACACTTGCTTCCGCTAACTCCTCCTTAACTTGATACAGAACATTTGCTGAAAAATAGATTAGAGACTTTTCGGCGCTAATTGTTTGACCCGCTTCATCACAAAACATTTTCATCGTCTCTAACATTAAATGTACCTGTACTAAAGAAGCTTCACCAAACAATATTAAATCATCCGCAAAAAATAAATGTGATAGTTTCGGACCACCCCGACCAATTTGTATTTCCTTCCACTTTCCGGAGATACAATGTTCCTGGATTAAAAGAGAAAGTCTTTCCATATAGATAACAAAAATATACGGGGACAACGGGTCCCCTTGTCGGATACCACGTTTAGGTGAGAAGGGCGGAAGAGGCTCTCCATTCCATAGAACCCGCATTTCGTTCTCTCTCATGCTAGACATCACGAGTTTTGTCCAACTCTCCGGAAAGCCAAAGAACTTAATCGTCTCCTCTATAAATTCCCATCTGATTTTGTCATAAGCTTTCGCGAGATCGATCTTGACAGCTATGATTCCTTTCCTCCCTTATTGATGGCGCATCTTATGATTCATTTCCCGTACAAGTACAACATTATCTATCGTTGATCGACCTGGCAAAAAACTACTTTGGCACGGGCCAATAATGTTAGACAGAATAGGCCTTAGTCTATTGACCATAGCCTTCATAATAAATTTAACAGGACAGTTAATAAGACTAAGAGGGCGATAAAGACGTACCCGGGTCGGGTCTGAAACTTTAGGAACGAGGTGTATAAGCGTACCGTTCAGACCCGAAGGTAAATGATCTGTACTCACGGCTTCCCTCACCATCTTACAAATCGAGGGACCCACTGTAGGCCAACATTTCTGGTAAAACGCGGCTGACATTCCATCCGGTCCAGGGGCTTTCGTAGGATTTGATTGAAAAACTACAACTCGTATTTCATCATCCGAAAGGGGCAGCTCAAGTCCTTCAGTTAACACTCTATCAATAGGGCCAATCTTGGGTAATTTCTGCCCTCCCAAGCCGTCAAAAGGTTCTTCATATAATATTTCAAATATTCCCGTACTAACCGTTTGAGGTCCTTCTTATTTTCCACCCAATTATCATTATCATCCAATAACCTTGTACAGTTTGCCTTTTTCTTACGTATGGTTGCCGCAAGGTGATAGAATCTCGTGTTCCTGTCTCCAGATTCAATCCATCTATCTCTCGTTTTCTGAAAATACATGATTTCCTCTTGTTCCAAAACACTCTCATATTCTTTTGATAACTGAACACCCAATTCCCGAAGAGATGAGTTATACACATTCTGTAAAGATTTTTGGATACCTCTAATTCTTGCGCATAATCTTCTCTTTCTTTGGTGTATGTCTCCAAATACCTCTCTCTTCTATTCGTTAATTAAACTTTGCATTGCCACTAAACCCTCTCCAACTCCTAATCTATCTCCATCCCAATTATTTATCACAAATTCCTGAAACCCCTTGTGAAGGCACCAAGCATTTTCAAATCTAAAGCGACGCGAATTCTGTTTTGGTCTCATATTCGGACACACTTGTATAAGGATCGGCATATGGTCCGAGTGGACCCTAGCTAAATGAATAACACGAGTGTTAGGGAATAACATTTGCCACTCCACATTCCCGTAAGCTCTATCTAGTCGTTCCATAATTTCTTGTCCCGTGTTCCACGAATCACACCAAGTATAGCGTGGGCCCTCAAAACCAAGGTCTATGAGTCCGCAGCTATTCCTCCACTCTTCAAACTTCTCCATTCTTATCGATCTCTTTCCCAATTTGGTTGAAATCACCCGCAACTGACAATGGTGATTTAACGTTATGAAAAGCATGATAAAGGGCCTCCCATAGGGTTTCCCTTTGTTTATAGTCTGGGCTCGCGTATATAGCTGAAAAAATCCACGATCCGCAACCTTTTTGTCTTATTTCAACGTTAATTACTTGCCGACCCGCTGATAATACTCTTACTTCTATGTCCGAGTTATTCCAAAATAACCAAATTCCACCACTATAGCATTCCGAATCTATCCTAATCGAATTGTCTTTTTGTAGCGAGTTGATGATGTTAGTTGCTGTTAATCCACTAACGGTTCTACAATTACAGTGAGCCATTCGTTATTATTTGTCATCATATCACGTACAACTCTTCTAAATCTCGGCTTGGCTGCTCCATAGCAATTCCAAACTAATATATTTACGGGAAGTTTAGACCTTTCCCAAGGCGTACCTGAAACATTTTCACAAAACATTAATAGATAAAATAATTGACTGATGGTACCTCTTGGCGCTTTAAGCGCGAGTAGTCATAATAATATCCTCATTGTTAGCGCCATGTTCCTGAGTTGGGTCATCTTTATTTGTAGCTGTAGAGTCTTGGATTTGGCTCTCCATCCACATTGTGTCATCATCGTCCTCCCGTGTACCAAGTTCCCAAATCGGATCGGGTGGCCTCCCTTCTATCACACTATTTGAAGCGCCAACACAGGGGCTATTTTGTGTTGTTTCCGAGGCAATAGCAGCAGCCGCTGGTTTATGTTGTGGCGTTTCAGGTCCCATATCAAAAGGGACAAGGTTTTTGTTTATTGCAATTAGGTCCCTGCTCCTTTGGACTCCTTCAGTAACATTTATTTCTATTAAATCATCTGCTTCGCCTCTCATTACACGTCCCACAGTAGCATTTTGTTTAGTTCCTTTATTACCCATGTGAAGCACTTCATTTTGTCCCCTCGCAGGTCCCTGACCTGTAGTCTGGTTTCCTGAATTTCCAACATGGCCCACCACCTTTGAACTCTTTCTTCCAGCCCACCTAGCGCTAGCCTGTCCCACCTCATGGACAACAGCCGAGACCAACTCCCCACCACAAACTTCCACTATGTCATCCAATATTTTTCTATGTTCAAAATTTGGGGTCGCGATAACGGTATGTCCTTTCGCACCCCGAGTTTTCTTGTTATTCGATACAGACCCAGCTACATTTTTTCCTTTGTTCTCACTTGTCTTTGATCCTAAGCTTTGACCCCTACTTACCATACTTTGCATAAATGGCCTGGCTTCACTCTCATTCTCCTCTACACGTAGAACCTCAAACCGGGTTCCCAAATTATTATTCACTTGCGGTCTAACTGAATTACTAGAGTACCCTCTACCATTTCTTTTATTACCACGCGTTACCGTCATCCAATCCCCGTATTTCGCCTTTGTAATTGGGGCTTCAGTGACTTCTTCCATTACGTTTCTCCTTTCCTCTTCTACTCTATTGGCCAAATAGTCGGGCAATTATCGCTTTTATGGCCAAACTTCCCGCATTCGTAGCATATTAAATGAAGTCCTTCGTACTCTACTTTGCATATATCCGATCCAATTCTTACCTCAGGTTCCAAAGGCTTGCTTAAATCCAGTTCTATTTCTAGCCTTGCATAATTTCCTCTTAGCCTTCCTTTTGTCATCGCGTCTATCTTAACCGTTCTCCCAAGTTTATTACCAATTTTCCGCAAGATCCGTGTCGTGTAATTGTGCATACCAACGTTCGAAATTCTTACCCATGCCGTCGTTGTTGTAATTGAGTTCGTAATCGCGTTGAAGTTTGGGGTCCATTCCCTAACGATAAGATAATGATCAAGTACCATCCAGGGACCACCCGCAAGCGCGAATTCATAATCGTCTCTATTCCCAAACTTAACCATATAGTATCCGTAACCAACATCCACGAGTTCGAATTGTCCGACCGGTGTCCAGATCTGTCTTAGTTTCGAAGAGAGATAATTAAAACCTACCTCCCTACCTAGAAGACTAATCACTTCCGTATTCCGCCATAAACGAATACCTTCTTGGATTTCGTCTCTAGTCCTGAATACCGTAGGGATCGAATCATTTATTTCAATTTCCTCATCATCTTCAATTAAATCTTCTAATTCTAGAAATTCATCTTCACCCATATTACGGTTTGATTTAATTTCATCGCTATCCTCTATAATTGGAATTACTACGTTATTACCCGTTACAGTTCCTTTCCAACCCATTAATTTTGTCCTAATAAAGCTTCCAGAGCTATTACCTGGTAATTGATTTGGAGTATTTGCGTTTTGATTAAGCACCGGAGGAGATTCTTGATTGCTATTGGTTGCCGCAGCGGTAATGGAAATACCTTCTTTGTTAGCGCGTTGCCTCTTTCCGGCCCTTTCATTTACATTCGCCGCCGTTAATTCCGGGTAGTCTATCATATGTTGATCAGAAGCTTGAGTTTCCATGAGAGGAGCGTTCTCTTCCGTCACTATGTCACCCATCGGCACCCTATTGGATTCCGGTGGATTTTCCGACCTTGCGTCGCCGGCCAATGATGGCGGCGAAGTGGTAATTTCTGTTTTGGTTCGCTGGTTGTTTCCTAAAAGTGTGGAGCAAATTTTCTATCCGTTAATGTGTATTTTTTATTAATTTCCAACACTTACCTTTCACTATTTCCTTCTATCTGCTCAATTATACAAGACCATTCAAAATTTAACAATCCAAAGAAAAAGTATGTAATTGCATTTAATGATAGTTTACAATAGTCAATTATGTTCTAATTGAAAATTTATAAATTAAAAGATTTGCAACAATCTATCTTATAATTAATCCAAGTAAACCCGAGATAAACAAAAGCTTTCGAGCTCGAAATAGATTCAAACAAGCTTTTGAACTCGAGTTTGAACTCAAAATACTTTTAAACAAGTTTCCGAACTCGAGCTCGAGTTTTGTTATATTCTCACGACCCGAGCTCAAACACCAACTTCACAGTTCGGCTCAAGCTCGAGATCGGCTTGTTTAAATCTATTAATAATAAATAAGTATTAATAAATAAACAAGTTTACATACATATCTGACTGTCGGTCTTAATTATTAATATTTTTGGGATGAACCAAACATTTGCCGTCCCTGGGTGTGAGAAGTAAGAATCCCATTCCTCACCCTAATGGCCCCAACTTCAGTTGAAGTATTAGCAGCAAAACGCCAATGATACCCTTTAATGATATTACCCAGCAAAGTGGTCACTACATAACGAGGGAACAAATGATAAATAATAGTATACCTGATCAGGCTATATAACAAATGATAAAAATGTGACATCTGGCAAAATGAAAAATATAAATAAGTGACAACAATTACTACTCTCTTTTTCAAGATTGTTTGTATCAAGTCCATAACTCACCAAGAAAAATTGACATCCCATTAACACAGTAAGAACATATGTTAAGGTCTCTGACTTTCTACACTAAAACCAAATTCAGCCAAATATTTCATTATTAATCGGTGTAATATTCAACCAAACAATGGGATCACATATTAACACCTCTGTCTCTTAGCAGGTCACTACGGGCCGGGGTCATAGTCATTCAAATTTAACTAGTGTAATAACTTCTTTTTGAAAATAGAAAAATATATTAAGAATCAATAAATCCATATCGACATATATCATTTTACAATAAATTTGCTAATTGAAACAGTAAAAACTCAAACTACAAAACATAATTATTTCTTAAATTAATGACTAAGAAACTTCTTGTATTACTTTATTTATCATATTTATTTTGTGATAAAAGGCAACATACAATTAGTTTTTTCTTTTTTTACCTTTTTTTTTACCACAACCTCCACCGATCTTCTCTGATACCACTGTAATTATAAATATCACCCGTAAATACTGATCTATCATAATATCTCACTTTGATCTTTGTTCCACTCATAAAAGTCTGAAAAATCTAAAATTAAGAATTTTAAAAACAAATAATTTATAATTTAACCCAACCAGAAAACAAAGTTTAAAATTTTAAACTTTTAACTTGTATTGTGAAAAGTTCATGAACTACCCCCTGACCAGTGCCCAGGCCAACCTTATCCCCGTCGAACCGACTAATTAACGAACTATTTCTCTTTCTCCAAAAGTCAATTCCAGACAGTGTTAGATACATACGTGTTCGCATTTTAGCTTCAAAGCATTATAAATACACAGTTCCACCATAACCATATATGAGAAGCTAAAAAGCATACATTTTCCATACATAAAAGTGAAAATTCAAACATCTTTTTCTTCCATAAAAGTTACAACGAAAATGAAGTTTGGGAAGGTATACGTTTCCCAAATGGTTCCGGAATGGCAACCAGCATACATGGATTACAATTATCTGAAGAAATTGTTAAAACAGATTTTAGTTTTTCAAAAAGAGAACACATCATCATCCATTGGAGTACCTCAAAAAGGTTCATTACGGAGAACATTATCGTTATACCGATCGTTTAGTGGACTAATAAATCTACAGAGACATTCTCCTCAAACTTCCGTAAATGAGAACTTTGATGATGAAGTGATATTAGTGAGTGAAGGCGAACCTCACAGCTCAGAGAGGTCGTATGAGACCGTGTTTCTCATGTCATCTGAACAAGGTGGAGAATATGAACTTGTATTCTTTAGACGACTTGATGATGAATTTAACAAAGTATTGAGATTTTATAAGGAAAAGGTGCGTGATATAAAGAATGAAGCTGAAGAGTTGAGTAAGCAAATGGATGCTCTTATTGCTCTTCGGATTCGGGTACATAACCCGTTAGAAAATTTGAACGTTGTCCATGACGAGTCCTCACTAATCCCTGGTATGAAATTTCAAGGAATCCCACACATGGACATGCCTCAAGAAGCCACTATAGATAGTTCATCGAAAGTCAGTGGCTTCAGACAAGCTCCGTTAGAAATCCTCGATCGTGTAAAGATCAATATCGATCCTGATACACCTATCTCGACTTTGAAAAATGTACTCAACTGGCAAAATGATTCATCGTTCAACAAGGAGGAATTAAGAAACGCAGAAGAGAAATTGAAGCAAGCTTTCGTAGAATTTTACCAAAAGCTTCGGCTTCTTAAAAACTTCAGTTTCTTGAACCAAGCAGCCTTTTCGAAAATCATGAAGAAGTATGATAAGGTATGAAATATTCTTGAAGAAAATTGTTTTTTTCTTTAGATTTTCTATTAAGTTGTATGCCTTTTTTGCAGATAACTTCGAGAAATGCTTCGAAATCTTACGTAGATATGGTTGAGAATTCTTATCTTGGCAGAGCGGATGAGGTTTCTCGACTCATAGAAAAAGTTGAGACGACGTATATAAAACACTTTGCCCATGGTAATCGAAGCAACGGGATGAAGTTATTACGGCCACGACCAAAGAAAGATAGACATCGCGTTTCATTTTCTTTAGGTAAGCTTATCGAAAAAGAATCTCAATATGTTTACCTTTAACGACTCTACTAATTTGCTAGAGTCGCTATTTCAGGTTTATTTACAGGGTGCTCTATAGCACTAATAGTTGCCATTATAGTCATGATGCGTGCGAGACATCTACTCGATGACCATGATTCCGAGCGGGACCAATATATGGAAAATATATTTCCACTTTACAGGTATTTTTGAAGTAATAAAATCCATCAATTAATTGGCGGAAGTTATTAAAACTGCAGCCTATTGTATAGGATATTCCCTAACACATTTTCCTTTACATAGTTTGTTCGGATACGCTATCCTTCATATACTCATGTACGCGGGAGATATTTACTTTTGGAGGCGTTACCGAGTGAACTACCCCTTTATATTTGGTATTAAGCAAGGACGAGAAGTAGGTTACCGACAAATCCTCCTTCTGGCTTCCGGCCTTTCGGTACTCACATTAGCCGCAATACTCTCGAATCTAGACATGAAAATGGATCCACGGACCAAGACTTACAAAACAGTAACAGAACTAGTCCCGTTAGGTCTAGTCATTGTAAGTTTTTTACCACCTTCTTATCACACATTTCCTAACGTTTTTATTAACTCCCCCACTTCACCTTCTTTTTCAGGTTGTGCTTCTTGTGTCACTCTGCCCTTTCAACATTATATACCGGTCAAGCCGTTTTTTCTTCATTCAATGTGCTTGGCGTTGCATTTGTGCTCCCTTTTACAAGGTATTTTGTCTTTTGACACTTTGCGGTATAATCTTGATTTCTTTGTGTCTAATTTTTTTTGTTATCACGTTATTTTGCAGGTTAATCTCCCGGATTTCCTCTTGGCAGATCAAATGACCAGCCAAGTTCAAGCTTTTAGAAGTTTACTATTTTACATATGCTACTATGGTTGGGGTGGTTTCAAAAAAAGATCAAACAAGTGCCAAGATAGCAATCTTTATCAAATCTTCCATATCATTGTTGCAATTCTCCCATTCTGGGCTCGATTTCTTCAGGTATTGTTTAGGGGCAACAACCCAATTTTCTTAGAGTTAATTACACTATATATAGGTTCCTATTATAAAATGTTGAGTAACAAGTAAGATTGACTAAAGGCGAGCGCATAATATTGCAGTGTATTAGACGTTTTTTCGAAGAAAAAGACAAGATGCAGGGGATAAATAGCCTCAAATACTTCTCAACAATCATAGCACTCGTGATAAGGACATTATACGATCAAAAACACGGAATGTTCTGGAAGATCATGGCTGTGATCACCTCAGGACTAACAACAATTTTCAACACATATTGGGACCTTGTTCTAGATTGGGGTTTATTGAGAACTGACGGTAGAAACCGTTGGCTTAGAGATAAACTACTTGTCCCCAACAAGGCAGCTTACTTTGCAGCCATGGTAAGTCAAAAAGCTTAATCAGATAAACCAATTTTACCAATTACCCTTTTCAAGTAGCTAATAAATTGACTTAAATTTGCAGGTTATAAACATCATTCTTAGACTTGCATGGATGCAATTAGTACTAGATTTCAAACAAACGTCATTTATTCACAAGAAAGCTTTAGTTGCAATAGTTGCTTCTTTGGAGATCATTCGTCGTGGCATTTGGAATTTTTTCAGGTAAATTAATTTTCTGGAACACGTTTTTAACTAAGATAAGAACAAGATTGAGCGTAACTGATAATTGTTATGTTTTTAACTATGCCAGGCTAGAGAATGAGCAACTGAATAACGTTGGGAAGTATCGGGCATATAAGACAGTACCGTTACCTTTTAACTATAACGGAGACGAGGATTAGGGTATATAGATGGCGGAAAATAAATGACGAGATATTTATTAATAGTTTTTTCAGTATATATAGAGTACTTTTTCTGTCCATTTTTATTTGTCCATTTTTTTATGCATATAATACTCTCTCTTTTTACACAAATGCTTTTAATTAATACATATGAGATTATTTATTACGCTACCTTTTCTACTATTTAATTAGGGGTAATATTGGAAAAAAAAGAAAAAAAATGTCTGGACACCCTCTTTTAGAAAATGGAACAAATAAAAATGGAAGAGAGAGTATAAAAATAAACTGAAAAAACTACCATAAACAAGATACTTTTTTTCTTTTAAAGATAGGAGATTTTTTTTTTTTCAAATAAGAAAGGAGATTCTACAACTATGGAGATATTGATCTATCGTTACTAGAGAGTTAAAGATGAAATTTCTCTCTCAACTCTCTCTCTATTCATTCATATCCTAAACACAATTCTTCTAATTTTACAACCAAATCATATCCAAAAACTTTAATTTTTTGGTGTGTGATTTCGTTTACAAAGTGTTTTTGTCCTAAAAAATTCTAACTAAACACTTTCCCTCATTACATTTACCCATATCTTTTCTTCTCTTCTTACACCTTCTCTTTCTACTCCAAGCTTCTCTTCTCTTCATCACTTCACTGCCTCTTCTCAATCCATTGTATCAATCTGTGTATGATGGATTTTTTCGCCTCCTCACATCCTTTAGCAAAGAACAGCAATTTGGTTATCACACCTGTTGCTAACACTCAATACAAACTAGTAAATGAACACAAACTCATTGCGAGAATATTAGTAAAGGAACAAATCAACCACATATTTATTAAAAACCATATCAGCAAGCACTGGGCACTCAAAAAGTCAGTAGAGGTTGAAAAAACTGGGAAAAACACATATGTTATACGTTTTGAGTCTGAAGAGGATAAATTATAGATTGACTTAAATTATAGGTCATTAACATCATTCTCAGACTTGCGTGGATGCAATTAGTACTAGATTTTAAACAAACATCATTTATTCACAAGAAAGCTTTAGTTGCAATAGTTGCTTCTTTGGAGATCATTCGTCGTGGCATTTGGAATTTTTTCAGGTAAATTGATTTTCTGGAACACGTTTTTAACTAAGATAAGAACAAGACTGGGCGTAACTGATGATTGTTATGTTTTTAACTATGTCAGGCTAGAGAATGAGCAACTAAATAACGTTGGGAAGTATTGGGCATATAAGACAGTACCATTGCCTTTTAACTATAACGAAGACGAGGATGATGGTATATAGATGGCGGAAAATAAATGACGAGATATTTATTAATAGTTTTTTCAGTATATAGAGTACAAAAATAAACTGAAAAAACTACCATAAAACAAGATATTTATCAATAGTTTTTTCTTTTAGAGAAAGGAGATTCTACAACTATGGAGATATTGATCTATTGTTGAACGTGACATCTTCTATTAATGTAATCATTGTAGTCCTAACAATATAATATTAATGTATAGTTAGTGTCGACAAATTTTAAACACCTTCCTAAATATTATTATGATTCAGAGTAAAAGAATAAGACAGAATTCTTCTTTTTTCCGAATAAGAAAGTACTCAATACAACTTTTCCTTCAAAATCCTTGTTGACTACCGATATTTTTTCAGTCAATGATAATTACCGACAAGTAATAAAATATTTAACGATTGCATCATTTAATACTTTAAAATTTCTTTTACCCGAGGAGTTTTATCTGTTAATGTCGGGAATGGATCCTCAACTACAAGAATATTCCATTTTTACAATAGTCTCTATAAGTGGATAAGTTATCATAATTATTTAGAGCCAATTGTTGATTGATGCCTATTAAAAAACTTATTTAGAAAAAGGTGCCTAGAAAAAAATATTTATTGAAAACAGCCCCATCCCAAATTACCCTTATAATTAACAATTAAAAAATAAGAAAAAAACTAATAAACACGCCCGTGAATTTTTTTTAAAATCGTCATAACTAATTCAAAAAAAATCAAAAAAATCAAAAAAAATTATATTTGGATAAATCAAATTAATATTTACGTCTATGATTTTTTCGAAATTTTCTGAATTTTTTGATTTTTTTTGATTTTTTTAATTTTTTTCGCAGACACGAAATTTCATGTTTAAAACATGGAATTTCATGTTTATTTCACGGTTTAAAACATGGAATTCCGTGTCTGCGAAAAAAAAATTCAAAAAAAATTGAAAAAATTGAAAAAAATAAAAAAAAATAAAAAAAATTCATAGACGTAAATATTAATTAGATTTATTCAATTTTTTTTTTTCTGATTTTTTTTGAATTAGTTATGACGATTTTAAAAAAAAACCACGGACGCGCGCATGTGATGGAATTAGTAAAGGTATAGAAAATATAAAGTGGATGTTTTCTATAAATAATTACTTCATTAGGCATTTTTTTATAAATAAGATTATTGAAGGCATAAAAAAACAATTAGAAAGTTTAATAAGGATGTTATCAACAATAACCCCATATTTATTTTAGATTTAAATAAGAATGATTAACTCATACATTTTATAGATGTCAATGGCTTATCAAGTCCAATCTATCTAAAAAAAAAAATAGATGGCCTATTTTCTTCATTTAGGGGTGTATTCAATAGAGAGTCTATATGATTTTTTTGGACTTTAAAAATTGAAAGGTATTCGATTAAGAGTCTAAAGAGTCTTTTAAAATCTTTGTGTATTCAATTAAGATTTTAAAGAATCTTTTAAAATCTTGGTGTATTCAATCTGGATTTTAAACAATCATTTAAAATCTTATGGTATTCAAAAGTATAAGGATTTTTTCGGATTTCATTACCTATTGGATTTTATAGGATTTTAAAGAACAAAATTTTTATTTTGAAATCTATCATTTTACCTAGAGATTTTGATGGATTTCTTCTTTAGACTATTTTCTAGCAAATTGGGAAAAAAACCCATGATATAATTTTCATGTGCGACTATAATTAAAAAAAACTGCATGAAAAATTAGCCGTAACATTATTGTATCAATTAAAAAATTCATTAAAAAAATTAAAAATAACTCATGATATATTTTTCATGTGCGACTATAATTAAAAAAAGAGATAATGACACTTAGGGTCTTGACCACACCCCCCTCTTCGAGTTAGCACCCCCACCTAGAGCCTCTTCTTACTAAAGACCTCAGAAACTTTTTAACGCATGAATCCCAAAACCCCAATTACTAGACTACCCCTCTTTTGTTTTTTCTATACCTATATATACTAATTATTCCCATTTCTAATTTCAGCTCATTATAATCTCACCTCCCCTCCTCCCCTATTTCTCTCTCCTCCCCCCATCTCCCAAACCGCCACCACCACCTCCATCAACCACCACCTCCATCAACCACCGCCGGCATGAGAACAGAAGCACCGGAGTTCAGATCTGTAAAGCTAGATCTGTGGTTGAAGATCATTTCGTGATTTCCGGAGTTACTGCTCCACCAAACCTCCTCCATGGCTCGACGAGAAGAAGATTACTGCTCCACCAAACCTCCTCCATGGCTCGACGAGAAGAAGATTACTGCTCCACCAAACCTCCTCCATGGCTCGACGAGAAGAAGGCCATGGCTCACGAACCAGATCTACAGCATTTGAAGAAGTTTATTTAAGGCTGTTCGTCGGTGGAAGAGAGCTCCGTTGGCGAAGAGCTGAGCAATGGAGGTGCTGCGTGGTGGTGGTTGCTCGATCTGCTTCTTCTTCTTCTCGCGTGAAGCAGCTTCTTCGTCCTCCTTCTTCGTCGACGTGAACCAGCGCAAGGTGGTGAAGAACGTGTTCACCTCGCCGGGAATCTGCTCGTGTTCGATCTGCTTCTTCTTCTTCTCGGTGGTGAAGAAGGTGTTCGTGTGGTTGCCTAGTTTCTGGTGGTGTTGGTGGGGTGGCTATGGACGAGAACTGTGTGGTGGTGGCGGTTGTGCTCGTCGACGAGAAGAAGGGTCCTTTTTTTTTTTTATTTCAGATTCAGATCTGGTCAAACAAGATAGTAATTAATTTTTTTATTTTTTAATTGTATTTTTAATTTGTAATTGTTTAAAAATATGTAATAAAGGTGAATAAAAGTTTTTTTTGACTATTTATGCTTTGTTTTTTAATAATACTCATCATTTTGAAGGAGTGCTCATCAAATTTACGGAGTACTCATCATATTTCTCGGAGTACTCATCAAATTATTCGGAGTACTCATTAAAATTATTCGGACAACTCACCAAAATATATAGAGTACTCATTAAAATATATAGAGTATTCACCCAATTTACAGAGTACTCTCAGTTTTTTTCCGATACTCTCAGTTTTTTCCGATACTCTTAGTTTTTTCCGATACTCTCAGTTTTTTCCGGTGACTGGTGGTCGGTGGTGGGTGGTGGGTGGTCGGAGGTCGGTGGTCGGTGGCCGGAGGTCGGAGATAGGTGGTGGGGGGGTAGGTGGGTAGTGATGGAGGAGAGAGAAACAGTGACATCATACATTTTTGTCTTTTAGTGTTAGTAAGGGTAGTAAAGACTATTGTAAAAAATGAGGTCCCTAAGAATAACAACTTTCAAGACACTACTCTATAGAGAAAAAATAGTGCTCCTAAGACCCTATATATAATTCACCCTTAAAAAAACTTCATGAAAAAATTAACCGTAACATTATTGTATCTATTAAAAAAGTCATTCATGCTATTAATATTTTTCATGTTAAATCTCAATTAAAGAATTTACATAAAAAATTTATACGCAAGACGATTGATTCAGTTAAAAAACTCATGAGATATTGTTCAGTTAAAAAAAATCATGGAGAGTTACAATATATTATATGGATCCAGCTAAGTACAATAATGAACTTAAAATGATGTCTCGTGATTAATATTTTTTTTGTCATTGAGAACTACAGTTTCAAAAGAAATATATGGTTATGTGTGTAACATATTATGTATGACATATTCGACTACTTTGACATTTCCAAGTAGTACTTAGTTGTTTTTATTTGATGAAATTAACATTAAAAAACATTTTTAAAGTCATTAACACATTGGTAAATATCCTGGTCTAACATAGGACCAGACAGATGTGTAAATAGTTTATTTGGATCTTTATTTTATATACTTTGATAGTTTAAATTATTTATTTAATATATAAAGTTTGCAGTAATTTATTTTAAATCAATTTCATTGCCATCGACCACATTTTACTGTAAATTCAACTCCTTAAGATAATAACCCTAAAAATAGTATTATTTTAATTTTTGATAATATGTATGTGAAAATATGGGTACGATATTCAATTTGTTCAAGAGTAGAGCATTTTTAATTCTTGTGAAAAAAAACTGTATGTCAAAGTCTGTCAAAATATATAAAAGATTTACATAAATTCATTCAACTTTATACAGGATTTAAAAAAAAAAATCTGCAAAAATCTGTTTGGATTTAAAACAATCCATAAAATCTGCAAAGTCTATCAAAAAAATCCATCAGATTTTCAATTGAATACACCCCCTTAATATCTTTTGACATGTCAAATCTAACTTCCTAATTACATGCAACCAATCAATTAATATAAAAAAAACTGCCAAAAAGATTAAATTAAATTTATTTGCTTGTTATAATTTAATTACTTATTTGTTGTATTTTATTTTGAAAATTAAACACATGATTTATTAGTATTTAAAGTGTAGATTATTAACTAACTTTATTACAAAGAAATGATCCTATATTTGTAGGGTAAAAAGTGACCATTCACCTGCCACAACAAATAAGAAATTAAATCCTTAGCCCTTTGGACATCCACTATTATTAAATATAATATTTATTTATAATACTCCCCCTTGGACATTCTCATAGTCCTTGTGGAGAATGATACTCTGATACTTACTTATACTTGTTAACGACTCGTACACTTGCAGGTATTAACTCCTTCGGGTGCTGATCTATTTATCACACTCTTGGGACAATAATATCAGACAAATTTAAAATGGTTACATCAAAGGTGACCGAACGAATTATATTACACCAAAGTTTTTCTATAAGCACGAGTTACCAAAGAATGGAGATTTTTACACTCGACGGATACAATCATGTAACTATTTGCATATATGTACAAATCATTGCCAACCACAATATTAAAGAAATTGGTCCACAGTATTGGAATGCAGCAACTCACATCTCTTGCCAGTATCGGAAGTGTGCGAACAAGACATTGTACTTTTTTTACTTTGTCGAAGTTTTTATCCTATTAAACTTTTCTTGGCAAAACTTTAACAAGACGATATATCAAGATGCTTAGTTTCTATATATGTATTATTTTTTCTTCGATCGAGATTTTATTCCACATGCTTGTTCTTGATAAGGTTTTAACGAAATATATTTTATAATAGACCGGCATCTAAGAAAAAATATTATAGATAATAGAATATTATTTAATGGATATTTTAAAAATTTATGGATTATAAATTTTTTCATTTTTTCCTATATGGTATAATTATTGTATTTATGAAAGATTATATATTAGCTATTACTATATGATTATTCTATTATTATAATGAATACAAGTTGCATAAAAAGAAAAATATTATACCTAATATATCAGTTTATAATAGTATCATCGAAATAGCACAATACTCAGGCTATATCTACCAAACAGGCAAATCACTGTTTGTGGTTGTAACTATCACTATATAGTATATACATAAACCTATAAACTAACAAAACGAAGAGATACAACATTTTCTAGATCTCTTCACCATCTATTCATCATCATTGTCTTCGTAATTAAATGGCAACGGCACCGACTTAAACGCCCGATACTTGCCAACATTATTCAGATGCTCATTCTCTAGCCTGCCCAATCACAAATAGATCAAGTAAAAGAATATTAGACAATATTTTTGACTCGATTGGCTGAGCCAAAAAAGAATAAAGAAAAATGGTGGGGCCAAGGGGGTTCTCGTGCAATGCTCCCCGTTTTTGTAGAGTAAATTGCACTATAGTATGCATAAAGTCCATATTAATATTTTTGAATTAATTGCAATATTAGGCCCTTAGATTTTAATAAAAATTGCACTATAGGTCCCTATAGTATGCATAAATTGTACCTGAAAAAGTTCCAAATTCCACGGCGAAGAATTTCCAAAGAAGCGACTATTGCAACTAAAGCTTTTCTATGGAGAAATGGTATTTCTTTGATATCTAGTACTAATTGCATCCATGCAAGTCTTAAAACAATATTAATAACCTGCAAATCAAAACAATTTATAAGCTACTTGAAAGAAAGAGATATTAATTGCACTATATTAGAGGGATGATGAGTAGTTTTAACTTACCATGGCAACAAAGTAAACGGCCTTGTTAGGTACAAGTAATTTATCTCTAAGCCAACGGTTTTTAGAGTTTCTATCTAATAAACCCCAATCCATAACTACGTCCCAATATGTGTTTACTATGGTAGTTAATCCTGAAGTGACTACAACTAACACTTTCCAGAACATTCCACCCTTTTGATCGTAAACTGTTCTAATTAGAAGAGCTGCAATAGTTGAGCAATATTTAAGGCTATTTATCCCCTGCGTCATGTCTTTCTCTTCAACAAAACGTCTAATACACTGCAAAATTACGCATTCACCCCTTAGTCAACACACCTATTATAGAAAATACTTATAGACTTATAGCGCAATTACCTGAAGAAATCGAGCCCAGAATGGGATGATTGGAACAATGATATAAAGTATTTGATAAACATCGCTTTCTTGGCACTTGTTTGATCTTTTCTTAAAGTCACCCCAACCATAGTAACAAAAATAAAATAGTAAACTTCTAATAGCTTGAACCTGACTGGTCAACTGATCTGCCAAGAAAAAATCCGGAAGGTTCACCTGAAAATGGCAAATTGTTAATATCCTAGCTTGTTACTATATAACTTGGAAACTTCATTTTTCAAATACCTTGTAGAGAGGAGCACAAAGAAAATGCCACGCACATCGAATAAAGAAAAAACGACTTGACCGGTATATTATGTTGAAAGGACAAAAAGTTATGGAAATCAAAACCTGGAAAAAATGAAAATGAGTCTTGTAACAAAGATAAAATTACTGAGAGGAAGAGTAAAAACGTACAATTACTAGACATAACGGGACAAGTTCCGTTTCTGTTTTGAAACTCAATGTCCTTGGATCCATTTGCATATCAAGATTCGAGAGTGTGGCAGATAATGTAAGTACTGAAAGACCCGAAGCTAAGAGAAGGACCTTTCGGAAACTTAATTCGGTTCCTTTCTTGAACCCGAATATAAATGTATAATTCACTCGGTATCGCCTCCAAAAGTAAATGTTTGCGGCATACATGATCATATGAAGGACAATGAATCCGAATAAACTACCAAAAACAAGTTTGAGGACTATTTGTTACTTTTGCAAACATATTGGAATATTAGACAAGTTTAACTGAAAATATACCTGTAAAGTGGAAATATATTTTCCATATATTGATCGCGTCCATCGTGGTTAATAAGGTTTCTGGCTCGTATAGCTACAATAATAGCAACTACTAAAGCTATAGACCCACCCGTTAATAGACCTGCACGACCCAAAAAATATATTAAACTTTAATTAGTAGGGGCGACACACTCGAGATTCTTTTTTGAGTTAATTGCACTATAGGTCCCCTTTATTATTCAAAAATTGCACTCTAGGTCTATATATATATGTAAAAATTGCACTATAGGTTCCCATGTCATTCAAATTTTGCAATATATTATAGGTCCCTTTATTGTGCACTATATAGATCCTTAAATTTATGCAAAAAAATGCACTATAGGTCCCTATATTATGGAAAAGTTGCACTATTATTTTAAATATTGCATTATAGGTCCCTATATTATTGTTTCTTCAAAAAATCCCCAAAACTCATGTCGAGGTAAAGCTAGCTCCTCCCAATCTATTAAAGTCACAAAGAGAATATTACTTACCTAAGGTAAACGTAACTCTATGGCGCTCTTTCTTTGCTTGTGGCCGTAAATTCTTCATACCTTTCCTCCTATTACCATTCGCGAAGTGCTTTATGTACGTAGACTCAACTTTTTCTATGAGTTTTGAAACCTCATCCGAGTTTCCGAGGCACGAATTATCAACCATCTCTAAGTAAGATTTCGAAGCACTCCTTAAAGTAATCTACACAAAATCCATATAACTTAAAGAAAATGCAACACAAAACCAATAAGTTACTCGAAAGTTGTTAGATAAATCATAAACATACCTTGTCATACTTCTTCATGATTTTTGAAAATGCGAGTTGATTCAAGAAACCGAAGCTTTTGAGAACCCGAAGCTTTTGATAAAATTCGGTAAAAGCTTGTTTTAACTTCTCTTCGACTTTTCGTAACTCTCTATTACTAAAGGATAAATCAGTTGAGTACATGAGAACATTCTTCAAAGTTGAGGCAGGTGTCTCTGGTGCTATGTTTATCTTGACACGTTCCAAAACATCTATAGGAGCCGGTCTGAAGCGTTTGGAACGGGCCTTTTCTTGATCGGTCTTCCTCTGAGCTTGGTTGACCGGAGGTTTTTCCGATGATTTATCGCCTGCTCGGGATGAACCCTCTACTGAACTTTCTTTGCTAGTCATCTCGACTTCTTTAATCATGTCCATATGTGGCGTTCCTTCATATTATATGGTAATTATTTTAGAACAAACGATTTAACCATACCCTGGGGTGAATATTGAATAGTATGCAGAAATTGAAATATCGGTCTCTATAGTATGTAAAAATTGCAATATAGGTCCCTATAGTCAGCAAAAATTGCACTATAGGTCCCTATAGTATGCTAAAATTGCGATATATGTCCCTATAGTATGCCAAAACTGCACTATATGTTTATATATATAATTATGTTTCAGTTCATTGCCCTATTATGAAAATATCATCTTTTATCATAGAAACAACAAAATATTCATACATACAACAAAATAGAAAAACTTGAAAAGCTAATTTTGGGTTTCATAAGGTGTAAATATTTTTTTTTTGGGGTCAATTTTTCTTTTTAAAAAAACCTAGGGGGAGGCGAGACTATATGTGACTCCGCCCCTACTCCACCACATAAGGGAGGATCCGGGAGTTTTTCTCAACTCAAACTGTAAACTATATAAAGCTACATTTACACCACCCTAGAGATAAAGTAATTTTTCAAAAATTAACCTGCATTTAATTACCTTGCATTCCAATACTAGAAGAAGCTGGAGAGTAATTAACATTTGTGGGTAAACTCTCAAGACAAACGCTTTCAAACTCATCCAAAGGCTTATGAACACGAAATCTCAACGCAATAAGAGCATCCATTTGCTTACTCAACTCTTCAGCTTCATTCTTCATTTCCTGTACCTTCTTCTTATAAAACTTAACTACTTTATTAAACTCATCATCAAGTCTTCTAAAGAATACTAGCTCATATTCTCCACCTTCTTCAGACGCCATTAAAAACAATGTTTGGTGTGATCCTTCATCTCCGTTAGTTTGATCAATCAATATCACTTGATCTTCATGATGATTTATTGAAGAGAATTTCGGACTGTAAATATTGTGACGATTTGTTAGACCACTAAAGGCTCTGTATAATGATAACCTTCGTTTCAATGATTCCTTTCGCGTTAATTGATCAGGACTTGTGACGACGAATCTTTTTCGAAATGTTATAATATCTTTTAGTAATCTCTTCAAATGATTGTAATCCATGTATGCAGGCTCCCATTCATGTACCATCTGGGAAACATATTCTTTTCCGAACTTCATTAGGATTACTATCAACTATTATATCTTAAATCTATAAAGTAATGTTTCTGATAAAAAAGTTGGGATTCTGAAAAATGTGGCTTTCTATGTTTTCATCGATGAAGCGCTTTAAACACAGGATGGTAGTCTTTTTTTGTTACTATTTCTGGTTTCTTGTTAATCAATGTTGTCTATTTAAATTACCTTAATGATAGAGCCAACCCACACACCTAACGTTCTTTTATGGGGTGTATTGTATAAATAAAAGGAAGTTATGGAATATTTACTGTTTACGAATAAGAAAATTAGGTAAGTTGTTATTTATATTTGACCAAAAGTTTAGACCTCAAGATATAAATCAATTACAACTTATGATTTCCTTTTGATTAGGAGCACTTATATTACAGTTATAACGGGTATCTCCAAAAGTTTTACTCCTACCAAACCTTAGTCTTGTAAGCGAGATTTTCTTATTCCAAAAGAAAATAGTTTTTTTTTTACATGGTTCCGGGCTAGCTTGCGCGTATTCGACTATTCCCACGGACAGGGGCGGATCCTGAGACTAAATTGAGGGGGGGCTTAAAATATATAGGAGTTAAAGGGTCAACGTCTTTCAAATTTTTTAAAGTAAAAATATGATACATAAATATAAACTACCAAGGTCAAAATACAAATATGAAAATCTAACATCATTACGTTTCTCGACTTTTTAGTTGATGAACTTAACAGTTACTCCATTATTTATCCAAAAAATATACAATTCAATACCATTACACTTAACTTACATAGTACCGTGAGTATTATATTAATATACTATATGTTATACTAATATTCTTATTTTTAAATATGAGGAATAAATCATCTACAAAAATCAAACATTGTAATTTTATTGAAGTAATATAAATAATAATTACTATGTATTATTACTCTCAATTTAAAACAGAGATTCGTATACAAAAATTTCAATATTTAATAAGTCAGTCTAATGAAAATTGACAAATTCATAACTTTAATCCAATATATCAAAGAATTCAAAAAATTGTTGAAAATTAAAATATAAGAATTAATTTGAAATATTATTCTTGTTTTATATTGAACATATTTCCGAATCAAATCATTTTTAAATTTAGCTTCGAAATGATTTTCTATTATGTGTGTATTTGAGAAAAAGATAAAACAAATGCTAAGATTCGAACACCTAACCTTCCCTCCAAATTTAAATATGTAAATGTACTAAACCACTAAGTCAAGATAACTTGTTTGTTAGTTAAGACATGCATGTTTTACATAAATGTTCAGAAGAAACTAATTATTTTTTGGGACAAAATTACATTTACGTATCATAAAATTTACGAGTTCAGGGGGGGCTTGAGCCCCCCCTGGTCCCATAGTGGGTCCGCCCCTGCCCACGGAGATATACATACCTCCCCATATATATTTTCATGCTAAATCAGAACTAGGTTGTCCATGTTCAGGGAGAGGTTCGAGACTTGTACCTCTTAATTTACACCCGTTAGTGAGGAGATTCGAACCATAGACCTCTTTTTAAGTGTTGAAGAAATAGCAAGGCTCTGGCCAGTTGAGATTAGCTCACTAGCCAGGATCTTGGTCATCCAATGTAGTGATGCAGGTTCAGACCGAGTCAATGACTCCGAGTCTAAAATGGTGTAGCGAAAAAAAAAGAAATCAAAATATTAGAAAAAAAATGTCGTGGCTTACAATGTTAATCTATCCCACATAGCATCCAATTTAAAAATGTTAATTAGGGAAGGAGTAGTTGTTTATTAACAAAATCAAATGAATATTTAGTTTTCTATAGATGCGAGAAGAATATAATACAATTATCATTAATTTATTTGTTTGTATTGATCAAACTATTAAAGAAAACTTAAGAATATGATTTTTAACTCGCTGATGTTAGCTCAACGGGCTAAACCTTAGTTATTTTTCTTAGCGGTACAGTTTTGAATTGTGTCTACGACACCGGATCTAAAAAGTGGCTCTTCTGTGTAACCGAAACAAAATTTAAATTGGATTATTAATAAGAGAAATTAATTTAATTATATAATTTTTAATATTTCTTTAAAATTGCTTTTAAATCTCTTTGTATTAGAGCTATTTTGTAAAATATCCCAAATAATCTTATACTCTAGCAAATGTGATAGATTCAATTAATTTATGTTATAATTCTTAGTAATTTTAATCAAGTAATAATATTTTGGTGATTACGCATAAGATTATAATCGAGTTTATCTGTAAATATTTTTGTTTTGATGACCTTGCGTAGGGTTTTAATCGAGCCAATTAGTATTTTCGCATAGGAATTTGACCAATTATATTTATTCTTAGATAACTATGCGTAGGAATTTAATCGAGGTTATTGGTATCTGAATATGAATTTAACCAATTATATTTTTGTTTCAATAATTTCATGTAAGAATTTAACCGAGCCTTTTAGAAATTTTTAAAGAATTCAAGTAATTATATTTTTTTTGATAACCTTGGATAGGGATTTATCAACAAAAGTTCTTCGGTTGAAACCTTAACTTGATAATGTTATTTTGGAATATCGATTGTGAAAATATCATGTCCTACTAACAAATTAAAACAACATTCTCTTACCCAGGTTTGATTCCCTCTAAGCGTCACTATTTCTCCTTTCGATGGGACTTTCATTGTACGATGATAAGTAGATATCACAACACATACTTTATTAAGAGTAGTTCTTCCAGGGAAGGTGTGTCTTTAGTTTTCGATTTAAATGTTCAAATGCTTCATTTGACTTCCGCTTGAACTTTTAAAGCCACCGTTGTGTTCTTTCTGAAAAAATTAATAGGAAAGCTCTGCAATAAATGGCGTCATAATTTGTTATCAATATCATATGCCTCGTATACATGCTTACATGTTGATGTGGGATCGTTGGTACATCGTATGTTGGTAGTTTTGGTGGTTTGAACCTTCGGGGGTAATAGTACAACCTATTACTACTCAAGAGAAAGTACTATCTTGACTAACCTTTGTTTCCTTATCTGTCTTGTATGGTTCTGTTCTTCATACAGTGTCACTAGGATCCTTACTACCCATTCTTGCATTTCAGGCTAATAAATTTGGAAGTGTCACTAGTCTTGTAATAAATATTTTCTTATTCCAAAAGAAAATAGTTACATTAACAACATGAAATAAAAAAATACAAACAAAATTTCGTGGATTACAATGTTAATCTATCCCACATAACATCTAATTCGACATAAGTAAACATGTTAATTAGGGTAGGAGTAGTTTTTAGTAACTTAATCAAATGAAGACATAAGGTGGTTGTATTTCGAGAGATAATCTCCACCACTTGCATTTCAGGAGGTGGTTGTATCAAAGTATCATTAATATTTGGGGTTAATGGAGCGGGATCTTCCTAACATTTTTGGGAAAATATTTGGGTATTCTTTTATGACACAAACGATCAAAAATAAAATTTGTTTCATGGATTGCAGAAAAAAACTTTAAGAAGACAGACGGGTGGATCACGCAACTCATGTCTGATGGAGGAAAAGAAATTCTCATTACAAGCCATCCAAGCTTACACTATGTTAGTTTTTCCTTACTTATAGTTTTTTGTAAAAAACTAATCTCCGCTATTTCTAATTTTTGGTGGAGCTCGTGAGAACGAAATTATATCCATTGGCTGGCATGGGAAAAATTGGCAATTATGAAGCTTCTAGGTGGCATAGGTTTCAGAGATTTCAAGTGTATGAATACAAATATGTTAGTGGCATAAGCATGGAGAATTTCTAAAGAATCCAAACATATTGGCGGCAAAACTTATTGAAGGTATATATTATCCTAATTATGATTTTATGAATATTAAACTCAAGCAATGTCGTACATGGTCACGGGAAAGTATAATAAAAGGTAGGGATTTTCTTAAACAAAATGTCATATATTGGTGGTCCTTTGTGTGTTCTAAAATAAATGCAAAAGTAATTGAACCACAACCGCAAGTGTACGGTTGTCCCAAGTAGTAATAAGTGATTCTAGGATCGTTCGCATGGACGGTTTGGTTAACTACAATGCTTATCGAATAATGAATGGTTGCACTTATGAAAGCAAGTAAAAGATAATATGATTGATTTGGTTTTTGTATTAATTCTAAGTAATGAAAGACTGTAAAGAAAATGCAATTAAATACTAAAACGCAAGTAAATGAATGTGAAACGCAAGTATGAGAAGGCAGTACTTGAGAAACGCAAGGAATCCTCCTAATTCTATTTCATAACATGTGCTGTTCAAGGGTTAAATTGGTCAATTAACATTCGTCGGGATTCTAATTTCCTTATACCCCCGTCAGGGTGGACTATAAGGCTATTCTAAAGTGTCACTAGTCCCGTTAGGGTAAATATGATCCACTCTCGAATGGTTAAGTAATTTTTACCACATTGGCCCTAAAATTAATAAAGCTCGTCAGAGTCAATAGTTTCGATTTTAGATTAAGTAATTAAGTCCATACCTAAACCCTCCGTCAGGATGATCCACACGCCACATATGTGGAATAGCCTAGATACTAACACCTGTTCTTAGTTGATCAATCCAAAAACAGTAAATAATCTCAAATTACAGAAAAATGTAAAAGACCCAATTTAATTTAATTTAACAGAAACCCAAATTCGACATATGAAATTCAATAGAATATGGATTCACCCATTATGCATTCTCAAGTACTATGAATCAATTAGATCATACTAATTAAAAATAAAACTAAATAAAAAGAAACTGAATTCATATTGTTTTACAGAATTAAAAATAAGAAAGACCTAATTTCCGGAATTGGATTTGGCTGAGAATGGAGATATAGACACTCTCCAGCTTTCTTCTTCTTACTTCTGCTTCTTCTCTCTGATGTTTTATTTTGTAAAAAGTAGAAGTCCAAAGCTCCTTTTATAAGAAGAAAAACGGATTAGGGCTTGGACCTAAGATTAAATCACTAATTAAAAGTCCAAGCCCATTTTCTAAGCCCAAAATCCCGTAACTGCTGCACCACCTCCACTAAAACAGCTCTAGCCGATTCGTTATAACTCCGATTGACCTGAAACCACTTGCTAAATTTCTGTAACTCGATAAGGAACGTTTTCTCCTCAAAGGTCAGCGGCTAAATCAACTCGTAAGTGCCTAGATTTCAGCAATCTTTGTGCTGTTTTCCAGATTTGCAGCTCCAAAATATAATTCTTTCGGGATTTATTTTCAAGCTTTGACTCCATATCACGATCTTTGACTCTTTTCTCGGATTCTTTTCCTAGCTAATATTCAAAACCTACAAACTTTTCACTAAAATACACAAGATTACGCGCAAAAGTTTAATAAATCAAAAATACTAGAAATAAAATAGAAATTCTGGATTATTGCATTTTTAACTCAAAAGTCTATCAAAATATTCAATTAAACATAAAAAATGATGTCTCCCAAGGGTCGAAAATAAGAAAAATTAGGGAGACATCATATATCAATTTGGGAATGAAAAATACTATTAATATTTGAAAACACCATTGGTTGAAATCATAATGCAATTTAGAAAAACCAGAGGAATGTAAATTGGAATTATTGTCCCAATAATGGAAACCAGAATCCAAGGACTGTGACACATAAGTTTTAGATAATATTTTCCCACAACAAATTGTATAAAAAATAATACGAATTAGATTATATCCACTGGATTCTGAGGATAAGTTCATTTTTCCACACTCTTCAAACGGGGTATATGTCACTAAAACGAGGTATATAGATGCTTATGTTATGGATGAACCACAAACCTAAACACATTTTAAATCTTTCCCCCCATAAATCTGGAAGATAGTTTAGAAATCTAAAATACCGACAAAAATTAGGATATTTATGTGGAAAATATTTAACAGTGTAATGCCTACAAATGAAAACCTGCGAAAGAGAAAATGTACGGACTATGGAGAATATATATGGCGCCAGGATAAAAAAGAATCAACAAAACATATTTTTCTTACCTATCCTATTAACCGGGTCATTTGGGCGGGTCTATCTTTTCAAGTCAGAAAAAGGTAACAGTTATTACAACCTGGATAATCAATATTATTAAACTTAATCTAATGGTGGTTTTGAAATGAGGAAAATAGCAGCTTATATTTTCTTTGTACTTTGAATTATATGGAAATGCAAAATGAAACTTATACACGATGATACTCAAATAGATGAGAACATTATTATCACAATAGTACATACATAAATGTTGGAATTATTTGGCATAAAGTGGAGGACATCCAGGGGCGGATCTAGAAGATAAAATGAGAGGGGGCTTGATATACATGGGGGTTCGGGGTTATCGTTTCCAATTCTTTTTAAGGTAAATATAAAAAACATAAAATTTATAAAAACCAATGTCACAATATAGATATGGACATGAAACACTATTGTGATTCTCGTTCGTTCAACAAAATGAACTTATAAGTTAAAATTTACCTGAAAATGATGCAAAATAACACCATTAACGTTACATTTCGGGAAAAAACATCATCACACCTATTTTACATAATATCACTAAAATTTTATTGATATTTTATAATGTTATATATATTCATATTCTAATTATCTAAAAGGGTTTTATCAAGCAATGTTAGCCTAAATTCAAAATTAAGACTAATATAACAAATTACAGTATTCTTATAAGTCGCTGAAATTTGACAAAGTTATGATTTTTATTTAGTATATCAAATTAAAAAAATTAAAAATGTTAAAATATAAGAATAAAGAAAAGTCATAAAAAAATAGTTATGAAATTTTATTAAATAGTTAGGCAAAATATAAGATTATCTATTTTATGTGCATTTAAGAAAAAAAATAAAGCAATTGCTATGTTTCAAACACACGGCCATTGTTTTGGATCTTAAGAACCAAGCATAGTTTCCACTAAGCTATGGCATCTTATGTGAACTTTAAAGCAAGAATATATAATATACACGTTTATCGAGGGTTCACTATTTTTCGGACGAAAATTAGACCTGCATATTCTAAAATTTACGGGTTCAAGGGAGGCTTGAGCCCCCCTAGGCCTCAAGTAGATCCGCCCCTGAGGACATCACAACCAGTAGCGTCCGGAACACACAATCCAGAACAAAATGGAAACCAAGATATAGAAACAAATTCTGACATCATATTTACGTGTGATGCTTCGTTTTGGCATTCTTATACTCAAACAGATTTAGGCGTCGTGCAGTTTCACACATATAGCAGAACAAGAGTGGATCATTATAGATACAACTTCTGTAATTCATCCTAGAAGGTGAAACCCAAGCAGTACTGGAAGCTACTATACTATGCAAGGATTTCACAGAAAAAGAGAGGACTAATTTTTCAGACAACCTTGAAGTGATTCAAGGTATTGAGCATGTCAACTATAAGTTGGAGAATACACCAAGTGATTTTAAAATCAAGAGATTGGACGCCTCGAATGTCCTCTTTTTGCCAGAAATTAGCAATGTAATATATAGGTATTCTATACTATTTTCATTTATGATTTCAATGTGATAACATCTTCATGAATGTTCTTAAAACTTAGTAGGTGTCTGTTTGATCTACTAGAATATAGTGCATAGTTTATCAAAATATTTGTGCCACTGGAAAGCACAATACAAGTTTTTCCAAACTCTTTTATTAGATTGGATGTACCAGATATGATATTTACATTTGGTTTAGAAGTTTGAAGTTCAGAGAAATATATTTTATTTTTTAGAAATGTGCGTGCTGTTGCACTGTTTGCTAGACATATTTCTCCATTTCTTTTATCAAGTATAATTTATACTTCTAGTATTTGAAAGGTAGACACTATTGTGCTGACAACGTGTTATAAATGTGAAAAAGAAAAATAAATATAGTTTTACTTATAGAAAAGGTGTTTACGGATTACAAAATAAAAAATTGAGTAAATTCACCTTAGGGTCTTGACCACACCCCCCTCTTCAAGATGGGGACCCGACCTAGAGCCTCTTCTTACTAAAGACCTCAGGAAGTTTTTAACACATGAACCCCAAAACCCCTATTACGTTACTACCCTTTTAGACTTATATATATACTAATTTAGAAAGCCACCAATTATAATTTCAGATCGAATATTCTCTCACCTCCCCTCCTCCCCTATCTCTCTCTCCTCCCCATCTCCCAAACCGCCACCACCACCACCATAACACAAGCGCCGCCATCAACCACCACCAGCATGAGAACAACCACCACCACCACCACCATCTCCCTCCTTCTCTGTCTCTATCTCCTCCCCCAGCTCCCAAACCGCCACACGAAGTTGTAATGGAGAACTGAAGCAGCCATGGAAAACTCCAGCATCGCACCACCACCGGAGCTCCCTTCTCGTCTCGCCGGAGAAGAAGAGGACCACCACTGTTCGTGACCATCTCGGCGCTGCAACTGCTCGTGACCACCACCACGCAGGCGAAGATTAATGGAAGCTTGAATAACCATGGCTCTCCTTCGATCTACACTCGCACAGCCATGGAAGCTTGAATAACCATGGCTCTCCTTCGATCTACACTCGCGCAGCCATGGAAGCTTGAATAACCATGGCTCTCTTTCGATCCACACTCGCGCATCCATGGTTCGTGCAGTGAACCACCATCGATCTGGACCACCATCGCGCAACCATGGTCCTTATCTTCTCCAGCCAGAGAGATACCGCCGTGGAGATCTCCTCTTCTTGAAGCTCCGGCGAGCACCACTAGTCCAGCAAACAAGGGGTACTCTCTATAAGGGCCCGTTTGGAAGTGCTTATTTTAGAGTAAAAAAGCGCTTTTAGAATAAAAATCAAAATTTAAAAAAATTATTAAAAATAATTTCGAAATCTAAAATTATTTTAAGTGCTTTTTTTAAGAAGCACCTATTTGGTGCTTTTCAAAAAAGTGCTTTTCAAAGTCAAAAAAACTCTTAAAATGCTAAAAGCACTTTTAAGTGCTTCTCCAAAAAAGCACTTCCAAACGGGCACTAATACTCCGGCGAAGCTCCTTCTTCTTGTTCGAGTTCCATTGCAACAGATCTGCTCAGAAAATGGCCGGACCTCCTTTCTGTGGCCATGACACGAAGCTCTCCTTCGACGCGCGAGCTGGTTCTTGAACACGCATGAGTTTTTTTTTTCCAGATCTGGTCAAGGTAGTTAGGTTAATCATTTTAATATTTTTAATTGTATATTATTTTGTATTCAAATTTGTGTAATAAATAAAGATTTTTTTTTTCACTATGTTTTCTTTGTTCTCTAAAAATACTCATCGAATTAATAGAATACTCACCAGTTTTTAAAATACTCCGAGATTTTCTTAGAGTACTCCGAGATTTTTCTTAGAGTACTCTGAGTTTTTCGTTGAGTACTCCGAGTTTTTTCGTAGAGTACTCCGTGATTTTATTAGTGCACTCGAAGAAATTTAGAGAGTACTCCGCAAATTTATAGAGTACTCAGCAAATATATAGAGTACTCTATGTTTTTTTTCCGATACTCTATGTTTTTTCCGGCGACCGGTGACTGGTGGTCAGAGGTCGGAGGTCAGTGATCGGTGGTCGGAGGTCGGTGATCGAAGGTCGGTGGTAGGTGGTCGGAGGTTGAAGGTAGGTGGGTAGTGGTAGGTAGAGGAGAGAGAAATAGTGACATCACACTTTTTTGTCTTTTAGTGGTAGTAAGGGTAGAAAAGACTATTGTAAAAAATGAGGTCCCTAAGAAAAATAGTATTTTTAAAACTACTCTATAGAGAAGAAAGATGTTTTATAAGACTCTATATATAATTTATCTTAAAAAATTATATTTATAGATAATAAATAACACAAAACTCTAATTTTATAAGCTTGATTATAAATTGATAGGTTGTACTGGATATTAGTTATAAGTACAAGTATGACCATTTCGTAGCTCAATACCTTTTCACTGCCTTCTCACGGCCCCTACAGAACAACTGCGAGAGCCTACATAACCATATGAAGGACTCATTATTGGTATGGAATGGTCATATATTATGTACTAACAAATTATATTAAATTTGGAGACCTATGACTAGTTTAATCCAAAGCTATGAGATACTTTCACTCTATTAACAATGTTTCACACGTGAAACCAAATATCATTCAATGAATGCCAAAAGTTGTGTGTAAAACATACATGTGATGGGCTGCAGGGACTGTAATAGATGCAGTTGGGCAGAGATCTTTTATCTTATTTATCGATTTGTTGCCCATAAATTAATAATGTTTTCCTTTTCTGTAGAGACGAAGCCACAGCCAAACCTGGGGGCGATGGTTCCTCTCGAATTTATAAAACTTAAAATAATATATTTTGTTAAAAACAAGTATATATGTATATAGTTTTTAGAGTGAGGAATTATTTTTTAAGGCCCATCCTATACTTATTTTCTTTTTAAAATTTCAATCCTAACTACTAATTAAAAGGTCCAACTAGTAAAGATAAAAGCCCAAAATCCCCCCAACCCTTATCTCACAATAAAAAAGAAAAAACCCACACCTCAATCCGATAGTTCCATCTCTCTCTCTCTCTCTCTCTCTCTCTCTCTCTCTCTCTCTCTCTCTCTCTCTCTCTCTCTCTCTCTCTCTCTCTCTCTCTCTCTCTCTCTCTCTCTCTCTCTCTCTCTCTCACCCCTCACCACCACCAACCCACTGACCACCAACGCCTTCCCCCACCTTCATCAGGATGTCGAGACCCCACCCTCACCTTTGTCACCATCACTATCGCCCACCTCTCTGACCTTCCCCTCTCTGCTGCTCTCTAGCAACCACCGTGAAGACCGCAGTTGTTTGTAGACAACCTTCTCCTTCCACATCTTCCCCCGTGAAGCAAATCCAGCGCCTCCTTGTCGAGCAGAACATCAGATCAACCGCAGCCTTGTCGAAAAGGACATCAGATCCGCCCATACTCCAGCGCTGCCATTCGTTGAGAAGAGCATCAGATCCAGCGCCGCCCTCCCCTCCATCTTCATCATCACCTCCGTTCGTCGAGAAGAACAACCCGCTGCACTCGAAGACCGCCACCACCACGATGAACACGAAGACACCCACCATTTGCTCGATCTGTTCGTTCACGCATGGGTTTTTTTTCTTTCTATTTGTTTCGTAATGGGGCAAACCCTATGTATTTTTGTTGGTAATGGGGCTGGCCTATTATGGTAGCAATATTGTTGTTTTTGTTGATGATGGGTATAGCTCGATGTAAAATGTAGCCTATGTATCTTTGGTTAGTCATTGTAAACGAAATGGGTACAGCCCATGTAGCTTTGTTTTTTTGGTTATTGTTTTTCTGATGGGCCATCAATTGTTATTTGTTCATTTAGGGGCCATCCCTATTTAGTTTTGTTGATTATAGGGCCAGCCCCATATACCATATAACCTCAATAAAAACACATAAACAGATTAATTAATATAACAAGCCTGGTAAAATGTTTTTTTTTGTTCCTCAAGGGGCCAGCCCGTAATGCTTTTATTCTTGATGGGGCTAGCCCAATTAACCAAAGAACCCAAAAGAAAAAAAATACATAACAGCTTCATTAAAAAGGGAATGAATTTCGTTCGTAATGGGTCCGTACCCATTACGAACAAGGGTAAAAATGTCAAAGACCCAACCAGAAATTTGGAAAGAAGCCTTAAAAAAAGTTTTTCTAACTATGATTTATTTTATAAAGTTGGAAAAAATAGACTTCAATTTGCATTTTCCTCTTTTTAGAGATCCATATTATTTCATAATCTTCCGCTGTCCCAAATATTTAAAATTTTAATTCATTAAACTACAATTTTTATTTTATATAAACCTTTTATTTTTAATGATAAAATATAAATTGTATTGTAAAAAATTAAGATTTATAATATAACTAATTTAAACAAAATTAATATAAAAAATTATAATTTACTTTTATTTATAATAAATAACCTATATTATAAATTTTGCATAATATAAAGATCTATACCGTAAATTCTGCATAACATAGAGATCTATATTATATTTAATTTTAAAACAGAAAAAGTCAGCAATACCTTCCCCTTCCCCCTTCCTCCCTTTCTTTCATAAACAAAAATTTTGACTTCGGCTTGGATTTTGATTGTTTTTTATATCATGGGTGTCCAGTTTAGCTTTCGCGTATATAACTAATTTCATAAAAATATACACGCCTTCCAATGCATATTTCCAGATTAATCAGAACTAGATATCCATGTTTAGGGTGAAGATTCTAATTCTATAACCATAGTGTCTTGATAATAATATTTAGTAATTTTTTTTTTGTTAAATTAGAGTTTAGTACATAATTTAACATTTTTAGGTCCCATATTTATTATTGTAAACCTTTTATAAAGCGATAAGTTTTTCAAAGATTATAAAAATCTCAATCTAAAATAAAATATCTAATATAAATTAAATTCTTCTTACTTTCTTCGTTAAATAAATATCTATTTAACTTTTTCACATTATCTAACAAATATAATGATCGAATTCTCCTATACTAAAATATCTTTTATAAAATATTTTGATATCCTAAATGTGTATTGAAAACATAACTTTTAATGTTACAGGGAATCAAGTTCACTGCCGCGCTGGTGCAGCAGGTTGGTCCGCAAAAAATATTCGCCTGGACAGTAACTTGGAGAATGTACAACAGTCCGCTCCTATCTTAGCTACATCATATCCACCTGAAGATGGTTATGCGGACCGCGAGTGGTGGAGACAACTCATCAATCGCTCGTTAGTTTCAAATGGCCTGGAAAAGCAGACAATCGCCCTAGCCATTTGTTGGGTAATTTTGATGTACATAATTGATCGGGTATTCTATGGCGCTAGAGGCGGTAAATCGATGATTGCGCTACGTTATAGTGTGGAAAACGCTGCTACGAATTATATCCGGGCTTGGGGAAAGGAAATAGATGGAGGTATAGTCGTTTCCGCAAGAAGTACACTTGTGAAGTGGGTCAAGCCTGAGCTCGGAACAAACTAAACATAGATGGTAGTCATAAACAAGGGTCCTCCATGGTAGGTGTTGGTGGTCTCTTCAGGGACAAAGAAGGGGAGTACTTGGGTGGTTTCGTGGGACCGGCTATGGCTTGTTCGGCGTTCCAAGCGGAGCTAATTGCGTTGCATTTTGGATTAACATTGGCGATTAAGAGAAGGCATGAGAAGGTAGTAGTCGAAACCGATTCGCTTGAGTTACACGCGCTATTGAAGGCGGTGAGAACAATGGCGATGGCTAGATATACTACTTTTGGAGTGTAGAGAAATCTTCACAAGGCATAGGGGTTTTGAGTTGGTTCATGTATATTGGGAAGCTAATTGTTGGGCGGATTTCATGGCAAAATTGGGAGCGAATCTAGTGGGCAATGTGGTATACTATGATGATCCCTCAGAAGGAATAAGGAAACCGTTTAATGAAAGACAAATACGGACGGATTACTCCTAGAACATGTTTTGTACACTTCTTCGATAGTTTAGTAAGTTTTTTTTCTTATGGGTCTTTTAAGGCCTTAGATGTATGAAAAAAAAGATACCGAACATTTTTTTTTAGAAAATTGGACAAATATAAAAATAGACAGAGAAAATACTTTTTATATGCTAAAAATACTTTTACTATATTTATACATATATTTAGAAAAATTAAAGACAAATTTAGACTACATGGACCATCCCCTATGGTCTTCGGTATCCCAGTGTGTTCATCTATACATGATTCACTAACACCCTATCAAATAATTACATATTTTTGATGCTTAAGTATTGTACAGATGTTCACAGTAATGTCACAACTTGATCGTCTCTTTGTCGGCCATTTATATACCTTCTCCGTAGTTAAAAGGCAAAGGTACTGGCTTAAATGCTCGATACTTACCAACGTTATTCACTTGCTCATTCTCTAGCCTGCCCATATTTAAAGCAGATCACACATCAGTTTACATGTTAGACTAAAAAGATAACCTAACAAGGTGAAATTAAGCATAGCAATACCGGAAAAAGCTCCATATACCACGACGAATAATCTCCAAAGAGGCAACTACTGCAATAAAAGCTCTTCTATGGAGAAACGATGTTTGTGTGAAACCGAGTACTAGTTGCATCCATACAAGTCTGAGAAGTATGTTGATAACCTGAAATTAAGTCAATACATAAGCTACTCGAAAAAGGGTAAATCGGTAATGTGATGAGTTTTTCAACTTACAATGGCGACAAAGTAAACCGTCTTATTGGGAACAAGTAGCTTATCTCTAAGCCAACGGTTTTTAGAGTACTTAGTCAATAAACCCCAGTCTATAACAACATCCCAATATGTGTTAAAAATCGTAGTAATTCCTGAACTAACTGCAGCTAAGGCCAACCATAAGGATCCATCAGGAAGAGTTTGCCTTTGCTCATACAATGTGCGCATAACAAGTGCTATAATTGTTGAGAAATATTTGAGGCTATTTATCCCTTGGCTATGATCTCTCTCTTCAAACAACCGCCGAATGCACTGAAAAATATATAATCAAGACTCAAGTCAATCACTATAACAACCCGGGCTGATTACACATATAGTCCTTGTGCTAAGAAATACTAAAGGGAATTAATTTGTACACTATGGGGAATATTGAATTATTTTGTACACTATAGGGAATTATAGGGACTTTGAGTGTAATTTTAATTTTTTGAGTTTTTTATAAAATAGAGATTATTATCCAAGGGGTCTTGAAGACACCACCCCGGGGTATGATAGTCTTAGACAGTATCATAAAAAAATTATAACAAAAATCATAAAATATGTGAAAAAACACACTCTAGTAGATTATTAGTCATTTCACGTTATTGTTAGTGTCACTGACCTGTGGTGCAAGAATTTTTCGACCAAGGGTTTAAAGTTTAAGGTTTAAGGTTTAGAGAATAAATATGTTGACCAAAACCTGAAGAAATCGAGCCCAAAATGGGATGATTGCGACAATGATATACAAGAGCTCATAAGTATTTGTATTTTGGAACGTATTTGTTCTCTTTTTGAAGTCACCCGAACCATAGTAGAACACGTAAAAGAGTATACTTCTGATAGCTTGAATCTGATAGCAAAAAACACTATTAATATGACAATAAGATTAACGAATGATTCATGATAATTTTGAGTACAAGATCAAACCTGGCTTGTCATCTGATCTGCCAAGAAGAAATCTAGGAGGTTGACCTTGTATAGAGGTGCGCAAAGACAACGCCACACACTTGTAATAAAGGAAAACCGACTTGATCGATAAATGATGTTAAATGGGCATAATGTTATGAGCAACACAACCTGGAGACATATATAAAAGCATCTCATAAGCTATGGACTTAATTTGGAACTGAGAAGAAAAGGCGTATATCAATATATCATACAATGACTAGGATTAACGGGACTAATTCAGTTAATGTTTGATAATTCATCGTCCTTTGATCCATCTCCATGTCTAGATTCGAAAGTGTTGCAGCCAATGTGAGAGTTGAAAGAGCTGAAGCAACAAGAAGAATTTGTCGATAACTTAATTCGGTTCCTTGCTTGAATTCAAATATAAATGGATAATTCACTCTAAAACGCTTCCAATAGAATATATTCCCGGCATACATGAGCATATGAAGGACAATGTACCCGAACAAACTACAAAAAACAGGTTCAAGTAATGTATTAGTGAATGTGAGCATTTTATAATGGAAAATTATTTTATTTCTATGGATTTTTTGTCATTGTGCAGGATTTCTGCTAGTTATCAAACCATCTAGGGGTATTTTAGTCAGTACGTGGGATTTACTAGCCGTGTTAGTCTCAGGGGTTTGCGGATGCTCATAAATTTTGACCACATAGACCATCGTGGCATTTTTCTAGCACAAAGACTATATGATTCCTTTATCGGAGATTGTGGGGACAACCGGTGCAATAAACCCTATATTTTTGTTGCTCATAGGAAATTTGCTAATGACAATCTTTCCAAGAAAAATAAGTTTATTCTTGGAATAGAATACCTGTAAAGTGGGAATATAGTATTCATATATTTTTCGGTTTCTATTGCTTGGTTACTACGTAGTTCATTCCCTACACTCTCGCCGCCGTTTTGTTGATTGCACACTGCGTGATCCCCTGCACGTAAAAAACAAATGATGGCAACTACTAGTGCTATAGAACAACCAGTAAATAAACCTGCATAAAAAACATATATTTGGGATAAAATTTAGGCTTCAATTAAAGTCACAATAATATACATATAGAAGGGTTTTTCGCATTTTACCTTCCTATTGGTTTTGTAAAAGTGCATCCTAACTAGGGATGGCAGCGGTTCGGGTTTTAAACCGAAACCGATGAAAACCGAACCGATTAAAAAACCGTTTATATAACCGTGGTTATAATTATGAGGTTATGGTTTTAAATAATGTAACCGCGGTTAAAACCGTTAGGTTATGGTTTTTGATTTTAAAAAACCCGAATAAACCGAAACCGTATATATTTACTACATTATAGTTAGTATATAAGATATAATATTTTTATTCTAAAATGCAATTTACTAACATTTTTTCGTTCGATAATATGCTCACATTTAAAGTCCAACGTTAAGCAGCCCAAGAGTGAAGAGTCCAAGAGGACCAATAGTCCACAAATTAATTTTTTATCACAATTCTCCAAAATATCATCGATTATATACATACAAAAAACTTTCTATTTATCAGAAACTCAAACGTCTTATATGAATATTATTTAGCATTTACCCAAATAAAAACTGAAAACCCTAACTCAGTAATTTGGCTACTCTTTGCTACTCTATTCTCTGTTACAACCATAAACGGTAAGTTTCAGATTCATCCTTTGATTCTTTGTTTTCATTTTCAGTAAGCAACATATATTCTAATTATAATATGATTTTCTGTAATTCATAAGTAGTAATATCCCTTGAATCCTTATGTAAACTACATACAGGCCATCATCCTAAACAAATTTAATATAATTAAGATAAGAACATTTTATTAATTTTTCAAGTTACAGTGTCTATACCTTATTCTGACATCTAGTTATTGTAAAATACTAAAATTGGATAATGTATTTTATCATTATTAAAGAGATTGATGTTTATTATTATTGAGTTGTTTGGAATTTAATTGTGTTACACCGTTCAGAAAAGGTAGGGGTAAGATTTTTTTTAATGATATTAAAACTAATCCTATTATAACTATTTTATTTGCTGTTTAAGCATATGAAGAATTTATGAAGGCCACCGATCATATAATCATATAATTTTATTGAATATTGGTCTAATTAATGATAAGTAGTACTTCAATATCATTTGTGTTTGTACAGAATTTCAAATGAATACTATCCATGAAGATGAAGATGAAGGTGAAGAATTTGAGAGTCAGGAAGACGGTGATATGTCACCTCCTCACCAAGGTTCACAATAATCACAACCGGAAATCCGTCAAAGTGAAAATCTAGTTGGTCAAAAGAGAAAGAAAAAATTGACCAGTAATGTCTGGGAGCACATGAAGAGGGTCTCGAAAAATGGAATTGATTATGCAATCTGCAATTACTGTAAAAAATCTTTGAAGGCTACAAGTAGAAATGGAACTTCAACAATTAGGAATCATATAAATAGATGTGTGGCGGAAAAAAATAAATCAATCGACGAGGGACTCGAAAAACAAAAGCAAATCGCAACTCAAAAAACAAGTGATGGAAAAACTGAGTTAAAGAATTTCAGATTTGACTCTGATTTTACAAGAGATAAGCTTGCTCAAATGATTATTTTGCATGAGTACCCGCTTTCCATGGTTGATCACGTTGGATTTCGAGAGTTTGTTCAAAGCTTACAACCTTCTTTTAAAATAGTTTCTCGAAACACAATCAAGAAAGATATACTCAAAGTGTATGAATTGGAAAAGACAAAGTTGCAAAATGTTTTCGAAAAAAATACAAGTCGTGTAGCCATAACAACTGACATGTGGACTTCTAACCAAAAGAAGGGATACATGAGTATCACAGCACACTTTATCGATGACAACTGGATTTTACAAAGTCGTCTTTTGAGGTACGATTTATTTATAAAGCCTTGAATATTGTTTTTTATCTTCAACAGTGTTTTGTTTTATTTAAAATGATGTATATTTTTTTTATAAATGCAGTTTTATTTATGTTCCAACACCTCACACAACGGAAGTGTTAGCTGAATTATTACTTGATGGCTTAACAACTTGGAATGTGGAGACCAAATTATCTACAATCACAGTGGATAATTGTTCAACAAATGATGCAATGATAAGTAAGATTGTAGAAAAATTATTTACTGATTTGTTACTTGAAGGTAGACTTGTTCACATGAGGTGTTGTGCACATATTTTGAATTTGGTAGTAAAAGATGGTTTAAAAGTCATTGAGGGTGCAATCGAAAAAATTCGTAGTAGTGTTCTATATTGGTCAGGTACTCCAGCTAGGTGGGAAAAGTTTGAGGAGATGGCACGCCAATTAAAAGTATCATGTACTAAAAAATTAAGCTTTGATTGTAAAACTCGATGGAATTCCACGTATATGATGCTTCAAGTAGCTTTTGAGTACAAAGACGTATTTTCTAGAATGAAAGTTAGAGATAAAAATTACTCAAGTGTTCCATCTGAAGCTGATTGGATTACAGCTGAAAATATTATCGAGAAACTTAAGGAGTTTTATAGCATGACAGAAATTTTCTCTGGGACGAAATATCCAACCTCAAACATGAGTTTTGTTCAAATTTGTCAACTTAGAGAAAATATATGTAAGTGGAAATTATCGGAAGACAAAGTAATATCTAATATGGCACGTGACATGTTTAATAAGTTTGAAAAATATTGGAGTACTGTTCATGTTGTTTTGGGTGTATCTGGTATATTAGATCCTAGGTATAAATTAAGAGTTATAGAGTTTTATTTTAAAAAAATATATGGTGAATCCGCAAAGGATGAAATTGATAAGGTTAAAAGCTCTTGTTACGATTTGCTTCAAGAATATCAAAAAACAAAGACTTCAAGTGACAATTTTTCTAGTGCATCTAATGCTAACTTGGACAACGCAAGTAGTATTTTTGGAAGCGAGGGAAATATCTCATCTGATTTATTTAAATTTCTCAATAGTGGTGTTAATGTTGAGTTTGTAAAATCTGAGTTGGATCACTACTTGGAAGAGCCAACAGTGCCTTGGGTTGCTGAGTTTGATATTCTTAATTGGTGGAAGATATACGGGGTGAAATATCCTACCTTAAAATTGATTGCTCGAGATTTTTTGGCTGTTCCAGTCTCCAGTGTTGCCTCAGAATCGGCATTCTCTACGGAGGTAGAGTGGTTAGTACTCATAGAAGCAGACTCAATCCAGATACTTTAGAGGCTCTAATGTGTTCACAAAGTTGGTTATGGAATGAAATGCAAGGTAAACTAATAATTTTATTAATGCAAGAAATGATGAAATAATATTTTCAAAAATCCTACTGTTAGATTAAAAGTTAAACTTTTAGAGTTAAAAAATGACTGTTATATATCAGTGCATATTTTGTTTTTCTGTTTTTTGTTTTTTTAACATATATTTAATTTATTATAAAATAGGAATTAGTTTTGAAATAAAATAATCTTGATTGGTTTTTGTTTTTTTGGAAAAATTTGATCTTTGTTTTGAACTTAAGTAAGCTGTTGGAAAATAATTGAAAAAAAAAAAAAAAATCTGCTGAAAAATATTTGAAACAAAAAAAATGCAGCTGTAGAAAAGTTATTCAAACAAATAAAATGCATGGCGCTGGAAATAAATTAGAACAAAAGAATACATTATATGATTGTTACGCTAGTTAAGGAAAAAACCATGTAGAGCTAGAGAGGAAGCAGCATAATTTGACATTTAGACTAAAGGTTTCATTTCCAATAGAGAGATTAATGTGTGTGAATCAGGTTGGAAAGAAGGAGGTGGGAAAGTAACTGGACAACTGGAAAGTAATTAGATAAAAGAAATACAATAGCTGGAAATGAACTAGACAAAAAAAATGCAGGCTGCTATACAATTTTTTTTATCACAGTTTCAAAATTCTTTAATATATGATTACTTTACTTTTATAAAAAATAATTTTGACATATATAGTAAAAATTTATAATTATATATTTGAAATTCTATTAATTTAAAAAGTCATTTTTAATATGTCTAAAATCATACTTTTATTTGTTGTTTTGATAATTTATTTTATGAATAATAATTTTATTGTTTGATTATGTAGGTAAAAACATAGTATCAGACTATCTTAAAGCATATACGGCTGAAGAAGAAGAAGATATCGCTTATTGATGAATTCTACGTGTAATATTTTTATGCGAATTTTGTTAAAACTCTACGCACAATTTTTTTGGTGAAGGTCTTCGACTTTACAGACAATTTTTTTGGTGAAGGTCTTCGATTCTACGGACAATGATTATTTTGTGAATTTTTTATGTTTTTCTTTTCAATTATGGGACATGAGCAGTTATTTCCTAAGATTTATGGATAAGAAACTCTTTTTTTGCAAAAACTTCAGTTATGAGTATATGAACATTTAATTTTACTTGTTCGAATACTATTTTATGTTCTTTTGATGATAAATTAGATTATATGATTATGTATATCGAATAGTTACAAGTTTATAGACTTTTTTAATTTTTTTAAAAATATATCCACGCAAAACGGTTCGGTTCGGTTTTTCTTATTTAATCGGTTTCGGTTATGGTTTTACATTTTCACTTCTAAACGGTTTCGGTTCCGGTTATGGTTTTTCCTAACTTAAACGGTTTCGGTTACGGTTTCTGGTTTTTTTGCGGTTAACCGAACCGTTGCCATCCCTAATCCTAACCCCCTATGGTTTGAAAAGTTGTGCACATGCAGTCCATGTGTCCAGAATTCTAACTCTATTAAGAGCGGCTAAAATGCACGCGTGTGGGATGTAGCATTACCTGAGATGCTACATCTCACACGCACGTGCAGATGGGCCATGTGTGCAACACTTTTGAAACCACATGGAGGTAGGATGCATTTTTTTAACCATATGAGATAGGGCGAAGTATTACCAAACTATAAGGAGGTAAAATACAAAAAACCTAAAATAATGTATGGAATGTGATTACCGAAGGAATATGTAACTCGATGTCTTTCTCGTTTTCCTTCGGGTCGTAAACACTTCATCCCTAAACTCCTATTACCATTTGAAAAGTGCTTTACATACGTTGCCTCAACTTTTTCTATGAGTCTCAGAATCTGAGGTTATTTAGAGTTAGTTAGAAATGAACTAATTAACCATAGTTACAAGATGTCATGAAAAGTATCAAACCTCGTCAGAGCTTCCGAGATAAGAATTATCGACCATAGCTAGGTAAGATTTCGAAGCAGTCCTCGAAGTAATCTAAGGAAAGGAAAACAAGTTAAAGAAATTCGTAAAAAAAAAATTGACTAGAACAATACCTTGTCATATTTCTTCATGATTTTGGAAAATGCCAATTGGTTTAAGAAACTGAAGTTTTTGAGAAGCCGCAGCTTTTGGTAGAATTCTACTAAAGCTTTCTTCAGTTTCTTTTCTGCGGTTCTTAATTCCTCCTTGCTAAAGGATAAACTATTCGAAAATTGCAGAACATTTTTCAATGTCGAGATAGGTGATGTGGGATCAATGTTAAGCTTTACATGATCCAAAATTTCTAAAGGAGCCATTTCCTGATCAACAGGTTTATTGCGTCGTCTACATGAATCATTTCGCGTAACTTCCTCGTTGCTCATTTCAACTTCTTGAATTATATCCATATGTGTCATTACTTTATATTTAAGAGACCAAAATGACGATTTAGTTACAACTGCATACTCCTTTTAGTTATAACGATATACGTGGCACAATCTAGACAGTTGTTTATGTGCAAAGGGCAGGGTTGTAGTGCAATTTTTGCATAATATAGAAACTTATAGTGCAATACTGATGCAAGCTATCACTTAGGAAGAAAAATATCATAGATAGAGAACAACAACTCAATTTTCGTTTATAATGATCATAGTCTCCGTTTCCTTTTGAACACTACAAAGCTAATTAATATAATCAAATAAAAATCTAAGTGCAATTTTCCTAAATTACGATATTACCCTAAATAATTAAGAACTAATTAAAACTTACAAACTTAAATTAATCTTACTAATCAATATATATATATATATATATATATATTCTTTTAAATAAAGGACTAACATTGCAATTTTGCTTTATAACAATTCAAAATTAATCTTTCAAGAATCGAGTTGTATATACCTTGCTCTCCAATAACTGAAGATGAAGCTGAAGCTGAAGAGGGACTAATCACTACTCCGTTAAATTCTTCTAAAGGGTTATTCACCCTAATTCGAAGGGCGATAAGAGCATTGATTTGCTTACTCAACTCCTCAGCTTCATCATTCATTTCCCGTACCTTATTCACATAGAATTTAAGCACTTTGTTAAACTCATCATCGAGTTTTCTAAAGAATACTAACTCATATTCTCCACTTTTTTCAGAAGACTCGAGGAACATGGTCTGGTACACACTTTCTGATCCTTCAGAGGACTCGACAGCGTTCACTAATATCACTTCGTCTTCTTCGCTGGTCGACACAGTTTTAATGCAATTCGTGAGTCCACTAAAGGCTCTGTATAAAGATAATCGTCTCCTTAATGAAGTTTTCCGGGTTATATCTACGGTTGATGTGTTTTCTGCTCGAGCTCGAGATAGCATTATATCTTTTAGTAAATTTTTGAGGAAATCGTAATTCATGTATGCTGTTTGCCATTCCAGAACCATTTGAGAAGCATATTCCTTCCCAAACTTCATTATTTTAGTCGCGCTTTCTAGCTAATTTTAGTGATAGAGTTTTTGGGTGATATATCATTACTCAATTTATTGCGAATGAAATGATATTAAATGGTAATTATACCTACCCGCGTTTAAACAGGGGATCTGTCACCTTATCCTTCTCTCATTATGTTGATGGTGATATCGATAACTTGACTCACATGGCATGTTCTTTCAGTCGTTTGCAGAAAATTCCACAAGTATAGAAAAGTTCAATGTTATAAAATGGTTCTAAGAAATAAAGATAAATTGCTAAATTAAGTTGACAAATCTTTCAGTTTCAAGGATATATTCGAAATCATGTTATACGATTTTAAAAAAATTTAATGTGGGAACCTAATAAGTCAAACATCTTAATCATCGATAATATTGATAATTTCAAAGATTTAATTGTTGGCTACATTATGGCCTTGAGAGTGAGCCACACTATTTGAACCAAAAAAAACGTCGGTTAATAGTTTTTTTTCCCTTCCGTTTTAGCAGATAAAGTGGATGGATGTTACTGCAACCGTCTCATAATCTTAGGTGTCTTTGATTTTTGTTAAATACAAGTAAAGTGTCTAAATGAATAAATTTTAGTAAAGTGTCTATGAATGGGTGTGTCATAGTGAAGGATATGTATAATGAGTTTTGGAGGGCACAATTGGCAGCTGAGAAGATCAAGGATAAAAACTTAAGTTCCTCTTCCTTTAAGCTCAAATCTGAAGAGTGGAATTACATTTGGAGAATGAAAATTCACCCAAAGGTTAAAAATTTTATTTCGAAATGTTGTGTTAATGGCCTTGCCACTAATGAGAATAGAAAAAAAAGAAAATCTTGTAAATCAGATGTTTGTAACATTTGTGAGATGGAGACTGAAAATGTAGAACATCTTGTTTTCCACTGCTCTTGGGCAAGAGCTATGTGGAAGGCAAGTCCTTTAAACTTTGATGCAATAACTGAGCCACTTTAAACTTTATGAAATGGGTGGCTTTTGTGAAAAATCGTGGTCTGGAATCTAATAATAAGTATTATTACTCAGGAGAATTGGCTTTTTATCTGGTTTGGTACATCTGGAAAGGGAGAAATTAAAGTATTTTTAGAGGCACTACACCAGACCCTTTACTTGTTTTGCAGGAAGCTTTGAATGCCTATGATGAGAATAACACCTTGAATAGGATTAAATCTGAGGCTAAACTCAATTTGAATCATTTCTTGAAAGATGCTTCAGATACTAATGTGATAAATAACAACTGTAACTCTAATTCTGTAACTCAAGGTCTAACCTTTGGAGAAGACAGAAATGAGAAATGGAAACCTCCTCCATTTGGTTTTATAAAAATTAATTCAGATGCATCTTTTTTAAAGAATAATAACAAGGCCTCATATGCTTGTATTACTCGTGACTCAACAGGGTGCATGGTGGATGGTTTTGCGAGGAAGATGGATGCAAATTCAAGTCTTGAAGCAGAAGCTAGAGGGTTGGCTCAAGCATGTGAAATGGAAGCAGCTTACCCACCTGGTTCTGTAGAAATTGAATGTGATAACTTAGTCCTTGTAAATCAAGTAGTTTTTGGTAGGAAATTGTTTTGTAATATCCATAACTTAGCTAACTTCATTCTCAAGTGTAAAGTTAAGAATAGGATCAAAATCTCCTTTGTTAGGAGATCTAAAAACTATGCTGCTGATTGGGTGGCTAAACAAGAGCTTAAAAGTGCCTTGTTTAGCCTTTGGAACTTATTTCCACCTCCTCAATTAGCAAGGCTTCTTAGAGCGGATTTTGATCCTTAAGGGATAGGTTGATGTATTTTGGAATTCTTGAAGTTTTCATATAAGTACTTCTTTCGACTAAAAAAAAGAATAAATTTTAGTAAAACGGACTAGTTAAGATCCATTTAGATCTGAATTGGTCAGAAAATCATCCAGTCTTATTAATCGAGTGTCTTAATAAACCAGATTAAAATCTTATTAAGTGCAAAAAAACACCCCCTTCGTTTGAAATCTTAATGAAACAGACCAATTAAGAGTCATTTAGATCAGAATTGGTCAGGAATGAACTGTCTTATTGATCCAGTATTTTAATAAACCCGATTAAGATCTCATTAAGTGCAAACAAACACCCCCTTAAGATTAATAAATTTGATAAGCAAACAAACTACATCGGTGTCATCTTTCAAACCACATGTCGAACTCTCTTTTTGATTTATTTGTAAAAGAAAATCTTCAAAAACTATTTAAGACCATTTACACACTAAGTACAAAGATAACAATTCAGGTAAAAAAATATATGGTCAGAAACTAGCCCAAATTCACAATCACCGACCGAAATTCGATCATGGTACACATTCAAATATATGAGAACCTGTATGTTGTGCAAGATCTTACAAGACAATGTGTTACTTGAAAAATTTCCACCGTCTTGGAATGACTACCGCAACCACCTCAATCATAAGAAAAAAGACATGACAATCCAAGAGTTTATCAGTCATATGACAACCAAAGAGGCAAATCTCTTCAAGGACAAATCAGAATCTCTCCCTCATTTTTCTTCGAAAGAAAACTTGGTCGAGACTTCCTGTCATGGCAACAAAGTTGGTTTCGCGGGTAAAGTAAATTATCAAGGGCAGAATAAGAACCATGGCGGTAACAAGTAAAAGACTAAATTTAAAAAATCCGTAGGTGACTTCAAACCAACTAGTTATTTTTAGAAAACCAAGGCAACATGCTAATGTTGTAAAAAGGAGGGACACAAGGCCTACCAATGCAGGGGCGGGTTCAACCCTAATAACCCACCTCGCGCCAACTCGACTTAAGTTGAAGAAGTTATTGTTGTGGTAATAGTCGAAACTAGCTTGGTAGAAAACAAGGCCGAATAGATTATAGATACTGGAGCATCAAGACATTTCTGCTCCGACAAAGAGTTATTCCAAGAGTTTGAGGATGCAGCTGATGGGGAATACGCTTACATGGGAATCTCTACACCTACGGAAGTCCTTGGGGAGGGAAAAGTGTGTCTTAAACTTACTTCTGGCAAGACCTTAACCCTCAATGATATTTTGTATGTCCCCTCTCTTCGTAGAAATTTAGTTTATGGGTCTCTTCCCAACAAAGTAGGACATAAACTCATTTATTAGGGAAATCATCTCTAGGAATGATGACTTTGTTGGGAAAGGTTGCCTAAGTGGGGGACTATTTGTACTTTACATTGTTTCTACTATAAATGAGAATGCATCCAATTCTGCTTATATTGTTGAATCTCTTGATGTTTGTGCATGCTAGATTGTGACACTTTAATGTGTCCTCTATTAAAGATCTTAAATCTCATGGACTAATACCTGGAAACTATAGCGATGAATTAATTAAGTGTCAAATATGTATAGAGGCTAACATGCTACAAAGCCCTTTAAAACTGTGACCATTAGAGAAACTCAACTCTTAGAACTAGTGCATTCTAATTTAACATATTTTAAAACTACCGCTAGTAGAGGAGGAAAATTATACTATATGACATTTTAGATGACTAATCTAGGTTCACCAACGTATACCTCCTAAGGTCTAAGGATGAAGCAAAATTCACCTTTTTGAAATATAAGGGTAAGGTTGTAAACCAGTTAGATAGAAAGATTAAAAGGTTTAGGTTTGATAGGGGCGGCGTATATAATTTAAACACACTTTAAGAATTTTGTGAATGTAATAAAATTATTCATGAACTTAGTGCCCTTTAAACACCCCAACAAAATGGCATAGCTGAAAGAAAAAATATATCTCTTAAAGAAATGAAGATGATTTATGAGCATGTGATCCCGTTTGAAGTTTTTCGTAAGATAGACATTGAGTCTTTGGGTATTAGATGTCACATCAGTTTTGAAGAGATCGACAAAGATCTCTTTAAAATCACAGTGGAAAATAAGGAATAGGCTGAGCGGTTGTGGTTCATCGTACCAATGGTGGTGGAATCTATGCATCCAGTCCTTGCTAAATGGGAAGCTAACACAAGTGTTTAAGAGTTGGATTTTATTAATTCCTATTCTTGGGTACGTGTGCATGGCCTTGCAGGAATTCAGTGTAGCGTTGAGTCAATGGAGGTTCTAGGTAGTTTCATTCGGGAGTTAATTAAAATTTACTTGCCAATCAACAATCAAGAAGAAATAAGCTATTTGAGGTTTCATGTTATATTTAACACCACATCGCCTATTAATATGGGGGTGTTCGATGAACAAATTGAAGGAACAACTTGGGGATCTTTCGTGTACAAAAATGTTGGGATTTTATCTATAATTGTGGGGTGTTAGGGAACAATATGAGTACTTTCTTGGTGGTATGGTTCACCCATAGGGTTTCAATGAATTTATGCATTTATTCCTATTTAGAAGATTCGATGACAATAATGATGATGATAATAATGGAGGTAACGTGAGTGGGGCTTCAAGTTTTATGGTAGGTACAATTTCTATTCCAATCGTGAAACAAAGTGAAACTCAAGGGGGTAAAAAGGTGACAAACAAGAGGGTGAGTCTTCTAAGAGGAAGAGGGTGAACACAGACTTATACTCGGTGATGTGGATTGGGATCTTGAGTATGGAAGCTAGCCAGTGAAAGTGAACATCAACAATTTTCTGGGATTGTTTAAGATTTTTCTAGAGAAATTTGACGACATCGGTAAAAGAATTGTCGTTAAAAAAGAAGCTATCGTGGAGGTGTTAGGTGCTAGAGATGACAAGTTCGATGGGATGTATAATAAAATCAATGAAGAGAATAAGATCTGGGATAATAGTGATTTAAGGAAGGATAACTTTAATGAAAAATTCAAATCTAATGGAAATGAATCGGTAGGGTTGGTGAAGACGCGGGTTTAATTGATTATGCGGAGTGAGTACGAGAAAGGCGACTCATATGAACTCGAGGAGGAAAAGGGGAATTCGTAGTGGTACACATTAACCAGCATGCCTGGTAAAATGTGCAGTTTGACCAAAAAGGGTACATGACACCTGATGTCTCCCTTTTTGTTATAAATATATACCCTTAATAGACGTAATTTTAGGTAGAAATTTAACTTAGTTAGTTGATTTGTAAGCATATTTTGCTATATCGCACTTTCTTCCTTCAAATTTGTACTGTTGTTACTTTTAAAGATTTTGTGCGTTAATTTTCTTGTTTAGTATGAAGTTATTAGGTACATGGATGCTAGAAGACATTAAAATGAAGATGATAAGTGGAGTTTAAAGTCCAAGAGAAATAGGAAGTGTCAAAAGAAAGAAAGATATCACTTTAGTGAAGGAGAAGAAGCAATCAAAATTGGAAAGCCGTCACTTCTAGGTCTCCCCAAGCCTAAATGGTGCAGATTCACACCTGGTGGTTCAAATAATAAAAGGTGCACCTTTGAGTTATCAAAATTTGAGAAGTGGAATTAGGTGATTTGGACCTACGTGCGAAAGTTACACCTGTTTTACTAAAGCGTGTTCAATAGTTGCGGAAATAATTAAATGGACTTGGGACCTTAATCATTTAATTAAGTCTAATAGGGGCCCAACCCGTTTTTAAGCTCTATATAAGAATTTCTAAGACTCGGAATTACATACGCTTTATATATTTCTAATTTCTGAAGAGAGCAAGAGGCAGAGGCAAAAGCAGAAGCTGGAGAATCACCTTTCTTCAACAACAACTCAATTCCGTTCCTCTATCTAGGTCTTATTTCTATTTTTAAGAAACATGTATTTTATTAATTTCTTTTCAGTATTTAATTTCAGTATGAGCTACATTTCCAAATACTTGAGAATCGTATAATGGGTTAAGCCCTAGTTTATCAATTTTAGTATTTTTGGATTTGTTATTGTTTTAACTTAATTCAAGTTAGGTATTTCATATTGTATATTTGTTCATACTTATATACTGATTTTAATTTACTCAGGGATTAGAATTAGGTTATAGTAATTAGGATATTCACTAGTGGTAGTGATCATCTAGTAGGGAGGGGGGGGTTTAATTACTGGACTAATTAATAAACGTGTGGTGTTCATCATTGATCCTGTCGGGCTTGACTAACCGCGTGGCCAATTGGGTAATAACTTAATTTATCTAAAAGTAGCTTATAGTCACCCTAACGGGCTCTGTAATACCGTAGGATTGCCTCCTAAGTCTACCCTAACGGGAGTTAGGAAGACATTGAAGTCCCAACTAGTATAGAATTACCAAGTTGTCCCTTAAACGAAAGCAGTAAATGTATGAATCTAGGTGGATCCCTATCGAGACTCAAATATACTTCTCATATATGCGTATAATTCTTTAGTCTTTACTTTATTTTATTCAATTAATCTCTTAGTTAATTTACTTTATTGTGTCTAGTAGTTTATAATTCCAAAACCAAACAAAAATCTATTCGTCTTTTATTTATTAATTATACTTTTTGTGTAAACACATCTACCTTACCTAGCAATCCCTGTGGAGACGATTAACCTGTTTTTACTGTTTTATTACTTGGACGAATTGTACACTTGTGGTAGTCGCTTCTCTTCTTTAGTGTTGATTTTTATCACACTCTAGGAGCGACCAACACCCAAAAGAAGGGTTAGGGGTCGGGAAACAATTCTCTTGGCCGCAAAATCTAAAAAGGGAAGGATAATTTTCTGGTAGAGAGGAAAGATCGAAGTTTGGGAAACTACACCATGAAGAATTTAACCTAATGGGGAGAAGAATCAACGATATACACATGTTCTTGGAAGACCTTTAGACTAGTTTCTGTGAATTTAAATATCAAATATTAGGGGAAAATAACAAGGCTTATGTTGGGAATTATAGTATAGAGTTTGGAAATACTAATAAAAGAAGGGTTTACTATTGTAGCAGAGATAACTTTGATGGTTATTTTGGAGATGATGAGAGTAGCGATGATCGTTCAGGCGATGGTGCAAGCACCCGGGATCTACCCGTGAAGGAAAACGGCTTGTCAATTAATTTGAGGGATGACGACGAGTCCTCCAAAGTGGATGGATGCTATGGATATCATGGTGGTATGGAATAGTTAGGGTGTGAAGGCCCCGATGACTACAAAAATGTTTAAATCAATCACTATAAAGTACAAAGGAAAATCTGAACTCTTGTAAGCACTTTAAGAATTTTAATAAGTTCCATATAGTAAAACCCGGGGGAAAAGCTTTTAGGTCTGGGGGGATACTACTTATGTGGAAAGACAGAGTAAAGTTTAGGGTTGTCATGTCATATGTCTCTATTATTGTTGGAAACTTTAATGAAGGCTCCTCTTGTTCGTGGTATGTTATGTTTGTGCACGCACCTACAAATGAAGAGGATAGAGAAAAATTTTGGGACAAGATTAGTGCTTGGAATGCCTTAGTGTTTGAGCCGTTTTTAGTTATATGGGACTTTAACGAGATAGCAGAAACTTTAAAAAAAAACAAGGTAAATCAGTGCCAAACTTTGAGAGAATCATTAAGTTTAATAATTTTATCAATGACAATGGTTTGATCGAGATACCCTCGAAAATGGTCTAACAAAATGAAGGGTGAGGAGTGTGACAAAGAAAAACTTTATCGAGCTCTGGCTTCAGAGGACAGTATTAGACTATTACCAGATGTTACGCTAAGAACTGAATCAAAAATTGGATCAAATCACTCACTGTTAATTCCTACGAATAACAAGAAGCTAAAAATAAATAAGAAATGTTTCATGTTCGAGTCAAGATGGATGGAAAACCAACAATGTAGAGAAATTATCAAGGATGCATGGGCTTGGGAGTATAAGTCAAAAAAATTGGGGAGCTTAGCCTTAAGAGAGACACTACATGTTTGGCGTTGGTTGGCTGGAGTAAGAAAATGTTTGAATATAATAAAAGTCACATTAACAAATACCAACTTCAACTAGGAGAATTTCAAAACCAACCGAAAAGTGTACTGAATAGAGAAAAAAAGGATATGATTAGAGCAAAATTGGAAGAATTGTGGAAGAATGAGGAATCATTCTAGGCAGATAGAGCAAGAAATATCTGGGTTTAGTAAGGAGATAAAAATATGACTTTTTACATGCTTGAACCATACTGTGAAGGAATATTAATCGAATCAGAAAATTAAAGGAAGAAGATGGCGCGTGGGTGGAGGAATCAAAAGAAATTCAAGAAATTATGTTTAAATACTATAATAATCTCTTCTCGGACAACATGGGAAGTGAGATCGAGAAAGTTTCATACCAAACTCCACGCAAGATTTCGGGCGATATGAACAGAGAGATTACAAGGATACCAAATATGGAAGAAGTTAAGACAACGATATTTAGTAGTTCTGGTTCTAAGACACCAAGTCTGAACGGTCTTCTGGGTAATTTCTGTAACAAATTATGAGACATAATTAAAGAAGATATATACGCGATATTTAATAATTTCTTTATGGAGAACACGCCGCTGGGGAAAATAAATGACGCACTTATTACACTGGTGCCCAAAGGTGAAACCCAGGAAAAGGTTAAGGATTTTAGACCAATATCGTGTATTAACTTCAACTACAAGATTATAACTATTGGCACTAAGGTTACAATGGTTTAGTGTTGCCAACGCAATCAATATTTGTTAAGGTCAAAAGTATACAAGATAATATTCTAGTGACACAAGAGATGTCCTACTATCTTAATACCAAGCGAAGATCGAAGAAAAGTTATGTGGCAATTAAACTTGATTGGAGAAAGCATATGACAAATCAATTGTTAATTTTTAATAAAAATTCTAGAAAAACTAGAATTTATTAGAAATGGAGAGACTGGATTTTAAATTGTATATCGACGGTGTTATTTCAAGTTAAAGTCAATGGTGATGCCTATGAAAATTCACACGCGGTCAAGGCATAAGGAAATGAGACCCACGGTCACCTCTTCTGTTCTCTCTCATGATGGAAGGGCTCATTGGACTTATTAATTACAAATGTAGAGATTGAATCATTAAAGGTATTGCTATCATAGGGAATTTCCCGAAACTAACTCACCTTCTTTTTGTGGACAACGATTTATTCTTCGTCAATATTAACAAGATAGAAATTGAAGGTTTCAAAGAGAAAATATTGGCATATTATAAGCATCGGGCCAGATAGTTAATCTACATAAATCGTCAATTTTGTATAGTAAAGGCACGCCTGAGGATATTATGGAAGAATTCTCTACATTTTTGAAAATGGAAAGAAGTGGGTCGCTTAGGAAGTATATGGGTATCCCTATCGTTTGAAGAGAGTCAAATTTGAAAATTTTGAAGTACATCAAGGATAGACTGCTCACCAAAACAACAAAATTAGGTTTCAAATATGTTATCGGAAGGTGAAAAGGAAGTGCTAATCCAAGCGGTGCTTTAAGCAATCTTAAATTATGCAATGTAGATTTTCGATATTCCTAAAGATATATGTAGGAACTGGCTAGCGTGGTAGCAAATTTCTGGTAGGACTCGACATGGAAAAAGAAAATCCATTAGGTTGGTTGGAAGAAGATTTATAGGTCGAAATTGATTAGTGGAATTGGGTTTAGAGGCTTCCAAAAATGAATATTGCTATGCTTGCAAACCAGGCATGGAAAATGATCAATAAGCCTGACTCTATAGCCGCTAAAGTTCTCAAAGGGATTTATAACCCCAACGCTTCAATTTGGGACGCTAAAATGAAGCAAAAAAGGTCATGGAGCTGGGCTAGCATCTTTAAAGGTCTCCAATTACTTAAGAAGGAATGTGTGTGGCAATTAGGAAATGGTTTATCCGTAATGGTATGGGAGGACTCGTGGATAGGTAAAAATATAAAACTTGAAAAGCCAGAGAATTGTAATGTGGAAGTTGTGGCACGACTGTTTAATAAGGACCTAACTGGCTGGGATCTGAAGGCCATTAACAGTATTTGACCTAAAAATCTAATCAAGGATATTATTAGGATCCCAATAATTTTACAGCTTGATAAGGAAGACAAAATTATATGGCCTCTCACGAAGGATGGTGAGTACACTATAAAATCGGCTTATCACTGCAGGGGAGTTGGATAATGGGGAAACCTAGAAATAATATGGCACTCCAACTTACTGAAAAAAATTAGAATATTTTCTTGGAAAATTATTAATGGAGCAGTACCGACCAAGAAGAACCTGAAGAAAAAGAAGACTGTTAAAGATCCAACGTGAGAATTGTGTAATATAATGGATGAAACCATATAACACCTTCTTAAGTGTCCATTTAGTTGTGCAGTGTGAGACTCCTCAAGAATGCAAATCAAAATAGATCGAGAGTTTAAGGACTTATTTGAAGAATGGTTCACAACAATGGTCAAAAGTGTTTCTAATATTGGACGGGATAAGAAATTCTTAGTATCCTTTATTTTTGGAACAATGTGGTTTATATGGAAAACAAAAATAGAAAATTTTATTAAGAAAAAAAGATGGTAGATCCAAAAATTTAATAGAAAAGACTAATAGTCTCATGTGTGAGTTTTTTTTTTAGGAAAGAGAAGGGGGGGGGGGGAGAATAAAATACAACAATACAAAAGAATGTAAGTTTGCGAAGAATACACCTGTTTGCCAAGACAAATCAAAATTCATCTGGTTAAACGATGCTTTTTTCACTAAAGAATAGGAGCATACGGGGACTGCTTCAGTAGTGATTTATAAAGACGAGAATATTATCCACAAGGTTATGAAGAAAGGAAAGGTCAAATGATGCACGGAAGGTGAAGTTTGGGTCGTCCTCTTTGCAATGAGATTAGTGGGCGGTCTTAAATTCAAATGTAGTTTTTTCGACTCAGACAACCTTGAAGTTATTCAAGGAATTCAAAAAAAAAAAAAACTAATTGAAGAATCTTACCAGTTATCGGTGATATGTGGAAATGGATGACGAACTTTCTGAATTGGAAAGTCTATCATATCCATCGTAGCATGAATAGTATTGTTGATCGAGATACGAAATATGCTCGACTGAATATCAATGTCTCAAATTAAAAATGTAATTCGATTATACATAGTCTCATTTATCGAGACATCTTATGTAAAAATAAAAAATATGACAAAGTGAAATTTTTATTAAATGGTATGTACTAAATCGATAAAAAATATACATACATACATTTAAAAAATGAAAGAACAAATATAGAGTATAGGGACCTTCACCTATTGGACCCGGATCCACGCCAGTGTCTTCATCTATACATGATTCACTAATAACTAATAAAAAAGGAGAAGAAAACAAATATCAAACACCACCTTAATTCATGTACACAACAATGTCACATCTTGATCGTCTCTTTCTTGGCCATCTATATACCTTGGCCGTAGTTAAAAGGCAAAGGTACTGACTTAAACGCTCGATACTTACCGACGTTATTCACTTGCTCATTCTCTAACCTGCCCATTTTAAAACAGATCAAACATCAGTTAGTTTACATGTTAAACTAAAAACATTCCCGAACAAGGTGAAATTAAGCATAGCAATATATACCGGAAAAAACTCCAAATGCCACGACGAATGATCTCCAAGGAGGCAACTATTGCCCTGAAAGCTTTTCTGTGGAGAAAGGATGTTTGTGTGAATCCTAGTATAAGTTGCATCCATACAAGTCTAAGAAGTATATTTATAACCTGTAATTCAAGTCAATACATAAGACGATTGAAAAGACTTAAATAATGTTAAAGACTTACAATGGCGACAAAGTAAACGATCTTATTGGGAACAAGTAGCTTATCTCTAAGCCAACGATTTTTAGAGTTCCTAGTCATTAAACCCCAGTCAATAACAATGTCCCAATATGTGTTAAAAATAGTGGTAATTCCTGAAGTAACTGCAGCTAAGATCAACCAGATAGGTGGAGATCCACCTGGTATATTTCTCTTTTGTTCATATAATGTCCGCATCACAAGTGCTACAACTGTTGAAAGATATTTGAGGCTATTAACCCCTTGCTTTAAATCTTTCTCTTCAAACAACCGACGAACGCACTACAAAAATATTAAGTCTCAAGTCAATCACTATAACAACACAATGAAGATGAGAACATAATATAGGGTTTATTACACGTATATATAATAATACATAGTCACTAGGATAAGATTTTCATCCAATATTAAATGATACAATATATATACTTATTGTAATTTTTTTTTTAGTTTGAAATATAAATTAGATGTCTGGAAATTTTTTCTAAGGGTTCTATGATCAATTTTGTTTTTGAACATTCATATCCTTCACTTAACTTTTTAATTTTAAAGTTTCTGTTGACCTTTTAAAGTTTTTGTTGACTTTTTAAAGTTTTTGTTGAATTTTAGAATAATCTTGTACTTTATTTAAAATATTGAATTATTGTGTAAACCATATGAGATTATAGGCACTTTGAGTGTAATTTCAGTTTTGAGGCTACGTAATGTTTTCTTTACAAAAATATATATGTTAATTAAATTATAAATTTATATTTTAAAATATTCAAAATTAATCTATCAACTCAGGAAAGTATATTAGTTGTTTCTCGTTATTTTGTTAAGAAAATTAATAATTAGAGTTTTGGAGACCATAGGGAATGATTAGATATGTTGACCAATATAATACCTGAAGAAATCGAACCCAGAATGGGATAATTGCGACGATGATATACAAGAGTTCATAAGTAGTTATATTTGTAGTTGTATCTCCGAAAGTAATTGTTCTATTTTTGAAGTCACCCGAACTATAGTAGAACACATAAAAGAGTATACTTCTGATAGCTTGAATCTGATAGCAAAAACCACTATTATTATGACAATGAGATTAATGAATTGATGATATTTGTCATGTTCCAACAAGAACAAGATCAAACCTGGCTTGTCATCTGATCTGCCAAGAAGAAATCCAGGAGTTTGACCTTGTATAACGGAGCGCAAAGACAACGCCACACACTTGTAATAAAGGAAAACCGACTTGAACGATAAATGATGTTAAATGGGCATAATGTTATAAGCAACACAACCTGGAGACATATATAAAAGCATCTCATAAGCTATGGAATTATTTAATTCAAAACCAATTAATAATATATATTTATATATCTTACAATGACTAGGATTAACGGGACTAATTCAGTTAATGTTTGATAATTCATCGTCCTTGGGTCCATCTCCATATCTAGATTCGAAAGTGTTGCAGCCAATGTGAGAGTTGAAAGAGCTGAAGCAACAAGGAGGACTTGTCGATAACTTAATTCGGTTCCTTGCTTGAATTCAAATATAAATGGATAATTCACTCTAAAACGCTTCCAATAGAATATATTCCCGGCATACATGAGCATATGAAGGATAATGTACCCGAACAAACTACAAAAAACAGGTTCAAGTAATGTATTAGTGAATGTGAGCATTTTATAATGGAAAATTGCTTGAAAATAATTTATTTCTATGAATTTTTAGTCATTACGCATGATTTCTGCTAGTTTTCAAACCATCTAGGGGTAACTTAGTCAGTACACAGTATTTACCAGCAGTGCAATTAACCCAAGACTTTTGTTGCTCATAGGAAATTTTTCCATGACAATCTTTTCCAAGAAAATTAAAGTTATTGTTGGAAAAGAATACCTATAAAGTGGGAATATAGTACTCATATATTTTTCGGTTTCTATTGCTTGGTTACTGCGTAGTTCACTCTCTTCACTCTCTTCGTCGCCGTTACGTTGATTGCACACTGCATGATCCCCAGCACGTAGAACACAAATTATTGCAATTATTAGTGCTATAGAGCAGCCACTTAATAAACCTGCATCAAAAACACATATATTCGGGATCAAATATTAGACTTCAACTAAATTCACAATAATATACAAAAATACAAGGGTTTTCGCATTTTACCAACCTATGGTTTGGTAAAAGTGCGTCTTATCCCTTATGGTTTGGAAAGTTGTGTAGATGTAGTTCATTAATTTGTCCAAAATTATAATACAATTAAGCGTGATTAATATGAACGCATGTGGGATGTAGCATAAGTTGAAATACTAAATCCTACGCTTTTGAAACCACATGTGGTATGGTGAACTTTTACCAAATTATAAGGAGATAAAATATGAAAGACCCAAAATAATTTACGGAATGTGATTACCAAAGGAATATGTAACTCGATGTCTTTCTCGTTTTGCTTCGGGGCGTAAATACTTCATCCCTTTACTCCTATTACCATTTGAGAAGTGCTTTACATACGTCGCCTCAACTTTTTCTATGAGTCTCAAAATCTGAAGTTAATTAGAGTTAGTTAGTGATTAACTAATTAAGCATAGTTACAAGATGTCATGAAAAGTATGAAACCTCGTCAGAGCTTCCGAGATCCGAATTATCGACCATCGCTAGGTAAGATTTCGAAGCACTCCTCGAAGTAATCTGAGGAAAGGAAAACAAGTTGAAGAAATTCGTAAAAAAAGAAAAAACGATTGACTAGAACAATACCTTGTCATATTTCTTCATAATTTTGGAAAACGCCAATTGGTTCAAGAAACTGAAGTTTTTAAGAAGGCGAAGCTTTTGATAGAATTCTACTAAAGCTTTCTTCAATTTCTCTTCGGAGGTTCTTAATTCCTCCTTGCTAAAGGAAAAACGATTAGAAAAATGCAGAACATTTTTCAATGTTGAGATAGGTGAAATGGGAGCAATGTTTAGCTTTACATGATCTAAAACTGTTAATGGAGCCGGTTTGAAATGATCTTTTGCACACGCCATTTCTTGATCAACCGACTTATTGCGTCGTCTACATGAATCGTCTCGCGTAACTTCCTCGTTTCTCATTTCAACTTTTTGAATTCTCTCCATACTCGTCGTTGCTTAATATTTAAGGGACCAAAATGACAATTTAGTTACAATGATATATCCATACTCCTTTTATTTATAATAATATAGGTGGTACAATCTAAACCGTTCTTTACATGCAAGGGCAGGGTTGTAGTGCAGTTTTTGCATAATATAGGGACCTAATATTGCAATAATGATGCAGAGCTATCACGTAGCAAGAAAAATTAGAGAGCACAGCTCAGTTTTCGTTTATAATAATCAAAGTCTCCAAAGCTAATTAAAATACTCATAAAAATATCCTCAGTACAGTTTTCCTAAATTATGATATTACCATATGATAATTTAAAACTAATTAAAACTTAAATTAGTCTAACTAACTTATTTTGTTAAAAAATCTAACCAATGAAAAGCTGAACTAGTAAAACTTGATTTTAAATTTGAAACTTTAACGTCCCATATATTCTAGCTCGCAACATCTATTTGGCCATATATTCATGTTATGCGCCACATATTTTGTCTCTAAAGCAATAAGAAGATTATGTATATATATTATTAATAAAATATATATAACAATTCATAAATATTCTTTTAAAATAATATAGAGTTGTATATACCTTGCTCTCCAATAACTGAAGCTGAAGCCGAAGTGGGACTAATCACTACTCTGTTAAATTCTTCTAAAGGGTTATTCACCCTAATTCGAAGGGCGATAAGAGCATCCATTTGTTTACTCAACTCTTCAGCTTCATCATTCATTTCCCGGACCTTATCCACATAGAATTTAAGCACTTTGTTAAACTCATCATCGAGTTTTCTAAAGAAAACTAACTCATATTCTCCACCTTCTTCAGAAGACTTGAAGAACATGGTCTGGTACGCACTTTCTGATCCTTCGGAAGCCTTGACTGCACTTACTAATATCACTTCGTCTTCTTTGCTAGTTGGCAAAGTTTTAGTTTTAGTGTGATTTGTGAGTCCACTAAACGTTCTGTCTAAAGATAACCGTCTCTTTAACGAACTTTTCCTGGTTCCTTCTACTCGAGATAACATTATATCTTTTAGTAAGTTTTTGAGGAAATTGTAATTCATGTACGCTGTTTGCCATTCCAGGACCATCTGAGAAGCGTATTCTTTCCCAAACTTCATTTTTGTTACCGCGCTTTCTAGCTAATTTTTCGAAATTTATTTGATGCTATTTATAGAAAGAATTGATTGTAGAATTTTCATGGCAAATTGGTTGTGGTATTGACCTTTCTTTGTTATATCTTTCTATCTAATACTAGTGTTATTGCTTGGTCAAATTAAATAAGTGATGGACAGGTCGAGACAAGCTAAAATTTGGAATTACTTGGCTCACCTCTAACATGGTGAGACCAGCGGACAGGTCAACGGGCCAGCTTACTATTCACTATTATCTTTTTATTTTTAATAATTAATAATAATATCTTCACTTTTATAATTTAATAAAGAGTGATTGACTTGGAGAGTCTACGATACGAAGGATGGCTGATTGCCTATCAGGTCCAACCTATCTCAAATGACCGTCCTACACTTAGTAACCAATTAATTAGAATTTAGTTATCAAAACAAATTCCCCTGATTTCATGCAATTAGTAAAAAATTAGTAACCCATTAATTAGAATTTAGTTACCAAAATAAATTTCACTAATTTCATGCAATTAGTCAAAAATTAGTAACCCATTAATTATAATTTAGTTACCAAAACAAATTTCCCTGATTTCATGCAATTATTCAAAAATTAATATAGTGTAATGATGGCAGAAAAAATAAGGTTGAGAAGAAGAATAAGACGGCCCATCAAATATTATGTATTGGGTAGTAAAAACGGGGTGGATAATGTTTGTTTTTGTGATGGGTTGTCTTTAAAAAATGGTGGTACACGGAACACTACAAAAGTCTAATTTTTAGTTGGTGGGTAATGTTTATTATTTTGATGGTGTGTTCGAGCAAATTGATGGGTTACGCTTCTTGTCGAGTGAAAAGGGGGTGGGTTATCATTGCTATTTTGATGGTTTGTGCGTTAAGAGTGATGATGTATATAAGTTACCTATGTAAAAAATCAGCAAGTTTGAACAACTAAATATACATTGAGAGAAACAAACTTTTATTGAACGGGAACTATAAAAATATACTTAAATCATTTATTCAGCAAGCTAATACAACCAAGAGACAGAAAAGCTGTCGAAGACACGACACCATTAAATCTTCTGCATATTTAATACAAACGAAGCAGATAAGTGAAAATTAAATAAGCAATAAGACAACCTTTGCCCAACCCCACCTTGTGACTCACTATATTTCTTGTGCTCGCTAATTAAATAAGCAATAAGACAACCTTTGCCCAACCAGATTAATACTGTTTGTCATAGCATTGCAGATATCAAGAGCTTTAATAGTCCGATCAAAAAACTCAGGAAGGGGTATTGTAGGGAGGTGTTACGGTGGCATCCTATTGGATCGGAGTTAGTGTTGATGGCGTAGCGACAAAAGAAGAACGAACGGCAGAGGATAATTCAAAATTGAGGAAGAAAAACGATGTTGAATTCGTCCTGCTAGAATGGAGTTGTTAAAGCTTGGAACAAATTTACCATATTTAAGTGCAATAATTAAGGAATTTAATAGATATGCTAAAAAAATAGAAAATAGTTACAAGCGCTAATCATGGAAGATTTAGATATGATCTTATCACATTAAGGGTATCGATGGTATATCATATAAACCGGTGGACTTGTTAGGGGGAAAATCAAGTGTTGGACCTGTTGGGGGTGGGTAATTAGGTTGTAGGACTTAATTAGCTAATAGTTATTTAATAAAGAGTTAATTGTTCAAAAAGTTTAAAAAGATTTTCTCTGACCCCTAACAAATCCAAAATTTAAATAATCGAGGGGTTATTAATGAGTTACGAATTTTTTAATGAATTACTTATTTTATAATGAGTTGTGTATATTTATTTAATAGTTTACATGTGTGGACCTTATTCAACAATAATTTTTTTTACATTAACCTTTTGGGATAAGCGCCTTTTAATAAAATCAAAAGTTTGTACTGCTAATATAATCGCATGATTTTTAAATAACAATTTATAAACTAGTATTGATATATATTAAAGATTATTATTCAATGGTTCTTGGAGACATCCCATATAAACTTAAGTACCTCCACCTAATTCATTCTTTTTAGTAAAGGTCACAAATTAGATTTATCACTGAACGCCAAATTTACACAAATCTCCACTACCGATTATACTATTTTTTTGTTTTTAACACTATATAGTAAATATACACAAAACATTTTAAACACTAAAAATTGTCTCTCATTTATACTCTCTCCAATCTACTCTGTTTCCTCTCTAAACCTAAAAGTCATGCAACTTTCCTCCTCTATCCTTTTTCTTCACTGCTCATAGGCCACAACTATTCTTCACTACTCGCAGGATAATGGCAATCTCCGACAGAAATGGTGAAACTTTCCAGGGCAAGATAATGGCCTCGCTGGAGAAGAGTCCTGACTCGTAACATGGTCGAGCTTTCCAACACGAGCTCCAGCAGTTCCAGCGAGCTCGAAACCAGATTCACTTCGAAGGCTAGCACCAATCCACTCCGAAGGCCAGCAGCAAGCTCGTGAAGTCGTTGAAGTTTAGTGAAGCTCGTGATCTTCTCAGTAATTTCCGCTATGGATGCAGAGCTCAGCGAGGTTCACCATGGCTGTAGAGGTCCAGCGAGGTTGTTGAGTATTGAATATCACGAGTAGAGGTTGTTGAGTATTGTCTGGTGAAGCTCGTGCGAGCTGTTTTTCCAACTTCTTCTTTTCCTTGTCGAAGCTTTTGTTTTCTTCTAGTTCATTTATTCATTTTCTTTTTCTTCCTCTCGGACGAGGTTGTTGAGAATAGTTAATTTGTTCATTTTTTCTTATTCGAATATTAGCATAATATTCAAATTCTAATATAAATAATTGCATATTATTCAAATTTAATTAATTCATTATTCAAATATAAATTATGAATTGTGTTTTCCTATTCTCTTGTTTAATTTTAATTTTCAAATCTACTCCGTATTTTTCCTTCGAGTGCTTAGTATTTCTAGATCATACTCAGGAAATTTTACTGAGCATACTCAGTCTTTTCACCCAATACTCAATAAAATTAACTAATATTCAGATGATTTTTTTCCAATACTCAGTAAATTTGTCTAAGTAGTCAGTAATTTTTTTGGGTACTCATTAAGTTTTCCAAACACTCGATTCTTTTTCGAGCACTCAGTTCTTTTTCTGAGCACTTGGTAAAATCTTCGGTAGCACTGGCAGTGGTCGGTGGGTTGTGGTCGGAGTTGAAAAGTATTGATATGAAGTGAGTTGATACTCACGACTCACAAATTAGTGATTCATGTTTATTAACACTCAATCTCATATATACATGAATTATTAAAAAAAGTAAAATTCAAATATAATATAATCATAATTCGTATTAACTTTTTCAATTCCACATTTATAAATCCTTTATTTATTTCTTATAACTCACACAATTTTTTTAGTTTATAACAAATAATCTTATAGCTTTTTAATTCTTTAAGCTTTATATAATGGTGGTTAATATGTTAAATGACGTAGCTGCGTAATATATGTAATTATATATATGATTACATATATTAGAAACTACATCGCATAATATATTAACCACCATTATATAAAGCATAAAGAATAAAAAGCAAGTTTATATGAATAAGAATGGGAAGAAATACCTCAAATAAATTGGAGGATTTAATGGTAGAAATGGGTCCCAATGAGTTAGACTATGCTACGTGGTATCTGGTAGCATAGTAGGAGGTGTTGGCGGCAATCGGTGGCTCTATTGTGAGATTTTTTAAATGAAAGGTTTTAATGAAAGTGGAAAAATGTTGATTGGGCAAGTTTCTGCCCACTCCGTTGTGTATTTATTTCGCAACCCTTTAACGACCGCCGAGGGTGGTTACTAGAGGATTTTTTTAATCCTCGATAGAAATCCCTTTACCGACCACTTAAGTTGTCACTAAAGTAGCTATATCCTTTAGCGACAACAATAGATGTCGGTAAAGGATTTTTAATTTTGTTTATTTGTTTGTGTCTTTACCGACCACTATGGAGGTCCCTAATTAGTTTTGATTACTATGGATCACTTGGTGGCTAGTACTAAGTTTTCTTTTATTTTTTTATTTTACATAAAGTATTAGCGACCACTATAGTGGCCGCTAATGTGGGTAAATCTTTAGCCACTAACCTCGCATTCGTCAACAAAAAATCAAAATTTTAGCAATCATTATTCGTTGCCTAAACACTTATGGTAAGCGACCACATTGGCGGTCGTCAAAGGGGTGGTCGCAAAGCCAACCTATGTAATAGTGGGTCATACAAAATATAGTAATGGTGAAAATAATTTAATTATTTTTAATAGAGACCTCGAATAATGTGAATTTTGCACAACTACCTTATTGGGTTATTGCTAAAAAAAGGTCTAATAAAAGTAGCCAATTGTTTAAAGTAGCCCTTATTAATTTATTTTATAAAAAATGTCTAATAGAATAATTATTTATAAAAAACACCCTCTATATATTTTTATATTTTTACTACCCTTATTATTAAATATATTATTTTATTTTTAATATCAAACAAATAATGTGGCACTTCCACCACAATTACCATCACCACCACCACCACCACCACCACCACAACCACCACCACCACAACTACTACCACCACCACCACCATGTAAAAAAAATAAATCACTCACAACAATCACCACCACCTCCACAACCGCCACCACCTCCTACAAATTCCATTACACATACGCGCGTCCGAGAAATTTGTTTATAATAATAATAAGTAATTCTAAAAAAATAAGAAAAAAAATTTTGGACAAAGAAAATTAATACTTACGTCTATGGTATTTTTTTCTCAAACATGAAAGTCACTGTGTGAAACAATGAATTTCATGTCTGCGAAAAAAATTCCAAAAAAATATTAATTTGTCACTTTTAAAAATGTAATTTTTTTATTTTCTTGATTTTTTTTAAAATTGGTTATTACGATTTTAAAAAACACGTGCATGATGGTATCAATAATAGGTGGTTGTAGTTGTGGTTATGGTTGTTGTGGTGGTGGCGGTGGTTGAGGTTGTAGTGGTGGTGGTTGTGGTGGTAGTAGTAGTAATAGGGTAGTGGTGGTGGTTATGGTGGTGGAGTGGTGGTGGTTGTGTGGGTGGCGGTGGGGTAGTGGTGGTGGCAGGGGTGGCGATGGTGATGGTGATGAAAAATTGTAACAGTGTGATTAAATTTAAATAATGAATAATAAAGTAATTAAAAAAATTAGTTAAATGATATTTTTCATAAATAATTTTGTTAGAAGATGTTTTTAGTAAATAAATTTTTTAATTCCGTCCAAAAAAAAAAAATTAATTGAAATAGGATAGAAGAATTTTTTGTGAATGGAATGTTATTGCTATGGTCGTTATCCCGCGTTTAAACGGATCTGTCATATTATCTGGCTCTCATTAATGTTGAGTCACATGACATGCTCTTTTGCAGAAAATCCTATAATTATAGAAATGTTCAATGTTATAAAAAAAGTTTCGAGAAATAAAAAATAAATTGCTAAACTAAGTTGACAAATCTTTCGAGGACTATTCTAGTCAACACAAGTATCAAAATTAGTCAAATAAAAAAAGAAATTCTCTCCAATTCACCTTTCTTCTCTAAAATAACCTTTCTTCTCTAAAATAACCAAGCTTCTATAATAATTTTTTTCTTTTTTTTATATGGATAATTCGGGTCAACTTGTACATATCACGACTAATTTCACGGAAATATACACGCCTCTCCATGTATAATGTCTGGTAAATCAAAACTAGGTTACCTATGTTCAGGGAGGGGTTCGGACTTTGTACCTCTCAGTTCACATCCGTTGGGGGAGAATTCGAACCTTGTATATCCCCTTTAAGTGCTGCAAAAATAACAAGACCATGTCCAATTGAGTTAACTCAACTGGTTTCTATAACCACTGTTATCAGCCTTAAACACTATTTCTCCTTCTACTGCATACTGGTCCCTTACAAAAGCTAATCAAACCAACCTTTCCTTTTGACATCTTCAAAGTTTTCTTTCTCTCTTTTCTTTCCTTTTCTTCCTCCTTTTTGGCATCTGATATATAGCTATTTCACATATCACATGGACCAATGAATAGAGAAAGAAGATTCTGTTTCGAACAGAAGAAGGAGATACATAATGAGCAGCACATTGGGAGAAGAGAGGAGTCACACGATCAAATCATAGGGGCAGCTTTAATTCAAAAGGTGTTGGACTTCTAAAATCTATAGACTTTGCAAACTCTACGGATTGTTTTAATTCCACATAAAGTTTATAAGATATTTTTTTAATTCCATATAGAATTTAACGGATTCTTATGTAAAGATTTTAATAGATATTTATCTTCTTCTAAAAAATAAAATATACATCCATCTAAAAATTCAACGAAATATTCAGCCACCATGGTGGCCTAATGGTAACGAAAAATGGTGGCTAATCTGATTTTTGTTGATTTGTAATTTCGATTTCACCTTCTAAATATTAAATAAATAATAAATTTTAAGATAAAAAAAGTATACTCCTGCAAACATTGAAAAAATTCAGACAAAAAAAAATAATGGAACATGATAAAACCTAAAACCCATCTCTTCACCCATTACACTGGAACAAAAAAAAACAAAAAGAAAAAAATTCAGGCAGAAAAAGAAAAGGAAAAGAAAAATAAAGTTTGTAAAATATATAATTGCAATGATGAAACCACTGAGCACCTTTTGTTTGTTTGCCCTTGGGTTAGGGTTGTGTGGTTTTCTTCCAATCTAACTCTAAAAACCATAAACAATATCACCTCAAGGATTGATGTCTGGTTTTCACAAATTGTTGTCTCTTTGAATGCTACTCATGGTCAAAATATACAATTTGCTGCACTTTGGAGTAATATTTGTTGGCAAATTTGGAAAGGTAGAAATAACTTTGTTTTCAATGGGATTAAACCTGAACCTATGTTCTCATGTAATTTAGCTTACTCCACTTGGAAGGAATATAAAAATGTGAATTAAAATCTAAATGATGGTAAAATGATAAATGAGCAGAAGAATTCAATCCCGTACTCCTCTGCTTTAATTGAAGTAAATGATAAAAACCTTAACATAAGGAATACTGGTAAAATTACTAATTGGAGTCCTCTCCCTACTAATAATATTAAAATAAATACCGATGCAAGTTTTACATTATATGGTTGTGCTATTTCTTATATAGTAAGAGATTGTTTTGGAAAACTTGATTGAGGCGAATGCAAAGGATATAGAGGCAAGAAGCTCTATCGAAGCGGAAGCTCAAGGTGTTCTGTGGTGCTGCGAGATAGCGAAAGGTTTTCCTACCAACTCAACTATTATCGAAAGTGACTGTGAAGTGATTGTTAAACCCTTTGCTACTAGGACCCCTTGTAATATTCTTGAGTGTTGTAATATTATTAAGTCGATATACGGTACTGCGGAGACTTGTAATCTTCTTTTTTCCTTTGTTAACCGCAAAGGTAATAGAGTAGCTGATTGGGTCGCCAAACAAAAGCTTGTGGGCAAACTGTTTGGTGACTGGAGGATTTCTCCTCCTTCCCAGTTAGCTTAACTTATTTTACTTGATAAGTAGGTCTACGATATTGGGTAACTTTTGTAATTTTTAACATTATTATGCTATTTATATAATTTAGCAGTTGAAAAAAAAAAATTATGTTTAGAAAAAAATCAATGAAACATGATAAAACCTAAGTCCCATCTCTTCACCCTAGCATTGGAACAAAAAGACAAAAAGAAAAAAAATTATTAATACAACCGTTTACCAAACCCAAAAAAGAAACAAAAAACAAAAAGAATTTCCTTCACACAAATCCAAACGAAGGTTTTCAATTGGTGTTTGGTTCTCAATTGTATAAAAATTTCAGTTGATATTGGAGACATATATGTTAAATAGCCTAATCCCAATTTATTTAGAGAATCACAGCCATGACAATTAGATATTAGAATAATTATAAAATAGCTTATGAATTTTTTTTACCTCAGTCGTTGTTTTGTTTGGAGTTTATAAAATCTATGTTTCTGCAGAAGGATTTGTAGAAAACTTTTTTATTTATACATAAACTTTAAACTCCTATAAAGTCCAATGACTTTTGAATACCTAAATTTTTTAATGAATTTAAAAAAGTCTTTATTGAATACATCTAGATTGTAAAGAGTTTTTAAAATCCCAATTGATTACCACAATATTTTAATAGATTTTTTAAAATCTTGATTGGATACTAACAAAATCTCAATTGAATATACTTTTAAGGGGCTAAAGGAGAAGAATATGTATGAGTATTTAAGAGTAATATCTAAATAAAGGATTTGGATCCTCTCCTAACTAGTTTATTTATGGATTTGGATCCTCTTCTAACTAGCTTCTATACTAACTATCCTAACAACCAATCATAATTAAGAAAATTATATTTTATTATATTTATCTATAATTAATTTTTTAATTCCTAAAATACTACACAATTTACATCTATTATAAAACTCCTATTATAATCTCTGGATTTGGATCCTCTCCTAACTTGGATTCTATACTAACTATACTAACTCCAATCACAATTAAGTGATTGGTTTTTAGTATTATTTTTATGTATAATTTTATTTCTCTCTCTTCCTATTATATCTCACATAGTAATTTAATTATAAAATAAAAATAATGGTAAAAACCAATTACTTAATTGTGATTGGAGTTAGTATAGTTAGTATAGAAACAAGTTAGGAGAGGATCCAAATCCATAATCTCTTAATTGATTTTCTAACCATTTATAATATATTTTTAAATCTTATTGTTTATAATCTTAATAGCAATGATATAATTGGTTGTTAGGATAGTTAGTATAGAAGCTAGTTAGGAGAGGATCCAAATCCATAAATAAACTCATACGGCTATATAGTTTAAATATTCAAATAATACTTGAGTTTGTTTATTAAATTGGAAAAAGAAACGTAATTGTTAGATATAATTTTTTTTAATCTAAAATTATCTACTATTTGTAGAAATAGTTTATTTTTCTATAATTTTTATTTTTTTAATAAGTCATTAATCTATAAATATCTTTTAATAAAATTATTTATCAAAAACATTCTTTAAAAACAAATCCTTTATATAATTTTTATAATTTAACATTTAAATTTAACCATCTTATTATAATTTTCCACCACCACCATCACCACTCTACCACTACAACCACTCCCACCACCACCACCACTTTATTACTACCACCACAACAACCTCAACCACCACCACAAGCACCACAACCACCACCACCACCACTTACTACTAATTATCACACGCGTGTGCGTTTATAATTTTTTTTTTAAATCTTGTAACTAATTCTAAACAAATTAGAAAAAAAAAATTCATTTTTGGATAAAGTAAAAATATTTACATCTATAATGTTTTTTGAATTTTTTTCCATAATGACACAAAATTTATTATTTCAAATAACAAATTTTACTGTTTCGAACAGTAAATTAATGTTTAAAAAGGTTCAACCGTTGGAGTGTTGTGAAAGTGGAGGTACAAATCTTTGTTTTTTGATGGGTTAAAAATACTTTTTACTCATCTAAAAGAATTAAAGAACAAATTTAGAGTACAGGGACCACCAGCCAAGTGTCTTTCAAGTTTCATCTATACATATAATTCACTAATAACTAATCAAAAAGAAAGAATTTTGGACCAAAAAAAAAAAAAAAAAAATCAAAAAGAAAGAAGAAAACAAATATCATCACCACCTTCATGTACACAACAATGTCACATCTTGATCGTCTCTTTCTTAGCCATCTATATACCTTCGCCATATTTAAAAGGCAAAGGTACTGACTTAAACGCTCGATACTTACCAACATTATTCACTTGCTCATTCTCTAGCCTGCCCAATTTTAATTAAAACATGTTAGACTTTCGTGGACAAGGTTAAATTATAAGGGTCATGGCAATATATACCTGAAAAAGTTCCAAATGCCACGACGAATAATCTCCAAAGAGGCTACTAATACAATAAAAGCTCTTCTATGGAGAAATGATGTTTGTGTGAAACCGAGTACTAGTTGCATCCATACAAGTCTGAGAAGTATGTTGATAACCTGAAATAAAGTCAATACATAAGCTACTCGAAAAGGGTAAATCGGTAATGCGATGAGTTTTTTTAACTTACAATGGCTACAAAGTAAACTGTCTTATTAGGAACAAGTAGCTTATCTCTAAGCCAACGATTTTTAGAGTTGTTAGTCAATAAACCCCAGTCTATAACAACATCCCAATATGTGTTAAAAATCGTAGTAATTCCTGAACTAACTGCAGCTAAGACCAACCAAAAGGATCCATCAGGAAAAGTTTTCCTTTGGTCATACAATGTTCGCATAACAAGTGCTATAATTGTTGAAAAATATTTGAGGCTATTCACTCCTTGGCTAAGATCTTTCTCTTCAAACAACCTCCGAACACACTGACAAAAATATTCTCTCATCTCAAGTCAATCACTATAACAAATTATATACAATTTAGATGAGAATATAAATTATTTGTTGATCAATACCTGAAGAAATCGAGCCCAAAATGGGATGATAGCTACAATGATATACAAGAGTTGATAAGTACTTGCTTTTGATTTTGCTTCTTCGAACGCGTGTGTTCTTGTTTTGAAGTCACCCATTACATAGTAAAACACATAAAAGAGTATACTTCTAATAGCTTGAATCTGAATAACAAAAAACACCATTAATATAAAAACTTGATGATATATGTGATTAGCCAATGAGCACAAGATCAAACCTGGCTAGTCATTTGATCTGCCAAGAAGAAATCCGGTAGGTTGACCTTGTATAACGGAGCGCAAATACAACGCCACACACAAGTAATGAAGAAAAAACGACTCGAACGATATATGATGTTGAAAGGGCAGAGCGTTATGAGCAGCACAACCTAGAGATATGTATAAAAAGCATCTCATAAGCTATGGAATTACTTATTTTAAAACCGATTAATAATATATATTTATATATATCTTACAATGACTAGGATTAACGGGACTAATTCAGTTAATGTTCGATAGCTCGCTGTCTTTGGATCCATCTGCATATCTAAATTTGAGAGGGTTGCAGCAAATGTGAGTGTTGAGAGAGCTGAAGCAACAAGGAGGACTTGTCGATAACTTAATTCGGTTCCTTGCTTAAATCCAAATATGAACGGATAATTTACTCGGAAACGCCTCCAATAGAATATGTTTCCAGCATACATTAGCATATGAAGGATTATGTACCCGAACAAACTACAAAAAAAGAAAACAATTAACCCAATTTTTTTCTTGTTTAAATGAAATTTTTTTAATGACAATGTTTTCCAAGAAATATAAGGTTATTCTTGGAATAGATTACCTGTAAAGCGGGAATATAGTATTCATATATTTTTCGGTTTCTATTGCTTGGTTACGTATTTCACTCTCGTCGCTGTTTTCTTGATCGCACACTGCGTGATCCCCAGCTCGTAGAACACAAATGATGGCAACTATTAGTGCTATAGAGCAGCCAGTAAATATACCTGCATCAAAAACACATATATTCGGGATACAAAATTAGACTTCATTTAAAATCACAATAGTAATAGCGCAGATGACTATGTGTGCAACAGTTTAATAACCACATGCAGTAAGATGAACTTTTACAATCTATAAAGGCAAAAAAAAAACCCCCAAAATAGAATACGGAATGTGAATACCGAAGGAATATGTAACTCGATGTCTTTCTCGTTTTGTTTCGGGTCTTAAATACTTCATCCCTTTTCTCCTATTACCATTAGAAAAATGTTTTACGTATGTCGCTTCAACTTTTTCTATGATTCTCGTAATCTGTAGGTATTTACAGTTAGTAATTTACTAATTAAAGTCGTTACAAGATGTCGTGAAAAGTATCAAACCTCGTCAGAGTTTCCGAGTTTGGAATTATCGACCATCTCTAGGTAAGATTTCGAAGCACTTCTCGAAGTAATCTGCGCAAAAAGGCTAAAAAATTAGAGAAAATTCGGGGAAATAAAAAATAATTTACTCAAACAGTTTATGAAAATACCTTGTCATATTTCTTCATGATTTTGGAAAAGGCCAATTGGTTTAAGAAACTGAAGTTTTTGAGAAGTCGAAGCTTTTGGTAGAATTCTACTAAAGCTTGCTTCAATTTTTCTTCCGCATGTCTCAACTCCTCCTTGCTAAAGGATAAACGATTTGAAAAATGCAGAACGTTTTTCAATGTCGAGATAGGTGACGCTGGATCAATATTTAGCTTTACATGATCCAAAACTTCTAATGGAGCCGGTTTGAAATGATCTTTTGCACACACCATTTCTTGATCAACCGACATATTGCCTCGTCTAGATGAATCGACTCTCGTAACTTCCTCGTTGCTCATTTCAACTTCTTGAATTATATCCATACGTGTCACTCCTTCATATTTAATGGACCAAAATGACAATTTAATTACAAGTGCATACTCCTTTATTTAAAATGATATAAGTGTCACAATCTCGACCGTTCTTTACGTGCAACGGCGGGGTTGTAGTGCAATTTTTGCATTATATAGGGACCTATAGTGCAATAATGATGCAGCAACTCAATTTCGTTTATAATTATTGAAGTCTGCCTTTGAAGGCTACAAACTAACTAAAATATTCAAATAAAAATTCTTAGTGTAGTTTTCCTAGATCACTAAATTATCTCTAAATAATTAAAAACTAATGAAAACTTGAAAACTTAAAAACTTAAACTAATCTAACTAATTAAAATCTGAAATAATGGGCCACATATTTTGTCTCTAACTCTCTAAGTAATTTGATTTCCTCTGTTAGGGATCTATTTGTTATAAATGGATGAGTAATGATATATACCATAATTGCAATTTTGCTTTATAACAATCAAAGAATAATATATCAAGAATGAAGTTATATATATATATATATATATACCTTGCTTTCCAATAACTGAAGCTGAAGAGGGACTAATCATTACTCCGTTAAAATCTTCTAAAGGATTATTAACTCTAATTCGAAGGGCGATAAGAGCATCAATTTGCTTACTCAACTCCTCAGCTTCATGCTTCATTTCCCGCTCCTTTTCCACATAGAATTTAATCACTTTGTTAAACTCATCATCGAGTCTACTAAAGAAAACTAACTCATATTCTCCTCCTTCTTCAGAAGACCTTAAAAACATGGTCTGGTACGCACTTTCAGATCCTTCTGAAGCCTCCACAGCACTCACTAATATCACTTCATCTTCTTTGCTGGTAGGCACAGTTTTAGCTCGATTTGTGAGTCCACTAAAGGCTCTGTATAAAGATAATCGTCTCTTTAATGAAGTTTTCCGGGTTACTTCTACAGTTGATGGGTTTCCTGCTTGAGCTCGAGATAGCATTATATCTTTTAGTAAATTTTTTAGGAAATTGTAATTCATGTACGCTGTTTGCCATTCCAGGATCATCTGGGAAGCGTATTCTTTCCCGAACTTCATTCTTGTTACCGCGATTTCTACCTACTTTTTCTGAGATTTATTTGGTAATATTTATAGAAAGAATTGACTGATGAAATGTATTCTTGTAGTACTTTTTTCATGTTTGTTTATGGCAAATTGGCTATAGGGTGACTTTTCTTTGGTCTTCATTTGGTGTGCTTTCGCTCTCAGGAAAGTCAGCCTAATTAAATTTGGTTTTAAGGCGAGCCAACGCGGATAATACAATATGTTTATCTGTCTAGTGTGTCTACTATGTTATTGCTTGGTCAAAATGAGGTAATTAACTATCTTCGTTAACTCAAGCACTCGAAATGTGTAGTTAATGGTAGCCTCCTTCCCATTAAAGGTTGTAACAAACCAAGCCTTTCGCAATAGTTCGACCTCAGGTTTGGAAAAAGAGCTTCTGAACTAGTTTGTTTACTTAAACAAGGGAAGAAGACCCACGTAGAGCTGTAAACGAGTCGAGCCGAGCCGAATACTAGATGTACAGGCAGGGGCGGATGTAGGGGTGGGCTGAGGTGGGCTGCAGCCCACCCCAACTTATCCAGCCCACTGTAAATTAACCTACTTCTTTTTTAAAAAATAGATAAAAATATAACTAAAAAAAATTATAGCATAAAATTAGCCCTCCCTAACTTAAAATTTAGAGATTAATTCTATCAAATAATAAAATTTTGGGTCAATTACCCAAGAAGACTTGAGAAAAATCAATGTGCCACTTAGGAGCTAGTCAATTCCTCTCTCCTTCTTAGAGGCCAATAAAATGTCCAATGTCATAACTACCCTTCTAGTGCATATAAGACAAAAAAATAGATTATTTCTCTCTCCTCCACTACCATTAATCTCTCTCCTCCTTTATCATTTTTTCTCTCTCCTCTTTCATTAATTATCAAATATTTTCCAGCTCCGACCACAACCACCGATCACCGCCGGCCGCCTCCGGCCACCGCCGGAAAAAGTTCTGAGCATGGAAAAAAGTTCTGAGTCTGGAAAATAGTTCTGAGTCTGGAAAAAAAGTTCTGAGTCTGAAAAAATAGTTCTGAGCATGGAAAAAAGTTCTGAGTCTGAAAAAATAGTTCTGGGCATGGGGTATTGGACATGGAAAAAGTACTGAGCATGGGCTACTGAGCCTGAAAAAAGTTGTTGAGTATCGTAAAAAAGTACTGAGTATCGGAAAAAGTGCTGAGTATCGAAAAAATTTGCTGAGTATTCGAATTTTTTTATTGAGTCGCTTTACTGAGCATGCTCGTTTACTCAGTTACTTTACTGAGCATGCTCGAAAACTCAGTAATTTTTTTTAAGCATGCTCGTATGCTCATAACCTTACTGAGTATGCAAGAGTAAAGTATTGAGTATAATTATTTTTTTGATTAATTTTTAGAAATTATTTTTATATACAACACAATATTTCATAAAAAGCAAAAATTCCACCATGTCTCCCCTTGTTTCACATCTTTACTATCTGAATCAAAATGTTCATCCCATTTATCAAATCCTTTTTTCGATTAAAAAATACTAAAAAATAATCCCCATTGGGTTCAAAGTTTGCTTTTGAAAAATTAGATTGAATGTATTGATCTTTCGACAAGGCTTCAGTGAAGAAGAAGGACCGATTCAGTGAATGCTGATCTTGCAAGGATTATCAATTCTGATGAGGTTCAATCTGTTGTTAGGCCGATTAAGAAGAAGAATAAGATGCTCAATCTGTTCAATCTGTGAAGAAGAGTCCATTGAAGAGTTTGAATAAGATGCTCAATCTTGACCCACATGCTAAGACTGCTAAGAGGATGGCTATTTTGGGTGAAACACAGCGTGGCAGTGCTTCTTCTCCGGCGAATCTCAAACCGCCATAGCTTCGAGATCTCCGGCGAAGTAGTGAAACTCCGATGGAAGCAGCGAAACTTCTTCGTCGAGGTCATGGTTGGATTCGCAACAGATCTCTCCGGAGCAAGTCTTCTCGCCATGGCTGCTCGGAGCTTCATAAAAGATGCAGATCTGCTCCGTCGCGTCGGATCTGCTCTTCCACAAAGAAAACACCGCCACTTGTGCTGCAGAAGAAGAAGGCGCGAGACAGGTTCTCGCCATGGCTGCTCGGAGTAGTTGAAGCATTTTTTGAGTTCATCAATCTGATGGGAGGAGAGAGAAATGGATAAAAGCTACGTGTGATTTTTTAGGTGTAGAATTGATTGTAAAAATATTAATATATATAGAGAAAATAAAAAACAAAAAAAGGGTAGTAATGTAATTGGATTTTTAGGGTATAGTGTTAAAATTAATTTGTGGCCTTTAGTAAGAAGAGCCAAAAGAGGCGGTCTTGTTGGGTCACGGTGTAGTGTTTTCAAGACCCTTTGGGTAATAATCTCTAAAATTTATTAATGAAATTGGAACGTAAATACCATTAAATATTCAATTTCTTGGTTCGTTTTAATTTTTTATTTATAGATTTTTTTGTAATTAACTCTTAAATGTTTTAAAAAATTTCATTTGGGCTCCCTAAATTTTAAAATTTATTTTATTAGACTTTAAATGATTTTATTTATAGGTTTTTTGTTTTTTTGCAACAAAATGTATGTTATTTTGAATAAAAAAAAGAAATTTTTCGAATGATTAATTTAAAAAAATATTATTCAGACTTATATTGCAATCTTTACACAATATAGGAATTTATAGTGCATTTTAGCATTATATAAGGATCTATCTAGCAATATTTGCATAATATGTAGACTTATCGTGCAAATACGGCAAAATAATTTTTTTCGGGGGCGTTGCCCCCGAACCCCCTTAGCCCCCCCTAACAAAAAATCCTGACTCCGCCCTTGTGTACAGGCTTGTTTGTTAATTTCTCGAACCGAGCTCAAATTTAAACGAGTCAAGCCTGAGCTTCCAATCATTCAAATATAAAATGTTAGAACTTGATTGTTTAACTTATAGAACAATCTTTTTTTGTTGTTTTTATGGTTGAAATGGGACTTTCATGAACAGTTGGGGTATTTAATGAAGTGTGGTATGAAAATATGAAACATAACATTAATGAAAAAATAAATGTCTAAAAAATTTAAAAATATCTAATTTGATATTGAAGGTTTTACAATATATTTTAGGGTGAATGCCCAATAAGCACCTGCCGCCTTAGCCACTTGCCCATAAAAGGCACTTAAGGTAAATATACCTTAATACCCTTACTGCTGTCTACTGCCGTCTGCTGCTGCCGCCAAGGGCGAGTAATGGGAATGTTTCCCAACACTCGTGCACGTACACTTTTGTACTGTCTGCTGCTGCCAAGGGTGAGAGAGAGACAGAGGAGATATATATAACTAACTTAATGTATACGGACTAACGACTAATAAACGGACGGCGCCTGGGGTGAGGGGGTAAAATAGGGGAAAAAAAGGAGTGCCTTTTATGGGCAAGAAGAAAGCGGCTGGGGTGAGGGGGCATTAATTCTAATTTGAGGTGTTTCTTGGGCAATAATCCTATATTTTATAAGTAGATAATATATTAATTTATATTTCATAATATTAAACGAGCTCGAATAGGCTCATTTACTTAACGAACTTAAAATGAAGCTTGAGCTTGAACTTGTTTATATTCAAGCCAATCTCGAACGAGCTTTTCTCCGAGCCGAGCTCGAGCTGCTCGCGAGCGGCTTGGTTCATTTACAGCCCTAACCCCACGTTATGGTTTGTGGATACTTAAGTATCTATTGTTTTAAAGTGGACACACAAATACCCAAAAATTTTACACGTGTTCTTTTTTTAGTATATGGCATTAATTTTGGTGTTATGTGACACGTCTATTTTTGTAAATATATTATTTGTGATGGTTATTTTGGTCTTCTTACCTACCTGATGAATCCTACGTGGGTCTAACAGTTTTATTTTTCCCCCATTTGAAAGTCCAATGTGAAACCCTAATTACATCACAAATTCGTTTCTAAACATAAAAGATAGTGAGATTCTTTAGCTCAAATCCAAGGCAAAGCGTATGTTTCAGTGGATTTAGTGGAAAGTAACAACTTTATGGAAAAAGAAAAATTCTGGTACGAGGTTCTTGAACTGTGAAAAATATAAATTGGGCATCGATTGTGGTTCGTTCGAGTAGTACGAGCCACTCACGTGTGTTCGTAGCATTCACGTGATTCTTGGGCTCATGTGTAACATAAACGAGAAGAAGGCCGAGATTAATGGTTATCAGAAGGAAATGCGAGTTCTTGTTTGTCTAAGATCGAGTTAGAGTACAAGTTACTGAAGATTAAGAGGATTCTCTACTTTTGCACTATGTATGGTATTTTTATTTCCTACTATGAAGTTTTAGAAGAAGGTCTGAAGTTCAACAAGAATGTTGTTCAAAAAGAATGTTTTTAAACTTAGTGTTTGTGTTAATTGTTATGTTAGAGTTAAGTGTTAGTTTTGGTGAATGATATTTAGTGTTGGATCTTAATTTGTTAGATTAAATGTTGGTAACGTTTGTATTTTATGTTTTTAATCCAAGATGTGTTAAGTGTTACGGTGAACTTCTTGGAATTTATGGTGAATTTGTTAATTAATGTTAGTGTTAATTGTCGATTTATGGTGAATTTGTTGACTTTTTTGCTGATAATGACCTTGTTTTTCCTTAAGACTTATTTTTGCCATTCATATCATACTTTACACTTTATATTGGACACTCCATCCAATTCATATCTCACTGAAACATTGTTGAATCCATAATAGAAACAAGTTACTTGTGAACAATACTAAAATACGACAACTCAGAGATCTTTTGCCAACATTAGGGAAGCGTAAACAAGACTGTACTCTTTTTCTTTGTTTAAGTTTTGTCCCAATTGGTTTTCTTGAAAAGGTTTTAACTAGGTAGTGTTTCAAGGTGATTAGTTCCATCTATATGTACTCTTCTCTCCTCGACCATGTTTTTATCCTTCTAGATTTTTCTTGACAAGGTTTTAACGAGTCATATTATCTAACTGATGGACAACTAAGGAGAATTATTATGAATAAATAATTTTATTAATGATGGATATCCAAATGACAATGTTTTATTTTCTTATTCGTTCTTTATAAATATGGCAAATGAAGGGATAAGACTTATTCTATTGTAATAAATTTAGTTATTTTAAAAATACTAAGAAACAATTTTTTTCTTTTTTGGTTTATAATAAATGTCACCTTATTCCCCACTAATTAAGTGGAACACCATTTCTATCATATGAGATGATAAAATATCTAGAATAAAAAGAATTTATTATGATAGAAATATTATTGCAATAGTTGTGATAGAAACAAATCTAAAATAAAATAAACTTTTGGTGGCAAAAAAGAAACAGGATTTAAGATGGTAAGTTCAAATTTTTTTGAGAACTGTTTTTAGTTTTGAGAAGCCAACTTTTTTTTATACATGATAGGCTTAAAAGCCGTTAAGAAATGTAGAAATTACAGATAGAACAAACGTTCTTATTGGCAATCATGTACAACTCTAGCAGTTGCACATTCGCTACTATCTTTCGTAATGAAATTCCATAAATAATTCGGTGGATCAACAAACTCTACTGGTTCAGCACACATAATCGCACCCTCTTTTGCGAACCCCACCCCAAACTCAAAAATGAGTCGTGTCCCCACGACTCGAAAAGACTCAAAGCAATAAAATAATATACACTAAATGAGAAGGGATAGAAAACGTATCTTAACCAGCGCGAGGCTGGTTGTCGGTGTTGCGTCCATGAACTTTATCTCGCGTCTAGACATCGTAAGTTGTGCTTTGAACAAATAAAGTTCAACTTGTTTGTAACGTTTTCTAAAATAGCGCACCTCGTATCCTGATTCTCTTCCAACACCTTGATTTTCGATTCCAACTCATCATCGGATCATTTTCTTCCTCACTTTCAGGTTCTTCAATCACTTCCCTCTTCTTAGGATTAGCTTTAATTTTTACCTCGTCAGTCTTGTGTTCACAACGCGGATTAGGAATCTCAATAGCTTGTTCTTGAACAGTACCAAAAGTGTTTCTGTTTCTTGGAGAATTCCTTTGATAAGTACACATGAAAATGGTTCTGATAAGCATCTCTTTCCACCCCAAACTCAAAACTTCAAATAGTGAGAAGCTAAGGCTTAGAACTTTGATGTTTTGAGGCTTAAGACTTGAAGATTATGGTGGAATATGAGATGGGTAAAGGCTAATTGATGTGGGGGAAGAGGGAATTGGATTTAAGTTGAAGATTGGATGAAGAACAATCGGAGGAAAGTGGGAATTTTATCGTATTTTGGATGGGAGATGAGTTGATTGCATGTTTTTGTGGTGAAAGAGAGTAAGATTTGAGGATTTTGTGGTTGTAGATGATGATGTTCAGGAAATTCTGGGTTTTGGGAGTGTTTTTGGAGGCTGGGTTGAAGAAAGAGGTAAAAATCTAGGGCTAAAAATCTTCAAAACGGCCCTATCACAGATGCAAACCGGGTTCCCGGTTTCGAAAATCCGGGTTCCCGGTTTCGAAAATCCGGGTTCCCGGTTCCGCGTCGCTGTGACGGCGCGGAAAAAATAAAAATACTCGTTTTTTTTTTTACCTCGAGACGCACCAAAACGCTGGACCCCAAGACGCTGGGTCAGAAATTTCACTCGCCGAAACTGGGTTCCCGGTTCTGTGGAATGCGGGTACCCGGATTTTGTCGATGGCGCGAGTCAAAACGCGCCAAAACGCAGCTACTCAAAACGCCGGGTCAGAGAATTCCACCAGTTACAGCTCCGAAACCGGGTACCCGGTTTCGCCAAATGCGGGTACCCGGATTTGTGTCGATGGCGCGAGTTAAAACGCAGCAAAACGCAATCACCAAGACGCTGGGTCAGAAATTTCCAGAAGTTATAGCACCAAAACCGGGTTCCTGGTTTCGAAAAACCGGGTACCCGGTTCCGACGCTGTGTCGTGAACCAAGACGCCAAGTGTTGCGTTTGAAAAGGTTGGTACCAGCTCCAAAACCGGGTTCCCGGTTTTGCGAAACCGGGTTCCCGGTTTCTCCTGGACATCCAACCTATTTTTCTCCTAGTTTCGCCTTATCGACCCCAAACTCGTGACCTTTTTACCCCTGAAATCATCAAAAACAGCTACCCTTCCTCATTTCTTAATAATAAACACTAAAATTACGAAAATCAAACTAATCTAAATTGCAAAAATTTAAAAACTCAGCTAATATACAAGAAATTGGCTTTTGTTTAACGTCGTTAAGCTCGACGGGTTACCTCATTCATTAGTCATTGACATAACCTCCCCAGCAGTGAGTGAGGTTGTCAATATTTGCAACTCGAAATTTGCATCCCTTAGCTTTTATTCCCCACTAGTTTATCTGAGATAATTTTCGCGACCATGAATGGTCCTAGCCAAGAACTTTTGGGTTCACGTACCTTTGGAGGGGGTTTAGGATTTTTCATAGCTACCTCTTCACCTACTTTGAACCCCTTTTTCTTTCTTTCTTTCTTAGGTTCTTTCGGAACCTTCGTGGCACGTGCTTTCTCTTTCTTCTTTGCATGATTTAGTTGTGGATTTTTAGGGTATGGAGGAGCCTTAATTGGTGATTTCTTTCGTAGCTCTTTCTCCTCCACCCCTAAAGTGTCCACAACATTAATTTGATCTTTTCTTACCGGTTCCCTTACATCTATACGAAAACATTCTTCCTTGGAATCCGGAAACTTCATAGGTCTAAACACATTAAACTTCATTTCCTCGTCTTGGATTCTCATAATCATTTCGCCGTTTTCTACATCAATCAAGGTACGCCCCGTGGCTAGGAATGGTCTTCCCAAAATAATGGGGACATTCCTATCCGCGTCGTAATCAAGTATAATGAAATCAGCGGGAAAAATTAACGTACCTGCTTTAACGAGGACATCTTCGATTCGGCCTTCCGGATGTGCAAGAGATCGATCCGCCATTTGCAAGACCATAGAAGTGGGTCTTGCTTCAACATTAAGCTTGTCAAAGATTGATTTGGGCATAAGATTTATGCTTGCCCCCAAATCACATAGTGCCTTACCTCTCCATTCATTACCAATAGATATCGGAATTGTAAAGCTCCCAGGATCAACTAACTTTGGGGGTAATTTACCTTGACAAATAGCACTACATTCCTCAGGGAGACCAATCATCTCATTATCACAATACGGTCGTTTGTTGGTGAGGGCTCTTTTCAGAAACTTAGCATACTTGGGTACATCTCGAATAGCTTCTAGCAGCGGAATATTTATGCTAAGACCTCTTATCTTGTTAAATAATTTTTGATACTCAGCCATATCACCCTTCTCTTGAACTCGCGATGGAAATGGTGGAGGTGGACGATTGATTATAGTCTCATCTTTCTTTTTCGGAACTTCACTAGACCTCTCCACTTCTTCTACTTCAACTTCTTTATCTTTATTCACCACCTCTTTTTCTTTTCTAACTTCTTTTTCTTTCATAACCGGAAAAGGAGGTGGAGGAAGGTTCTTACCACTTTTGAGAGTAATAGCTTTACAATCTTCTATTTGGATTGGATTCTCAGTATCGCTAGGGAGTTGCCCTTGTGGACGTTGATTCAGTTGTTTATTTATTTGACTTAGCTGATTCTGGAACAACTTCATATTTGCTTCGGCTGCATTTTGACGTTCCATAGCTTGTGTCTGAAGAGCAATCAAACTTTCAACGGTTTTCTGAAGGGTAAATACTCCTTCTTGTGGATGGGCAGGTAAGGCTTTCTGGTTCATTGTGTCATCATAATTGTCTTGAGGAGCTTGTCTCTGAACATAATTTCCCTAATTCTGTCCTCCTTGATAATTATTTTGTGGTCTTGGATTGTAGTTGTTACCTTGAGGACGCGGCTGATACGCGTAAGTAGGATTGGCTGCCCCATTGGGATTTGAGTATTGAAACCCAGGATGGTTTCTGTTAGGCTGATATCCATTACCACTTGAATTGAAATTACCTCTATTGGACATAAAATTCACTGATTCTTGGTTATTCGGACAACTTTCCTCATCATGATCATCTACCTTACAAATTGAACACATATAAACCTCTTGTGCAGCATGCACAGCTACCTTCTTACTCGAAAAACCTTCTTTTACAGCTAAAGTAAGCTGCTTCAATTGTTGCTCTATAGTATTCTGAATCTTATTCTCAAGCGTAGCAAATTTTTCTTCCATGTCAACATTATTCACTCCCTTAACTGGTGTTCTCACTGAATTCCACCCAACTTCATTCTTGACTATTCTTTCTAAAATGATCTTTGCATGAGCGGGTTGAATTTGAAGAAAACCTGCTCCACATAACGTATCCAATTTCTCTCTTGAAGTTCCATCAAGGCCTCTATAAAAGATCTTTAACTGTTGTTGTTCTGAAAAGCCATGATTGGGAACTTTACGCAAACATATCTGAAATCTTGTCCAACTCCTACCCACAGTTTCCTCATATTCTTGACGGAAATGCGTCAATTCTAATTCAGCATCTAATCTCATGTTACTTGGGTAGTACCTGTCAAAGAAAGCAATCTCTAATTGGTCCCAGTTGGTTATCTTCGTAGGATCTTGCGTATCGTGCCATTCACTCGCTCCATCAATCACAAAGAATTTAAACGCAGCAAAATACATATGTTCTCTTGAATCTCCTTGTGTGATATAAGAATCACATATCTGTTTAAACTTCTGTACTGCTCTAAGAGGATCTTCTGATGGTCTTCCACGAAAATTCCCAAAATTTTGGAATTGAGCTAACATACCCGAATCTGGACGGAATCGCGGAACATCTATATCTGGAGCACCTACTCCTATAGCAGGAGCGCGGAATGGAACTTCTGGAGGACCATTAGTAAACCACGGATCTTGATTCATCACTATCTGGACTTGAGGATTAGGATTCAGTGGTTGAACTTGAGGAATAACGCCTGGAGCTAAAGGTTGGCCATTTGCATCTAGCTGGCCTTGTCCATTATTCTGTTGACCTTGAAGATTGATATTCTCCATTCTGTTACTTAATTCTTCTACTTCTAAAGCTTCTCGTTCTCTTCTTCTTCTGTTCGCAAGTCTGATCAACGATTCTGGATTACTAAGGATCGGAGGTGTTGGCTCTAGATCCTTGAATAGCCTTCTTCGCATACACCAAACCTAAAAACCTGAAAAAGCTAACAAACAAAAAGCGTAAAACTGATAAAATAAAAATAAATGCACTATCACTAAAGGATAAACACCGTGGTCACACGCTACCGTCCCCGGCAGCGGCGCCAAAAACTTGGTGGTCCTTTGTGTGTTCTAAAAAATAATGCAATAAATAATCGAACCACAACCGCAAGTGTACGGTTGTCCCAAGTAGTATAACTGATAAATCAGATTCGTTCCAAGGATGGAATGGTTGACTACAATGCTTATCTATTAATGATTGATGCACTTTATGAAAACAAATAAAGGTAAAATGTTTGTTTGGTTTTGTATTAATTCTAAATAAATGACAGACAAATATTAAAATGTGAATAAAAGCTAAAACGCAAGTAAAATGATGTGAAACGCAATATGAGATGTAGCACTTGAGAACGCAAGGATCCTCCCTATCCTATTTCTTAACTTATGTTGTTTAAGGGCTAAATTAGTCAATTACAATGGTCGGGATTCTAAATTCCTTATACCCCCGTCAGGGTGGACTATAAGGCGATCCTAAAGTGTCACTAGTCCCGTCAGGGTAAATATGATCCACCGTTGGATGTTTAAGATTTATTACCTCATTGGCCCTAGAATTAGCTAAGTTCGTCAGAATCAATAGCTTCTATCCTAGATTGAATAAATGGTTTTGTATCTAAACCCTCCGTCAGGATGATCCAATTGCCACTAATTGGAATAGCCTAAATACTAACACCTGTTCCTAGTTCATGACGCTAAAAACAGTAAAATAATCTCAATTTATTGAAAAGAGTAAAAGCCCTAATTTAGTTTAATTCAATAAAAACCCAAATTCAACATTCGTTATTAATTAAGATTGGGATTCACCCATTGTTTGTTCTCAAGCACTATGAATTGTTTAGCTCATATTAAAACAAAATACTAAATTAAAATAAATGGAATTCATAACTGATTACAAATAAAAGATAAAAGAAACCTAATTTCTGGAATTGGAATGACTGAGAACGGAGCTATAGACCCACTCCAGCTCTAGCAGCTTCTTCTTCCTTGCTTCTGTTGCTTCTCTCTGATGTTTTTAATTGTAAGGAATGAATTCTGTGAAAAATAGAAGTCAAAGGCTGGTTTTATAGGTGGAAAAACGGATTAGGGCTTGGACCTAAGAATAAAATATCAATTAAATGTCCAAGCCCAAATTCTATGCCCAAAATCCCGTAACTGCTGATACACCTTCACTAAAACGGCTTTTCCCGATGCGTTATGACTCCGATTGACCTCATTCCAGTTGATAAAGTTCCGTAACTTGATAAGGAATGTTTTCTCTTCAAAGGTCAGCGGCTAAATCATCGCTTAAGCATCTCGAAATCAGCAATCTATGGCCTGGAAAATGGATTTTCAGCTCTCAAAATAATATATTCGGGATTTCTCTTCAAGTCTTGACTCTATCTTTTGATCTTTAACTTTCTCCTCGGATTCCTCTTCTAGCTAACATCTAAAACCTGTAAACTTTACACTAAAAATACCAATATTACGCGCAAAAGCTTAATAAACTAAAAATGCTAGAAATAAAAGGGGAAAATCATATTATTGCATATTTAGTCCAAAAGTCTATCAAATTAATTAAATAAACACAAAAAATGATGTCTCTCAAGGGTCGAAAATACGAACAATTAGGGAGACATCAGTTCCCCATTCTAAAGTACACTCATATCATTATCCTTCATGCTTGACATAATCAGCTCTACCTAACTATCCGGTATGCCAAAGTGACTAATTGTATCTCTAATAAATTCCCATCTGATTCTGTCATAAGCCTTTGCAAGATCAATCTTTACTGCCATGATTCCGCTCCTACCTTGACTAAGCCGCATCTTATGATCCACCTCCCGTACAAGAACGATATTGTCAATCGTGGAGCGACCTGGTAAAAAACTACTTTGACATGGACCAACAATGTTAGATAATATAGGCCGAAGTCTATTGACCATGGCCTTCATAACAAATTGAAATGAAGAATTAATAAGACTTATAGGGCGAAGTAAACATACCCTATCCGGGTCTGAAACTTTCGGGATAAGATGTATAAGCGTACCGTTCAGACCCGGAGGAAGATGACCTGTATTAACAGCTTCACGAACCATTTTATAACTGAGGGGCCCACTGTGGACCAACACTTCTGATAGAAGGCAGCATACATTTCCATCCGGTCCAGGAGCTTTTGTCGGATTAGATTGAAACACAACGCTCCTTATTTCGTCATCTGAAAAAGGTTGTTCAAGTTCACGAGACACTTCCCTCTCTAATGGTGTTATATGTGGCAAAATAAACTCCCCAGGTTAGTCATTTGGCTTCTCATAAAGCGAACTAAAATAATCACGCACAAGAATTTTCAACTCCTCCTCTCCCTCTACCCAGATATCCAAATCATTTCGGAGTCTTGTGCAATAGGCTGTTTTCTTCCTCGTAGAAACTGCTAATTGATAAAATCTCGTATTACGGTTTCATACCTGCAACACTTAACCTATACATTAAATAAAAATATTAAAGTATTAGAGATACCTCTTGGCACTTATGTGCGAGACTCCATAATAGTATCATCTCCGCTATGCTCTATCACTCGTTCATCTTCCTATTGTGGTTCGCTAGCTGATTCAGCAACCTGGCTGTCTAGCCACATAAAATTTCTATTGTTATCTTCCTCCTCGTTCTCCCAACAAGGGTCAAGAGGTATAGGACCCACTATCCTCGCCGCCACCTACTGCGGATTTGGACTCGGTGGGACAGGTTCTTGACTTGGCTAGTGCAACGCCACTGTTGAGGTAGGAATATCCAAAGCCGAACCAGCTCCCAACCTACTGACTTTTGCAGGTACGACATTTTGGTCCCCTCCCCTAATTTCCACTTCAATCAATTCGCTCTCCACAAGTACATTTATTAATTCATTTGTTTCTCCCCCTGTTCCATTAAGCACATTATTGACCCCACTATTTCCCACTTTGTTTTTCCACCCTTTGAACCAGATGAATTTTTTTATTTGCTATTCTAACTTCTGTGTTATTTTCTTCTTCCACAGACGCGTCAAGAACCACTACTTCGTCAACGAGCTTCATCCTTTGCTCAAAGTTTGGCGATGCAATCACGTTGTGGCCTTTTGTGCCACCTCCGTTCTTACTACTTGAAGCAGCCCAACTCACGTTTTTGCCTTTATTATTTTGCATTTTAGCCCCTGAATTTTGTCCCCTTTGTTGTGTTACATGTGTTGATTTCCTTGTTACACCATTATCTTCTTCCATTCGTAGCGCCTCGAATCGAGTTCCTACACTACCATGAAACAAACCTTTTGACGTATTACTCGTAGCCCCTTTTCCATTACCTCTATTACCACGCCTCACCGTCATCCATTCCCCCTATTTTTCTTTGTTATTTGAGGCTTCAACTCTTTTCTCTCTAACTCTTTCCGAAGTTACATTTCTATTCTCATCCTCATCCATTCTAACTGTTGCATTGGGAGGACAATTCTCTTTCCTGTGTCCGAATTTGCCACATTCAAAACATATTAGGTGAAGTCCCTCATATTCAACCTTGCAAATCTCCGTTCCAATCCTAACTTCCGGCTTTAGAGGTTTTTTCAAATCCAATTCTATAGCTAACCTCGCATAGTTCCCTCTTAATCTTCCCTTTGTCATAGGGTCAATTTTCACCGTTCGACCCAGCTTGTCACCAATTTTCCTCAAGATGTGAGCCGTATAGTTATGCATCCCTACGTTTGAAATTCTTACCCATGTCGTGGTTGTGGTTATCGAGTTAGTTAATGCGTTAAAATCCGGTGTCCATTCCCGCACAATGAGATAATGGTCTAATATCATCCACGGGCCACCAGATAAGGCGAAATTGAAATCTTCCCGTTCTCCAAATTTTACCATATAATACCCGTACCCAACATCTACTAATTTGATAGGTCCCACCGGATTCCAAATTTGTCTCAGTTTTGACGATAAATACGTGAAACCAACATCTCTTCCCAGTAGTCTAATAACAGCCGTGTTACGCCAAAGGCGAATCCCCTCCTGTATTTCTTCTCTAGTACGAATTACAGTTGGAATAGAGTCACTAGTCACTTCTTCATCCTCCTCAATTAACCCCTCTATCTCAAAGAACTCATCATCTCCTATGGTATTTTTGTTTTTAGTTTCATCAAGGTCTTCTATTACAGGGATTACAAGGTTGTTACCCGTAACCGTTCCCTTCCACCCGCATAAAATAGGCCACTGTTTCTACAGAATTTTGCCTTTCGACAGGAATGTTCATAGGGATCACTGTCGCAGTATTCACAATAGGAGAATCAGTGATTGCACGGTGTCTTTTGCCTCCCCTCGTATCCACGTTTGCAGCGCCTAACTCTGGAAAATCTTCCATGATGTGCTCCTCCCTTTGATTCTCGTTCCCTTCGTTATTCGATGGAATTGTCGCCTCAGTAACGATCGCAGTTCTGTCCGGAGGGAGCTCCGGTGGACGGGTGACGCCTGCCTGGTGTGACGGTGGCGGTGGTGAAGCCATGGTGCCGTTAAAATTTTCTAAAGTTGTTCCTACTTTTATGGAGCGACTTATTCAAAGAGCAAAAGTTTTAATAATAAGAAGCCAACTTTTGATTAAAAGTCTAATTTACAAAAAAATGGCTAAAAAAAGTTGTTGTATCCGCCCCTATCGGGTCTATCCCTATCCGCGTTTAAAGTGGGAGGAGCTATCAAATTATCTGTCTCTCATTATGTTGATGGTGAATGTTATTGATAATTTTTTTCTTTTCCAAATATTATTGATAAGTTGACTCACAACTCCTTTTGCAGTAAATCAAACAAAAATAGAAAAATTCAATGTTATAAAATGAGTTTAAGAAATAAAAAATATTGTTAACTAAGTTGACAAATCTTTCATTTTCGAGGACATATTCTAGTCATGTTTTTAGACTTTTTTACAAAAATTGACGTGGAAACCTAATTAATAAAAGATCTTAAACACCGAGAAATTAGTCGTTAATTACTTTTTAATAAAATTTCTAAATACAATAATATAATTAATTATATTGTATGTTGATTTGATCAAGTTACATGTTATAAATTAAGCGAATCAAACATATAGTAGTAGGGGTGAGCAAATAAAAACGAGAAAATTAAACCAAACCAAAAAATTAGAAAAAACCGAACCAAAACACCGAAAACCAAAAATTCAAATAATTCAGTTTTCAATTTTTCTAAATCGAGTTTTTTTAGTATAATATTTATTTTTTAATATTAATTAAATAATGTGACACCTCTACAACGAATACCTTCACCACCACCATCACCATGTAAAAAAATTCGACCATCGCTACAGATACTACTGCCACCTCCACTATCACAACCACATCCACAACCACCACCACCTACTATTAATTCCATCACACGCGATTGTACATGAACTTTAAAAAAAAATATTTGTAACTATTTCTAAAAAAATTAGAAAAATAAAAAATTTGCATTTTTAGACGAGACAAATTAATATTTACACACACACACACACACACACACACACACACACACACACACACATATATATATATATATATATATATATATATATATATATATATATATATATATATATATATATATATATATGATATTTTCAACTTTTTTTGATTTTTTACATGTTTTCCACATGAAATTATGTATCTTGGTCGGAATGTTCGATTTTCATATTACTGTCAAAATCTGTGGATGATTTGTATATAAATGAGTAGAAGTTTCCGACAAACGATACACTTGTATTTCAGTCAAAACTTGATATCCTATTTTAGTGGAGGAAAATACAAAAGAAGGCCTAAAATTATCCAATTTTATAATTTAAGTCTCAACTAAAAAATTGTTCTATTAAAGTCTCATTCTCAATTTTCTGCTTTGATTTTTACGTTTTTACCGTTGTTCTTGATGGGTACAGACACATGCCGATTTTTAAGTTTTTCATTAATTCGTTTATTAGTTGCCATTAAGTCAGTTTGTTTATATGTAAAAGTTTACGTCCATGTGCGTACGGACCCATCTCGAACAAAAGCTAGATGGGTCCGGACCCATATCGACTATTAGCACAATAACAAACACATTCATATTTTTGGGCTATACCCAACAGGAATAAAAAACAAGCTGAAATATTGGGGTTGTACCCTTCACGAACACAAACCAATTTACACGAGCAAAGAGGTTGTACCCTTCACGCACAAAAATCAGATTTCTTCAGAGCCCAAATTACATTAGCACCAAAAACAAAGAACAAAAAGAAAATCTTCACTCGCATTATTGGAACAGACAACAAAAAGAAATCTCTTCAATCTTGATCTGAATTGGAATACAAAACAACTTTTATTAAAAAAAAAATTACAGAGGGCTGGCCCAATCAGGAACAAAAATAACATACATATCTAGTGGGTTGTACCCATCTACTTACAAAATTCACCTCACATTTTACATTAGGGGATGTACCATGACCAAAAAAACATATTGGCCTGGCCCAACCAAAAAACAAAATGAAATAGTATAAAAAAAAACCGAAACACCTTCACGCTAGCCGGAACACAATGGTGGAGCTTGGTCCACGTCACCGGCATTTTTCTTATGCTGCAGTGACCATGGTTTTCAGTCGAACAACTTGACAACGAATCCACGAACGGTGAAGAGGTGAAGAGTTGATCGTGTGCAGGAGAGCAGAGGCGTAAACGTGAGGTATACATGCCACGACGGCGGCGGTCAGCGTGTGCAGGAGAGCAGCGACAGATGGAGAAGGTCATCTCTGTCGATTTTCATGGTTTTATGGTGGCAAATGGGCCAAGCAGCGGCGGCGGGGTGTTAGTGGAGTAGCATGAACACGAACAGCAGTCTTCTTCTCCAGAAGAGTTTCGGCTGGAAGGTGAGCAGGGTAAGGGTTGTTGGTGTCAACATCGACTGGAAGGTGAGCAAGGGAGGGCCTGTTGGTGTCGACATGAGGGTGAATAGATTTACTCACAGAAAAGAGAAGGAGGAAGAGAGTGTGAGAGAGTGGATATGATTTTTGGATCTGTAATTCTAATAGGGTTTGTGTTTTGATTTTACCGTTCCTCACTGTGTATAAAGGGGTAGGGGTGATTTTTGGTCATTTCACGCTTTTTAGTTAGGTTCCAACTACTAGTTTGATAGAGAGACTTTTATTAGATAGCCAACGGGTCTTTGGACCTTATAAAATAAAACCCCATTTTAGTGATATAATTATATAAACCACGTTCTTTTGATTTTGCCAAATAAACACATCCTTTAATTAGTAATTGTACAACTTTGTTCATAAAATTTGTAATACTACATTTTATAGATTAACTACTTATTAGGATTGATTATATATCCAGGTCCAACTTGTAATTCAAAATAATCTAAGTTAGTATTCTTGCGTAGGCAATTGAAAATCCGTCTTCATTAGGAGCTTTCTGCAAATTGCATTAATGTTTAATGTGCAACTTGATTGAATTAAAGTCTATAATCAATATTAAACAAACGTGGTTTGACCAAATAAATAAAACTAAAATAAGCATGTGAGGTCCGTTTATGCCCGTCAATCTTAACAGTGGACTATTTTCTATATAAGATTGCGAATATTTCTTAATTAATCTTTTTCTTAATACATATGAAAGTTATATTGGATTCGAAATCATTTTGACTCCAATAAAATTTGATTCTATGATCCCTTAGTCTCCGCCGAATAGTCTAACTACTAGACTAACTATCGATCTTTAGAGGCAACATTTGAATCGATCTATTTGAATTATTAAAATAGTGTAGTTGAATTTGTTAATGGAATTTTGAATGATTTAATTACTAGGTAAAACCCGTGTTGTAAAGACTTAATAAAAAATTGCTCTAATGACGAAAAATTAACCTAATTTTTTGGGTAAAGGTCATGGTAAAATTTAAATTTTATGGTTTGAAATAAAGTCTAATATTAAATGTTAAGAGTATTAAATTACATACATTTCAAATTTCAAAAACTTCCCCAACCATAATCAACCTACCACCGTCGTTGGTGGCTCCCTGCTAGTGACGGCGCCCCTTCCTTTCCTTTATCATTTACTTTTTCTTCTTTATTTTCGTGTTGTGTTTTTTTCTTATATTTTCTCCTTTGTCACCCTTCCTTTTCCCCTCCTTTTCCCTGTGTGGATGTTTCTTCCCTTCACAAAGCACAATCCAAGCTGAAGATTGAAAAGGAAAAATGTATTGTTTGGCTTTGAAAGAAGACAAGATATATAGAACTAATTTCTAAATCAATTAACACAAAAGATGAATACTGAAAATCAAGAAAGAAGAATAACATTAGTTAACCGATACTTGAGTGGTACCCATCTTTCCGAAAGTACTAATCAACACGGTGAAAGGGACCGTAGACCATTTATTAGGGAGAATACTCCTCGCTAGAATGTCAGACTCTATATTTTTAATCCTAGAAATAGGACTATTAGAAATAAAGGGTTTGGAACCAACAAACTCTCCAATCCTACGCATAAAATGGATACTCATTAATGTCAAACAAAAGGTGACTATTTGTGTTTGCTAAATTTATACACGAATACCATGTGTGTATTATAGTTATACACAAATCCCTTTATGTTTTGTATTTAACTAAAATACGACTATTAATTAAGGTTCTTGCTATGGCTATAGTGGTTGTCGGAATATTGATACACTGAAAAAAGTGATGACGAAATAAATTTGTAAGACTCATGATTTACAGAAGAGTCAGGGAATAACAATATTGTTTGAATTTTGTAGTGTTTATGATAAACGAAACAATGATGCGCTGAGAATAGCTGAGACTATTAGGGTGACTATTAAGGATGGTGATGGTTATAGATGCTTGAAGAAGGAAGATGTTTTTTTTTTTGACGCGAAGAAGGTAGATGTTCGGTGATGACAATAATAATATTGATGTGTATATATAACTATGTATGTGCACATATAATTGGAAAATTAAATATCGGGAGAGGAAGAAGAATTTGGAATTAAGGTAATTGTCAAATTTTTGAGATATTAGTAAAATATTTTCAATACTATAGGGTCAAATATATAATCTTGTTGTAGTTAAAAGTTTATTACACTCAACAACACTCATCTAAATTAGATGGTGTATATCAACCACTAAATCAAATTAATATATTAAGTACCGCGTTATTTTATTATAATAGGTAACCATTTATCCAATCTTCAATTCTGTGAATTCTTACCACAAAAAAAAAAAAAAACTTTGAATATTCAATGTGTCTTTTTCTCAATTCTTTATCTCATATCATGCTATTGAACAAAAGAAAATCCATGGACAAAAAAAAAAAGAACAAAAGAAAATCCCATATCATGCTTGCATGCTCAAAATTAGTTTAATCCTCACCAATAATTCCTTTTTTTACTGGATCTTTTTATCACATTAAAGAATCACATGGCTCAGAAACTTTTAATCCAAATTTTAGTTACTTAGTTGGACAAACTTCGAAGCATTCATCTTTTCCATTGTATCGTCTGAAGATAATTTCATTGGATCCTTTATTAACTCACCGAGTTGTTTGAGGTAAAATAGGAGTGAACAAGACAAATTCCTCACTTTGTTGTGACAAACATCAGAATATGAGAGAAAACAACGGAATACTAGATTCGTAATTGCATAACCTTGCAAGATATGCATCAAATGTTTTTCTTTAAGTCTCCGATACCTTCATCTTCTTTTTAAGTTTTCGAGATTCTCAATCGCTTGAACGTGTGAACAAACAATGTAGAGATTGAGAACACTCGTTTCACTTATGTGGTAAGCATCATCTTTCAAGGTTCTTTCAATGCAATTCGACCTTAAATCTGGAATCAACAAATGCATAACATAAAGATGATTAAAGCAAGTACAACATTCTTAATCCTACCGAAGGCTACCCCCATTATTAACTAATACTCACAGGATCACTATCTGTGTAAGTGCCTTTGTCACATTATTTAAACTGAATAGATCAACTAAGTCCAAGATGCCCACTTTCCTCCTGTGCTTTGCCTTACAATTATGGCATTTAAGGAATATTTTGAGAGTAAGAAGCTATTATAGTTGTAGATTATTTCAAGTTCAGAATTTTCAAATTTTAATCTTATCCACATGTATAGAACTTAATATCCAAATCTGTATGAATTTTTGAGTATAGGGCGAGGTATTATATATTTATATATTTTTAACGAGATAAGACTAATGTACATACAATTTCATTGCCTCAAGTTTTTGAAATTGTAAAATAGAGATCTTTTAAGAAGTTTTGAGAGAGCTTAACTTTATGAATTTAACTTGGTATCAAAATTGAGTTGCTGAGAATCCAATCACCAGTTAATTGCACTATTAGGTCCTTATATAATGCAAAAATTGCACAATAGGTTCATATATTACAAAAAGAATTACACACAAAGAAGCGAGATAATAGATCATCATTAACCAAAGCAAAATACAACGTAATACAAGGGTCCTATGCATACATGGCCCTTCAAATTGGATATATATAACAATACACACTCAAAACCAAATCAAATCAAAGAAGCACGCACGCTTTTACTTTTTATTTAAATATTTAAAAAGATATGAAACCAAACTCCATTAGAAATTCAACTCAATCATCATAATGCTTACGGTGATGTTGATGTTGATGCTTGTGACGATTTTTCTTCTCATCATCTGAGTCATCAGAATCATTCTTTCCCTGTAACAATTAAACATGAATAATCAATAACTTAATTCTTTTATTACATAATATAATTATAGTAAAAAACTCACATGTTTCTTTCTACCATGGTGATCCTTATGATCATCATCACTATCATCACTATCATCATCGCGCTTCTTATAGCTACTCTTTTTATACTTATCATCAGATTTTTTCCCGTGCTTTTCATGATCACTCTTTCCGTGCCTCTCATATTCGGATCCAGGTTTCTTATATTCAGAACCAGATTTATTACCATATCCTGATACCTCGTACTCACCACCACCACCACCACCACCAGTAGGGTGGTTCATTCCAGGTTGAAACTGATAGTTAGCTTGAGGTTTCTCATAATGAGCACCTCCAGAAGCAGATCCGTATCCAGGTCGGGTTTTAGGACGAGAATAGCTATTATACTCATTTGCAAGGGCTTGAGGAGCATAAGCAGAAGGCTGAGCTTGAGAAGTATACTGGGGACGATTGTAGTCAAAGTTGTCGGAAGTAGAAGAGGTAACGTGGTAGCAGATGTTCTCAGAAGGTGGTAATGAACGGCCGTATGTCAATGAGATGTCGTATCCTCCTCCGTAAGGAGTCGTATCGTACGCGTCGAAGTCGTGAATTCCGTCACCATGTTGACCTTTTGCGTAGTACGACATCGTTTGTGAATATCTTTCTCTCTATCTAACAAAGCAAAGAGTGGTTCAAGTTAAAAGATAAAAGGACTAAAATGTTTATTTTGGAAGATGAGGAAAAAAAACTAAAAATAAATAAATCATATAAAATTCTTTATGCTTCCACAACTGCAATTTAGTTGAAAAATGTTATTTGGGTTTTAGATAAATTTTATGGCGCAAATGAACCTTTCTAAAAGCAACCAAATCCAGTTAATCAGCCCAACCCAACTCAACTTAACAAAAATTCATTTGGGCCCAAAAGCCCTTTCTACTCAAAAAAGGAAATAATCAACACCGATTCTTATCCACATAGTGTGAGACGAATTTCTACCCTTTAACAACATGAGGTCTTTAGAAGGTCCTATATGGAGTAGGGGTATACCATAATTGAATAATTATAAGTTTTGGTGTACATTCAAAGAATCGCAATACCTGTAATATCAAATATATGTAGCCGAAAAAAAATATTGCAATCCTATAACCGACCTAGTGCGATAAGAATATAAAACAGATTTCGATTGTATACCTTTTTGGATTTATATGAAAATCGAAAGACTAACCGAGCTTTAAAAATAGATTTCGATTGTGTACTTTTTTGGATTTATATGGAAATTGGAAGACTAACCGAGCTTCAAAAACTTGAAGCCTCCACGCTTTGCACACCAAGTTTTGATCCTTGCTTTCAGAATCAAATTCTGACTTGGAGACAAAGAGAGACCTTTTATTTTCTGTGGTTTTTTTTCTTGGAAGAAAACTGATGAAAAAAAGTTATCTGTATAATGATTTCTCATTATACTTTTATAACTTTAGAGAAAGTGAAAAGTCTAGAAAATGAAATGTCATCAACGTATAATCTGGTCCACTATCCACATGTGAAGTGTACTTGGACCTTTTACATTATACAAATGACTTGATTAACCCAGCCGGTTAGTGACACACTTCACATTACTGGAGGTATGTGGTTCAACTCACAAACCTGACGATTTTTCTTTTTCCTTTTTGTCTTAGTTCGGTCTTATATTAGAATATTAATTTGTGCTAGCAAATTAATATACCAATATTCCAAGTATATGATTAATTAATATTTATTATCTAATAGTAAAATTAATTAACGACATGAAGCAAGATCAATACACTCGTCAGTGTGCGATTACGTGGGTCATCGTTAAACCGGTAGTAGTTAACTTAATTAACTACTAATCGAGGTTGGCGTTTAACAACACTCCCCAACGACCGGATAACGTGAAGTAACTCTGTACAAAGAACTTGGTAAATGATCATACACGTATTCCCTCTATCTTTACACCTCGGATCATCCTGGGATATGGTACAACTGTCAAATCCCATTTGAAAATCAGCTACGTTACACGTCGATTATCAACGATTGACGAATGACCTAAGAAACTCCTTTCTTCATTCATTCTATCACCTTGGCCAAGGATTTGATACAATCGTTATAATCTTATGACATCGTAGAGCACAAACTCTTTACCTAGAGTTGATAGATTCTATCTTGACTCACCCCTAGAAGCATATATACTTAGCTATGTCTAATATCCTTTCGACTAGCATTATGACACACTAGTAGTCCAGAATCTAAATACAACAAGCACATACACTATACTAGTGATGGTCTCCGGTCAAAGGGTTACAAGCATAAAATTTTCTTATAAAGATTAACCCACTTGACAGTTCAAGGTAATTAACCATTAGGAATCTCTAGTTTTAGTCGGTTCGATAATCACATCTCTATGTGCATTATCTATGTACCTAACTCGGTAAACGAGAACTATCGATATTTATCCAATAAATACTCGTTAGCTATATATTAATCTAACCGGATCATTGAGGTCCTAGCTCGATGATCCTACGATTAAGAACAGGTTTAGATTAAGTCTTATGAGCTAGATTCTCATTATCATAACACCTTATGATATCTAGTGCATAACTTAATCAAGGTTCTGCCTTTATGTTAAATAGACGATACTATAATCACAAAAGCTTGCCATAGATCCAATGAAACAATTCCTTTAAAAATTAATGTAGGGATAACTCTTATCGTGTACAAAAAACACCAGTGTTCAATTCATTACAAGACGATCGGAGGTAGGGCATAATTCCAACACCCATTGCCATCAATTACAGCAAACTTAGTTCAATAGTCAATACCCTAATGATAACCCCCACCACCTTTTACTTGTCAAGAAGCAATGTACTCCTTCAATAATCAATATGCTAGCTAGCTAGTTATTTCTATTCATATACTACTATTATATACTACTAATTAAAAATATTAAGTAAATCGTTCAAAATGAATATAGTACAATTGCTAAGCGAGTTATAGCCAAAATAATGGCTCCATCAATAAATAATTGAAAGCTCGGGCCAGATTTAATCATTTGATAATGTCCGCAATGATAGCACATGCATATTGCATAGCATGCATAATTGGTTAGTGGAGGGATTGGACACTTTGTTCCTTCTTGCCAAAACTTTACGTCTTTACAAATTCAATTAATAAGGCCCATACCTTGAAATAACTATTATGTGTTATAAGTAATTATTTTCGACCGAAAAAAGATGTTAAAGTACCTTTTATAATGCCATTATGCAACTAGAGTATGGTTATTTTTTGCAAAAGACAGACCACGGCAAACAACAAAATATTATAAGAAAATGGAAGTAACGTAACAAGATGTAGAATTGGGTGAGGCGCATGCATTTTTGGTTTGGTTTGTATACACTACAAGAAATAGTATCTTTAGCGGCAAAAAATTTAAAACTAAAAATCTTAATTTTGCCGCTAATAGTCTTTATTTGTCGCCTCTATATCTTTCTCGCTAAAGATACCTTTAGTAGCAAATTATTTGTTTTTGTTTGCCGCTAAAAATATAATTAGAGGCCATTTTAATTGTTGCCGCAATAGCTTTCCCGCTAATGCTACTATTAGAGGCCATTTTAATTGTTGCCGCAATAGCTTCCCCGCTTATGCTACTATTTCTTGTAGTGATATATGGATTAAGTTGTTATAAAAAATGTCAAGTTTTATTTGTGTTTTTAGGTATTAATTGTACATGTTTCTTTGTATAGTAGTAGTAGTTCTTAGGTTTACTCTACTAGTTATGGCAATAAATGCCATTGTCTCTGTCTAAAAAATAAAATGAAATATGCCATTGTTAATTGTCTTTGTTCTTTTTTCTTCAAATAATTATCTTTATAACTTGAACAAGAACTAATATATATCATGGTAAACTTTTCTTTCTCTTTTTGTTTCAAAAATATAAAATAAAAAATTCATATGAAAGCAGAAGTTTGATATTATCTAATTTTTCATTGATTTGATCTTTCTGATTTATCAACTTAACTGATTGTTAGAAAAAAAATAGGCGTGTAATTCAACAAAGGAGTAATTCATATGAAGATAAAGTTTATGGAATAATATGTCCAATTTCTCGGAGCAAAATTTTTACTTACATTCTAAAAGTGAAAAATTAAATCAGAAGTTTTTACTATTTTTCTTCACTAGCTGACCCAGGACCCCTAATAATATTAACCTTTAGTAGTAGATTAGCATATACTTAAAATTAAAATTTTATACTTAGCCTAGCCTGATGTAGAAACTCTAGAAATATCTTGTAGTATTCTTATTATATTAACCCCAATTTAAAAAGCTTATCTCTATTTTAAAGAATGATAAATTCCATATAATCGCAAAAAACAAAAAAGATTGTTGCAAAATAAAGTGGATTAGGTGGGTAGGTGTTTTATTCATTTTTGCACGTTCTTCCCTCTTTCTCCCTCTCTCTTTTACTACACGGTTAATCTACACCACTATTCCCATAAATATTCCATCACTCTATCTATCACTCCTCAATTCTCTTTCTCAAAAACTACTTGATATACCAAGTAAAAAGACTCTCATCAACCAGTATGCTGCTAAGTTTAGCTGTATCATTTGTTATTGGTATCACATTATTTAACATTGTTATTGCTGAAGATCCGTACAGATTTTTCAACTGGAATGTCACTTATGGTAATATTTATCCCTTGGGGATTGCTCAACAGGTTCGTCTATTAAAAAGCCTTTTAAATTTTGTAATGATTCAGTGAAGTAATTAGTTAATTGCAGGGGATATTGATCAATGGAAAATTTCCAGGACCTGATATCTTCTCAGTCACCAATGACAATCTCATTATCAATGTGATCAATAGTTTAGACGAGCCTTTCCTCCTTTCATGGTAAGAAATGATGATTTTTGTTTATGTATGTATTTATAAATTTGTAATTTCTTTATGGAGTTTTGGTACTCTTTCTTTAACCTTTGCATCAGACGTTACCATAAACAATTTCTTACACCTTTCTTTTGACATTGGGTACTCTTCCGTGAGCATACCTTTCTTTTACATTAACATAATCTTTTTCATCTCGGAGTCAAGCTTTTGTCTTATCGTCACCTCTAAAACTTGCTGCTCGTCACCATAAAGGGCTCCCTGGTTGAGATCTGGCGATCTCCTATTAAGAAACTTGTATTGCTTTCGTTTATTAGGATGAACAAGCTTTTTCATTGCTTTGATCTCTTTACCGTCTATCAAACCTAGCTAACTAATTGTTGGAAAAATATAGGAATGGGATTCAACAAAGGAGAAATTCATATGAAGATGGAGTTTATGGAACAACATGTCCGATTCCTCCAGGCAAAAATTTTACTTACATTATGCAAGTGAAAGATCAAATTGGAAGTTTTTACTATTTTCCTTCACTAGCATTTCACAAAGCCGCCGGTGGTTTTGGAGGTATCAGAATTCTTAGCCGACCAAGAATTCCCGTTCCTTTCCCTGAACCTGCTGGCGATTACACTTTGTTGATTGGAGATTGGTACAAAAAGAATCACACGGTAATAAATCATTATTTTGTGAACATCTATTAACAATTTTCATAATCATAAAAAATACATTATTATTGATTCTAAGAATTAAAATTTATATAAATTTATTTAAAACATGATTTTTAACTTTGTTTTGATAAAATTTGAATATAAAACCAGGGACACTGAGTTAACTTATTGTTAGGGGGTCATGGTCCTCCTTAAGTTTTCAGAAAAAAATTTAATATCTTAAAAAAGTAAATTAACCTTTAATTTTTTTTTAAATTCTTTATTTTTTTTCCAGGAAAGCCACTTTAGACTCAGAAATCAAATTCTTCATTTTCACTCCTTAATTTTTAAAATTTATTTTATTAAGGTTCAAATTATTTTATTTATAATTTTTCTATTTTTTATAATTAAATATATGTTATTTTGTATAGAAAAGGAATATATAGGATAATTAATTAAAAAATTAATATCGAAACTTACATGCAATTTTTGCATAATATAGTAACATATAATGCACTTTTACATATATAAAGACTTCTTTTGAAATTTTTGCATAATACATACTTATAGTACAAATACGGTGGTAAAAAAAGTTTTCGACGGCATTGCCTCTGAACCCTATTAGCCACCTAACATGTCTAAAACAATTAACTTAGTAACTTTTTTAATTGACCTAATTATCATTTAATAACTTAACATCTCATAAAAGACGCAAGAACTCAAATCAACCCCAACCCCAACCACTTAGACAAAATCCCACGAACTCCTAAACTTAAAAGGAATCTATTTATAAATATTCATAAAATTAATTTAAAAGTTCTGATTAGCTTTTTTTTATCTTCATTATAAAGCTTGGTTATTAGATATTAGTTAGATTTTAGTTTGAAATGGTTTGTGATTTTATTTTACTATCCCTCTTTCCAAATTAATGGGTATATGTTGGTTATGATAGTTATATTATTCGGTGAGGGGTATGTACTTAATTTTATTTTTATATAATGTCATAAATTTTATTTTTTTATAATTGTATAAATTATTTTTTTTATAATTACATTATAGTCTCATGCAAACATTTAAGTATATACTTATTGTCAAGAAATTGTTTTGTCCAATGAATTTTTTAAAGATCTTTTCAATATTTTGGTAATAGATATATAACTTGTTTGATTTCTTGCATAAGAATAAGATTATCAATTAAAACCAAAACAATACAACTGGCTACATATTATACAAACAGTTGGATATATACTCATATAAAACAATATTATACAGATTTGGTCTATATCCATATAAATTTATACCCACTGAATACACCAACAACCCCAGTAATGTCAATAAAAATTTATGGATTTGATAAATTTTTTACCGTCAACAATGATTTCTTGGACCGTAGAAATAGATTCTTTTTTTTTTTGATGAGTTCTTCCACTAATTTTTGAATTTTGTTTTTTTGTCTTGCTGAGGTAGAATATTGCTACATATAAAATGTACATAATGGATAAAGAGAGAGAAAGACTAAAGATGGAATGTGCGGTGTAAAAATAAAATAAAAATAGAAAGAAAGAGAATGAAAATATTTTTATTAATATCTTACAATGGCCATTTTATGACCGTTGAAAGTCTTTTACTATATGAATAGCGATGTGCTAAAAATAGTGTATATAGAAAAGAGATGCCGTACGAATTTTGTGGATCCTATCAATTTGGTCTTGATACTTGAATTGTTTTGCAGTAAATATCCATTTGGTGTAATTGTTAAAAATTTGGTAACAACCTTACAACATTAATTTCTCAAAACATTGTATTTAGCCAATTTCGAACAAAAAGATCAGAAGTTTCGATTTAGAAATTTTTTTCCAGTATCGAAAATTTTGGATCGTAATTGGAATGGAAATCTATTCTGAAAAACGTTTTTTCCGATCCGTTTTTTCCAATTTCTTTCCCTACCTATTACTTTGTATTTAGGTAATTATACTTACACCTTTTGATATAAATATTATATGACTCTAACACCTTACACTCATTTTAAAGGGCAACCCTTAATAAATATTATAAATTTTAGTCATAGATTAGCATAATAACTAAAATTCGAGTTATTGTCCAAAAAAAAAACTAAAATTCGAGTTATATTTTGCCTGATGTAAGGTTGTTGACCCACCAAGACTTAGAATCTATAAAGTAGAAAAAGAAAACTCTAGAAATAGGTTTGTACCATTTTTTTGATTTTGCACTTATTATATTTAAAGGTAGTACCGCCAATAAGCCTATCTCTATTTTTAAGAATAATAAATTTCATAAACAGCAAAAAAAAAAACAAAAAACATTGTTGCAAATTAAAGTGGAGTGTATTGTCGTGATGAACGGATTCGGTGGGGTGTCATGTGAGCTATGACAACTCTTTCTATTGGGTGTGGTCCAACTGTTTTAGTGTCGGTAGATAGCTAATAATGCCTTTTGTGTATTTCATTTGGGTAACTAATCATTAATGCCCAATACGTAATAAATGTTTCACGTATTTTCACTATTGAATTCACCAAGAACGACTTCACTCTTTTAATGGCCCATCTTGTAAATTTAATAACAAAATTCAATAAACTTTAGTGAAAAGATTAATAAATAATAAATATTTTTATATGGTTTGCTCAGGATTTAAAGGCGATTCTGGATAGAGGAAAAAAACTACCTAACCCAGACTCAATCCTTATCAATGGCAGAAGCTCAAATAACTCGAATGGTGCTTCATTCACAGTAGAACAAGGAAAGACATACAGGCTTAGAATATCCAACGTTGGACTACAAAATTCACTCAATTTCCGTATCCAAAACCATAAAATGACATTAGTAGAAGTTGAAGGAACACACACCCTTCAACAAACTTATTCTTCACTAGATGTTCATGTAGGACAATCCTACTCAGTTTTAATAACAGCCAATCAAGAACCACTAGACTATTACATAGTTGTGTCTAGTCGTTTCACTTCTAAAATTCTCACCACCACAGGAGTTCTTCATTACAGCAACTCTAAGAAACAAGTCTCAGGACCTATCCCTGGTGGTCCCACCATCCAAATTGACTGGTCATTGAGTCAGGCTCGTTCAATCAGGACTAACCTTACTGCGAGTGGACCAAGACCAAACCCACAAGGTTCGTACCATTACGGTATGATTAACACCTCAAAAACAATCAGGCTTGCGAACTCTGCTGGACAAGTTAATCGTAAGCAAAGATATGCAGTGAATAGTGTATCGTTTGTACCGGCTGATACTCCTTTGAAGCTTGCTGACTTTTTTCATATCTCCGGAGTTTATAGTCAGGGAAGCATATCATATACACCTACCAAAAGAGGGATTTATCTCGACACATCGGTTATGCAAGTGGATTATAGGACATTTGTCGAAATTGTGTTTGAAAATAAAGAAAACATTGTGCAAAGTTGGCATCTTGATGGCTATCAGTTCTTTGTAGTAGGGTGAGTTTTAATTAGTTTTTGTATATAGTTGTTTTCTTATTTATTCATCTCTAAATGCAGAATGGATGGAGGGATATGGAGCTCAGCTAGTAGAGATCAATATAATCTTCGCGATGGAGTTGCACGTTCCACAATCCAGGTATTATTGAAATGAAAATGATATATTCTTGATTAGTGAGTGACTTGTTATGTACATGTACAGGTTTATCCTAAGTCATGGAGTGCTATATATATCCCACTTGACAACGTTGGTATGTGGAACTTGAGGTCGGAATTTTGGGCGAGACAATACCTTGGACAACAATTTTACTTAAGGGTGTACACATCCTCAAATTCGTTGAGGGATGAATATCCAATCCCAAAGAATGCACGTCTTTGTGGTAGGGCAGCTGGTCGAAGGACAAGACCCCTTTAACATAATATGATTTCACAACTATAGATAAGAACCCGTACTTATATTGAGTAATTTAAGCTTAAACTTTTGCTGCCTTAGCAAAAGCCAAAATCAATGTATCTTCATTTTTTTGTATCTTATTTTTCGAGTGCTTTTAGGATGCAAGATTTCAAAAAATATACCTCTATTATTTAAATGACCTTAACTCAAGGTCTAATTCTTTTGACTTGGTGTAAGAGTTGTATATTGTTATTTGAGGGTAAGAAATTAGGTTTGAAATAAACAAGTTATGTTTGAAGATATTTATTTCTTTTACATGGAAGAGTCATTTTTTTAGACTCGGTGTCATTGACACGATTCGTACATACTGTTTAAATAGATAACCAATAATCTGATTCATTAAGCTAACCCAATTGATTAATGTTTAAAGATATTTGAAATTTATGAGATTTCAGAAAATTTACAATTTTAATAATGAATGTTAAACAAATATATATTATTAGAATTAAAAATTATGTTTCTTAAGGAAGTTAGTGTCTTTCACATTTTTTTTTTTTTTGTCATTTTCTCCATTTTAGATTTTTTCTCTCACATTCTTTTTTCCTAGGTGGAGTTTTTGATACATGTCTCATTACATTCTTAGATCGAATTTCTTTGCTTATTTGTGTGTAAGTTGCCATATATACCTTATAAAAAAATGGACGATTCCTCTTTATTAGATCAAGAATAATTTTTTTTTTATTATATATAAGAAAAGAAACTTGACAGTTGGCAATCATATAATCATGAGTTTATATATTTTTTGAAACGGGTCATTTTATAGATTAACACTCGCGTATTTTGCTATATTTTATTTTTAACCGAAAATGGTTGTTTTTGTTTATGAGATTTAGGATATTGTTTATTAGTTATCCAAAAATAAACAGGTCGATACGTGATCATATACTCATAATTTAAATTTTTTTATAAAACGTGACGATTTGTGGGTTAACAAACACATTTTCCAAGATTTTATAACTGAACAAAAAATGGATGATTCTTGTTTATTTGTTTGAGAATATTACATCAAAAAAGAAACAGGTCAATTCGTGGTCATATACTACTATTGTTATTTTTTAAAACAAACCAATTTGGGGGCTAACTCATGCATTTTGGCATATTTTACTTTCTTAGGGAAAATGGATGTTTGTTGTTTATTAGCTCGATAAATTTGTTTTATATCATGATAGAAAAGAAACGATCTGATTCGTGAGCATATAGTAATGATTTTGACTTTTTTTAAAAACAAGTGAATTTGTAGGTTACACATACGTATTTTTAAATATTCAACTTTCGAACTGAAATTGGAAGATGTTTGTGTTTTAGATAGAGAATATCGTTTTATGATATAAAAAAATAAACATCATAATACCATATCCTCAAGCTAATAGACAAGAAAAATCAATTTTTGGTTCTGCAAAAAAATCTGGCAAAATGCGTAAGTGTTAACCCACAAAATTGCGCGTTATTGAAAAAATACAAAATCATAAGTATATAACCACGAATTGACCCGTTTTCGTTCCGGTATATCATAATAGCATATCCTCAAGATAATAGACAAGAAAAATCAATTTTTTGTTCTGCAAAAAAATCTTGCAAAATGCGTGAGTGTTAACCCACAAAATGGCGCGTTTTTGAAAAAAATACAAAATCATAAGTATATAACCACGAATTTATCCGTTCTCGTTCTGGTATATCATAATACCATATCCTCAAGCTAATAAACAAGATAAAACAATTTTTTGTTCTGCAAAAAATCTGGCAAAATGCGTGAGTGTTAACCCACAAAATGACGCGTTTTAGAAAAATTACAAAATCATAAGTATATAACAACGAATTGACCCGTTTTCGTTCTGGTATATCATAATACCATATCCTCAAGCTAATAGAAAAGAAAAATCAATTTTTGGTTCTGCAAAAAAATCTGTCAAAATGCGTGAGTGTTAATCCACAAAATGGCGCGTTTTTGAAAAAAATACAAAATCATAAGTATATAACCACGAATTTACCCGTTTTCGTTCTGGTATATCATAATACCATATCCTCAAGCTAATAAACAAGAAAAATCAATTTTTGGTTCCGCAAAAAATCTGGCAAAATGCGTGAGGGTTAACCCACAAAAGGACGCGTTTTAGAAAAAATACAAAATCATAAGTATATAACAACGAATTGACCCGTTTTCATTCTGGTATATCATAATACCATATCCTCAAGCTAATAGACAAGAAAAATCAATTTTTGGTTCTGCAAAAAAATCTAGCAAAATGCGTGAGTGTTAACCCACAAAATGGCGTGTTTTTGAAAAAATACAAAATCATAAGTATATAACCATGAATTGACCCGTTTTCGTTATGGTATATCATAATACCATATCCTTAAGCTAATAGACAAGAAAAATCAATTTTTGGTTCTGCAAAAAAATCTGGCAAAATGCGTGAGTGTTAACCCACAAAATGGCGCGTTATTGAAAAAATACAAAATCATAAGTATATAACCACGAATTGACCCGTTTTCGTTCTGATATATCATAATACCATATCCTCAAGCTAATAGACAAGAAAAAACAATTTTTGGTTCTGCAAAAAAATCTGGCAAAATACGTGAGTGTTAACCCACAAAATTGCGCGTTTTTAAAAAAAATACAAAATCATAAGTATATAACAACGAATTTATCCGTTTTCGTTCTGGTATATCATAATACCATATCCTCAAGCTAATAGAAAAGAAAATCAATTTTTGATTTTGCAAAAAAATCTGGCAAAATGCGTGAGTGTTAATCCACAAAATGACGCGTTTTTGAAAAAAATACAAAATCATAAGTATATAACCACGAATTTACCCGTTTTCGTTATGGTATATCATAATACCATATCCTCAAGCTAATAAACAAGAAAAATTAATTTTTGGTTTTGCAAAAAATCTGGCAAAATGCGTGAGTGTTTACCCACAAAATGACGCGTTTTAGAAAAAATACAAAATCATAAGTAAATAACAACGAATTGACCCGTTTTTGTTCTGGTATATCATAATACATATCCTCAAGCTAATAGACAAGAAAAATAAATTTTTGGTTCTGCAAAAAAATCTGGCTAAATGCGTGAGTGTTAACCCACAAAATGGCGCTTTTTTGAAAAAATACAAAATCATAAGTATATAACCACGAATTAACCCGTTTTCGTTATGGTATATCATAATACCATATCCTAAAGCTAATAAGCAAGAAAAATCAATTTTTGGTTCTGCAAAAAAATCTGGCAAAATGCGTGAGTGTTAACCTACAAAATGGCGAGTTATTGAAAAAATACGAAATCATAAGTATATAACCACGAATTGACCCGTTTTTGTTCTGGTATATCATAATACCATATCCTCAAGCTAATAGACAAAAAAAATCAATTTTGGTTCTGCAAAAAAAGCTGGCAAAATGTGTGAGTGTTAACCCACAAAATGGCGTGTTTTGAAAAAACATTAGTATATAACCACGAATTGACCCGTTTTCGTTCTGGTATATCACAATACCATATCCTCAAGCTAATAGACAAGAAAAATCAATTTTTGGTTCTGCAAAAAAATCTGGCAAAATGCGTGAGTGTTAACCCACAAAATGGCGCGTTATTGAAAAAATACAAAATCATAAGTATATAACCACGAATTGACCCGTTTTCGTTCTGATATATCATAATACCATATCCTCAAGCTAATAGACAAGAAAAATCAATTTTTGGTTCTGCAAAAAATCTGGCAAAATGCGTGAGTGTTATCCTACAAAATGACGCGTTTTAGAAAAAATACAAAATCATAAGTATATAACCACTAATTGACCCGTTTTCGTTCTGGTATATCATAATACCATATCCTCAAGCTAATAGGCAAGAAAAATCAATTTTTGGTTCTGCTAAAAAATCTGGCAAAATGCGTGAGTTTTAACCCACAAAATGGCGCGTTATTGAAAAAATACAAAATCATAAGTATTTAACCACGAATTGAGCCGTTTTTGTTCTAGTATATCATAATACCTTATCCTCAAGATAATAGACAAGAAAAAACAATTTTTGGTTCTGCAAAAAAATATGGCAAAAGGCGTGAGTGTTAACCCACAAAATGACGCGTTATTGAAAAAATACAAAATCATAAGTATATAACAACGAATTGACCCGTTTTCATTCTGGTATATCATAATACCATATCCTCAAGCTAATAGACAAGAAAAATCAATTTTTGGTGTTGCAAAAAAATCTGGCAAAATGCGTGAGTGTTAACCCACAAAATGGCGCGTTATTGAAAAAATACAAAATCATAAGTATATAACCACGAATTGACCCGTTTTCGTTCTGATATATCATAATACCATATCCTCAAGCTAATAGACAAGAAAAAACAATTTTTGGTTCTGCAAAAAAATCTGGCAAAATACGTGAGTGTTAACCCACAAAATTGCGCGTTTTTGAAAAAAATATAAAATCATAAGTATATAACCACGAATTTATCCGTTTTTGTTCTGGTATATCATAATACCATATCCTCAAGCTAATAAACAAGAAAAAACAATTTTTGGTTCTGCAAAAAATCTGGCAAAATGCGTGAGTGTTAACCCACAAAATGACGCGTTTTAGAAAAAATACAAAATCATAAGTATATAACCACGAATTGACCCGTTTTCGTTCTGGTATATCATAATACCATATCCTCAAGCTAATAGAAAAGAAAATCAATTTTTGGTTTTGCAAAAAAATCTGGCAAAATGCGTGAGTGTTAATCCACAAAATGACGCGTTTTTGAAAAAAATACAAAATCATAAGTATATAACCACGAATTTACCCGTTTTCGTTATGGTATATCATTATACCATATCCTCAAGCTAATAAACAAGAAAAATCAATTTTTGGTTTTGCAAAAAATCTGGCAAAATGCGTGAGTGTTTACCCACAAAATGACGCGTTTTAGAAAAAATACAAAATCATAAGTAAATAACAACGAATTGACCCGTTTTTGTTCTGGTATATCATAATACATATCCTCAAGCTAATAGACAAGAAAAATAAATTTTTGGTTCTGCAAAAAAATCAGGCAAAATGCGTGAGTGTTAACCCACAAAATGGCGCTTTTTTGAAAAAATACAAAATCATAAGTATATAACCACGAATTAACCCGTTTTCTTTATGGTATATCATAATACCATATCCTAAAGCTAATAAGCAAGAAAAATCAATTTTTGGTTCTGCAAAAAAATCTGGCAAAATGCGTGAGTGTTAACCTACAAAATGGCGAGTTATTGAAAAAATACGAAATCATAAGTATATAACCACGAATTGACCCGTTTTTGTTCTGGTATATCATAATACCATATCCTCAAGCTAATAGACAAAAAAATCAATTTTGGTTCTGCAAAAAAAGCTGGCAAAATGTGTGAGTGTTAACCCACAAAATGGCGTGTTTTGAAAAAACATTAGTATATAACCACGAATTGACCCGTTTTCGTTCTGGTATATCACAATACCATATCCTCAAGCTAATAGACAAGAAAAATCAATTTTTGGTTCTGCAAAAAAATCTGGCAAAATGCGTGAGTGTTAACCCACATAATGGCGCGTTATTGAAAAAATACAAAATCATAAGTATATAACCACGAATTGACCCGTTTTCGTTCTGATATATCATAATACCATATCCTCAAGCTAATAGACAAGAAAAATCAATTTTTGGTTCTGCAAAAAATCTGGCAAAATGCGTGAGTGTTAACCTACAAAATGGCGAGTTATTGAAAAAATACAAAATCATAAGTATATAACCACTAATTGACCCGTTTTCGTTCTGGTATATCATAATACCATATCCTGAAGATAATAGACAAGAAAAATCAATTTTTGGTTATGCAAAAAAATCTTGCAAAATGCGTGAGCGTTAACCCACAAAATGACGCGTTTTTGAAAAAAATACAAAATCATAAGTATATAACCACGAATTGACCCGGTTTCCTTCTCGTATATCACAATACCATATCCTCAAGCTAATAGACAAGAAAAAACAATTTTTGGTCTTCAAAAAAAGCTGGCATAATGGGTGAGTGTTAACCCACAAAATGGCGTGTTTTTGAAAAAAATACAAAATCATAAGTATATAACCACGAATTTACCCGTTTTCGTTCTGGTATATCATAATACCATATCCTCAAGCTAATAAACAAGAAAACTCAATTTTTGGTTCTACAAAAAATCTGGCAAAATGCGTGAGTGTTAACCCACAAAATAACGCGTTTTAGAAAAATACAAAATCATAAGTATATAACCACGAATTGACCCGTTTTTGTTCTGGTATATCATAATACCATATCCTCAAGATAATAGACAAAAAAAAAAATCAATTTTTGGTTTTGCAAAAAAATCTGGCAAAATGCGTGAGTGTTAACCCACAAAATGACGCGTTTTAGAAAAAAATACAAAATCATAAGTATATAACCACGAATTGACCCGTTTTCGTTCTGTTATATCTTAATACCATATCCTCAAGATAATAGACAAGAAAAAACAATTTTTAGTTTTGCAAAAAAATCTGGCAAAATGCGTGAGTGTTAACCCACAAAATAACGCGTTTTAGAAAAAATACATAATCATAAGTATATAACAACGAATTGACCCGTTTTCAATCTGGTATATCATAATACCATATCCTCAAGCTAAAAGACAAGAAAAATCAATTTTTGATCCTGCAAAAAAATCTGGCAAAATGCGTGAGTGTTAACCCACAAAATGGCGTGTTTTTGAAAAAATACAAAATCATAAGTATATAACCAATAATTGACCCGTTTTCGTTATGGTTTATCATAATACCATATCCTCAAGCTAATAGGCAAGAAAAATCAATTTTTGGTTCTGCAAAAAAATCTGGCAAAATGCGTGAGTTTTAACCCACAAAATGGCGCGTTATTGAAAAAATACAAAATCATAAGTATTTTACCACGAATTGAGTCGTTTTTGTTCTGGTATATCATAATACCTTATCCTCAAGCTAATAGACAAGAAAAAACAATTTTTGGTTCTGCAAAAAAATCTGGCAAAAGGCGTGAGTGTTAACCCACAAAATGACGCGTTATTGAAAAAATACAAAATCATAAGTATATAACAACGAATTGACCCGTTTTCGTTCTGGTATATCATAATACCATATCCTCAAGCTAATAGACAAGAAAAATCAATTTTTGGTGTTGCAAAAAAATCTGGCAAAATGCGTGAGTGTTAACCCACAAAATGGCGCGTTTTTGAAAAAAATAAAAATCATAAGTATATAACCACAAATTTATCCGTTTTCGTTCTCATATATCACAATACCATATCCTCAAGCTAAAAGACAAGAAAAAACAATTTTTGGTTCTGCAAAAAATCTGGCAAAATGCGTGACTGTTATCCTACAAAATGACGCGTTTTAGAAAAAATACAAAATCATAAGTATATAACCACGAATTGACCCGTTTTCGTTCTGGTATATCATAATACCATATCCTGAAGATAATAGACAAGAAAAATTAATTTTTGGTTATGCAAAAAAATCTTGCAAAATGCGTGAGCGTTAACCCACAAAATGGCACGTTTTTGAAAAAAATACAAAATCATAAGTATATAACCACGAATTGACCCGTTTTCGTTCTCGTATATCACAATACCATATCCTCAAGCTAATAGACAAGAAAAAACAATTTTTGGTCTTCAAAAAAAGCTGGCATAATGGGTGAGTGTTAACCCACAAAATGGCGTGTTTTTGAAAAAAATACAAAATCATAAGTATATAACCACGAATTTACCCGTTTTCGTTCTGGTATATCATAATACCATATCCTCAAGCTAATAAACAAGAAAACTCAATTTTTGGTTCTACAAAAAATCTGGCAAAATGCGTGAGTGTTAACCCACAAAATAACGCGTTTTAGAAAAATACAAAATCATAAGTATATAACTACGAATTGACCCGTTTTTGTTCTGGTATATCATAATACCATATCCTCAAGATAATAGACAAGAAAAAAATCAATTTTTGGTTTTGCAAAAAAATCTGGCAAAATGCGTGAGTGTTAACCCACAAAATGACGCGTTTTAGAAAAAAATACAAAATCATAAGTATATAACCACGAATTGACCCGTTTTCGTTCTGTTATATCTTAATACCATATCCTCAAGATAATAGACAAGAAAAAACAATTTTTAGTTTTGCAAAAAAATCTGGCAAAATGCGTGAGTGTTAACCCACAAAATAACGCGTTTTAGAAAAAATACATAATCATAAGTATATAACAACGAATTGACCTGTTTTCATTCTGGTATATCATAATACCATATCCTCAAGCTAAAAGACAAGAAAAATCAATTTTTGATCCTGCAAAAAAATCTGGCAAAATGCGTGAGTGTTAACCCACAAAATGGCGTGTTTTTGAAAAAATACAAAATCATAAGTATATAACCACGAATTGACCCGTTTTCGTTATGGTTTATCATAATACCATATCCTCAAGCTAATAGGCAATAAAAATCAATTTTTGGTTCTGCAAAAAAATCTGGCAAAATGCGTGAGTTTTAACCCACAAAATGGCGCGTTATTGAAAAAATACAAAATCATAAGTATATAACCACGAATTGACCCGTTTTCGTTCTGATATATCATAATACCATATCCTCAAGCTAATAGACAAGAAAAATCAATTTTTGGTTCTGCAAAAAATCTGGCAAAATGCGTGAGTGTTATCCTACAAAATGACGCGTTTTAGAAAAAATACAAAATCATAAGTATATAACCACTAATTGACCCGTTTTCGTTCTGGTATATCATAATACCATATCCTGAAGATAATAGACAAGAAAAATCAATTTTTGGTTATGCAAAAAAATCTTGCAAAATGCGTGAGCGTTAACCCACAAAATGGCGCGTTTTTGAAAAAAATACAAAATCATAAGTATATAACCACGAATTGACCCGTTTTCGTTCTCGTATATCACAATACCATATCCTCAAGCTAATAGACAAGAAAAAACAATTTTTGGTCTTCAAAAAAAGCTGGCATAATGGGTGAGTGTTAACCCACAAAATGGCGTGTTTTTGAAAAAAATACAAAATCATAAGTATATAACCACGAATTTACCCGTTTTCGTTCTGGTATATCATAATACCATATCCTCAAGCTAATAAACAAGAAAACTCAATTTTTGGTTCTACAAAAAATCTGGCAAAATGCGTGAGTCTTAACCCACAAAATAACGCGTTTTAGAAAAATACAAAATCATAAGTATATAACCACGAATTGACCCGTTTTTGTTCTGGTATATCATAATACCATATCCTCAAGATAATAGACAAGAAAAAATCAATTTTTGGTTTTGCAAAAAAATCTGGCAAAATGCGTGAGTGTTAACCCACAAAATGACGCGTTTTAGAAAAAAATACAAAATCATAAGTATATAACCACGAATTGACCCGTTTTCGTTCTGTTATATCTTAATACCATATCCTCAAGATAATAGACAAGAAAAAACAATTTTTAGTTTTGCAAAAAAATCTGGCAAAATGCGTGAGTGTTAACCCACAAAATAACGCGTTTTAGAAAAAATACATAATCATAAGTATATAACAACGAATTGACCCGTTTTCATTCTGGTATATCATAATACCATATCCTCAAGCTAAAAGACAAGAAAAATCAATTTTTGATCCTGCAAAAAAATCTGGCAAAATGCGTGAGTGTTAACCCACAAAATGGCGTGTTTTTGAAAAAATACAAAATCATAAGTATATAACCACGAATTGACCCGTTTTCGTTATGGTTTATCATAATACCATATCCTCAAGCTAATAGGCAAGAAAAATCAATTTTTGGTTCTGCTAAAAAATCTGGCAAAATGCGTGAGTTTTAACCCACAAAATGGCGCGTTATTGAAAAAATACAAAATCATAAGTATTTAACCACGAATTGAGCCGTTTTTGTTCTAGTATATCATAATACCTTATCCTCAAGCTAATAGACAAGAAAAAACAATTTTTGGTTCTGCAAAAAAATATGGCAAAAGGCGTGAGTGTTAACCCACAAAATGACGCGTTATTGAAAAAATACAAAATCATAAGTATATAACAACGAATTGACCCGTTTTCATTCTGGTATATCATAATACCATATCCTCAAGCTAATAGACAAGAAAAATCAATTTTTGGTGTTGCAAAAAAAATCTGGCAAAATGCGTGAGTGTTAACCCACAAAATGGCGCGTTATTGAAAAAATACAAAATCATAAGTATATAACCACGAATTGACCCGTTTTCGTTCTGATATATCATAATACCATATCCTCAAGCTAATAGACAAGAAAAAACAATTTTTTGTTCTGCAAAAAAATCTGGCAAAATACGTGAGTGTTAACCCACAAAATTGCGCGTTTTTGAAAAAAATATAAAATCATAAGTATATAACCACGAATTTATCCGTTTTTGTTCTGGTATATCATAATACCATATCCTCAAGCTAATAAACAAGAAAAAACAATTTTTGGTTCTGCAAAAAATCTGGCAAAATGCGTGAGTGTTAACCCACAAAATGACGCGTTTTAGAAAAAATACAAAATCATAAGTATATAACCACGAATTGACCCGTTTTCGTTCTGGTATATCATAATACCATATCCTCAAGCTAATAGAAAAGAAAATCAATTTTTGGTTTTGCAAAAAAATCTGGCAAAATGCGTGAGTGTTAATCCACAAAATGACGCGTTTTTGAAAAAAATACAAAATCATAAGTATATAACCACGAATTTACCCGTTTTCGTTATGGTATATCATAATACCATATCCTCAAGCTAATAAACAAGAAAAATCAATTTTTGGTTTTGCAAAAAATCTGGCAAAATGCGTGAGTGTTTACCCACAAAATGACGCGTTTTAGAAAAAATACAAAATCATAAGTAAATAACAACGAATTGACCCGTTTTTGTTCTGGTATATCATAATACATATCCTCAAGCTAATAGACAAGAAAAATAAATTTTTGGTTCTGCAAAAAAATCAGGCAAAATGCGTGAGTGTTAACCCACAAAATGGCGCTTTTTTGAAAAAATACAAAATCATAAGTATATAACCACGAATTAACCCGTTTTCGTTATGGTATATCATAATACCATATCCTAAAGCTAATAAGCAAGAAAAATCAATTTTTGGTTCTGCAAAAAAATCTGGCAAAATGCGTGAGTGTTAACCTACAAAATGGCGAGTTATTGAAAAAATACGAAATCATAAGTATATAACCACGAATTGACCCGTTTTTGTTCTGGTATATCATAATACCATATCCTCAAGCTAATAGACAAAAAAATCAATTTTGGTTCTGCAAAAAAAGCTGGCAAAATGTGTGAGTGTTAACCCACAAAATGGCGTGTTTTGAAAAAACATTAGTATATAACCACGAATTGACCCGTTTTCGTTCTGGTATATCACAATACCATATCCTCAAGCTAATAGACAAGAAAAATCAATTTTTGGTTCTGCAAAAAAATCTGGCAAAATGCGTGAGTGTTAACCCACAAAATGGCGCGTTATTGAAAAAATACAAAATCATAAGTATATAACCACGAATTGACCCGTTTTCGTTCTGATATATCATAATACCATATCCTCAAGCTAATAGACAAGAAAAATCAATTTTTGGTTCTGCAAAAAATCTGGCAAAATGCGTGAGTGTTAACCTTCAAAATGGCGAGTTATTGAAAAAATACAAAATCATAAGTATATAACCACTAATTGACCCGTTTTCGTTCTGGTATATCATAATACCATATCCTGAAGATAATAGACAAGAAAAATCAATTTTTGGTTATGCAAAAAAATCTTGCAAAATGCGTGAGCGTTAACCCACAAAATGGCGCGTTTTTGAAAAAAATACCAAATCATAAGTATATAACCACGAATTGACCCGTTTTCCTTCTCGTATATCACAATACCATATCCTCAAGCTAATAGACAAGAAAAAACAATTTTTGGTCTTCAAAAAAAGCTGGCATAATGGGTGAGTGTTAACCCACAAAATGGCGTGTTTTTGAAAAAAATACAAAATCATAAGTATATAACCACGAATTTACCCGTTTTCGTTCTGGTATATCATAATACCATATCCTCAAGCTAATAAACAAGAAAACTCAATTTTTGGTTCTACAAAAAATCTGGCAAAATGCGTGAGTGTTAACCCACAAAATAACGCGTTTTAGAAAAATACAAAATCATAAGTATATAACCACGAATTGACCCGTTTTTGTTCTGGTATATCATAATACCATATCCTCAAGATAATAGACAAGAAAAAAATCAATTTTTGGTTTTGCAAAAAAATCTGGCAAAATGCGTGAGTGTTAACCCACAAAATGACGCGTTTTAGAAAAAAATACAAAATCATAAGTATATAACCACGAATTGACCCGTTTTCGTTCTGTTATATCTTAATACCATATCCTCAAGATAATAGACAAGAAAAAACAATTTTTAGTTTTGCAAAAAAATCTGGCAAAATGCGTGAGTGTTAACCCACAAAATAACGCGTTTTAGAAAAAATACATAATCATAAGTATATAACAACGAATTGACCCGTTTTCAATCTGGTATATCATAATACCATATCCTCAAGCTAAAAGACAAGAAAAATCAATTTTTGATCCTGCAAAAAAATCTGGCAAAATGCGTGAGTGTTAACCCACAAAATGGCGTGTTTTTGAAAAAATACAAAATCATAAGTATATAACCAATAATTGACCCGTTTTCGTTATGGTTTATCATAATACCATATCCTCAAGCTAATAGGCAAGAAAAATCAATTTTTGGTTCTGCAAAAAAATCTGGCAAAATGCGTGAGTTTTAACCCACAAAATGGCGCGTTATTGAAAAAATACAAAATCATAAGTATTTTACCACGAATTGAGTCGTTTTTGTTCTGGTATATCATAATACCTTATCCTCAAGCTAATAGACAAGAAAAAACAATTTTTGGTTCTGCAAAAAAATCTGGCAAAAGGCGTGAGTGTTAACCCACAAAATGACGCGTTATTGAAAAAATACAAAATCATAAGTATATAACAACGAATTGACCCGTTTTCGTTCTGGTATATCATAATACCATATCCTCAAGCTAATAGACAAGAAAAATCAATTTTTGGTGTTGCAAAAAAATCTGGCAAAATGCGTGAGTGTTAACCCACAAAATGGCGCGTTTTTGAAAAAAATAAAAATCATAAGTATATAACCACAAATTTATCCGTTTTCGTTCTCATATATCACAATACCATATCCTCAAGCTAAAAGACAAGAAAAAACAATTTTTGGTTCTGCAAAAAATCTGGCAAAATGCGTGACTGTTATCCTACAAAATGACGCGTTTTAGAAAAAATACAAAATCATAAGTATATAACCACGAATTGACCCGTTTTCGTTCTGGTATATCATAATACCATATCCTGAAGATAATAGACAAGAAAAATTAATTTTTGGTTATGCAAAAAAATCTTGCAAAATGCGTGAGCGTTAACCCACAAAATGGCACGTTTTTGAAAAAAATACAAAATCATAAGTATATAACCACGAATTGACCCGTTTTCGTTCTCGTATATCACAATACCATATCCTCAAGCTAATAGACAAGAAAAAACAATTTTTGGTCTTCAAAAAAAGCTGGCATAATGGGTGAGTGTTAACCCACAAAATGGCGTGTTTTTGAAAAAAATACAAAATCATAAGTATATAACCACGAATTTACCCGTTTTCGTTCTGGTATATCATAATACCATATCCTCAAGCTAATAAACAAGAAAACTCAATTTTTGGTTCTACAAAAAATCTGGCAAAATGCGTGAGTGTTAACCCACAAAATAACGCGTTTTAGAAAAATACAAAATCATAAGTATATAACTACGAATTGACCCGTTTTTGTTCTGGTATATCATAATACCATATCCTCAAGATAATAGACAAGAAAAAATCAATTTTTGGTTTTGCAAAAAAATCTGGCAAAATGCGTGAGTGTTAACCCACAAAATGACGCGTTTTAGAAAAAAATACAAAATCATAAGTATATAACCACGAATTGACCCGTTTTCATTCTGTTATATCTTAATACCATATCCTCAAGATAATAGACAAGAAAAAACAATTTTTGGTTTTGCAAAAAAATCTGGCAAAATGCGTGAGTGTTAACCCACAAAATAACGCGTTTTAGAAAAAATACATAATCATAAGTATATAACAACGAATTGACCCGTTTTCGTTCTGGTATATCATAATACCATATCCTCAAGCTAATAGAAAAGAAAATCAATTTTTGGTTTTGCAAAAAAATCTGGCAAAATGCGTGAGTGTTAATCCACAAAATGACGCGTTTTTGAAAAAAATACAAAATCATAAGTATATAACCACGAATTTACCCGTTTTCGTTATGGTATATCATAATACCATATCCTCAAGCTAATAAACAAGAAAAATCAATTTTTGGTTTTGCAAAAAATCTGGCAAAATGCGTGAGTGTTTACCCACAAAATGACGCGTTTTAGAAAAAATACAAAATCATAAGTAAATAACAGCGAATTGACCCGTTTTTGTTCTGGTATATCATAATACATATCCTCAAGCTAATAGACAAGAAAAATAAATTTTTGGTTCTGCAAAAAAATCTGGCAAAATGCGTGAGTGTTAACCCACAAAATGGCGCTTTTTTGAAAAAATACAAAATCATAAATATATAACCACGAATTAACCCGTTTTCGTTATGGTATATCATAATACCATATCCTAAAGCTAATAAGCAAGAAAAATCAATTTTTGGTTCTGCAAAAAAATCTGGCAAAATGCGTGAGTGTTAACCTACAAAATGGCGAGTTATTGAAAAAATACGAAATCATAAGTATATAACCACGAATTGACCCGTTTTTGTTCTGGTATATCATAATACCATATCCTCAAGCTAATAGACAAAAAAATCAATTTTGGTTCTGCAAAAAAAGCTGGCAAAATGTGTGAGTGTTAACCCACAAAATGGCGTGTTTTGAAAAAACATTAGTATATAACCACGAATTGACCCGTTTTCGTTCTGGTATATCACAATACCATATCCTCAAGCTAATAGACAAGAAAAATCAATTTTTGGTTCTGCAAAAAAATCTGGCAAAATGCGTGAGTGTTAACCCACAAAATGGCGCGTTATTGAAAAAATACAAAATCATAAGTATATAACCACGAATTGACCCGTTTTCGTTCTGATATATCATAATACCATATCCTCAAGCTAATAGACAAGAAAAATCAATTTTTGGTTCTGCAAAAAATCTGGCAAAATGCGTGAGTGTTATCCTACAAAATGACGCGTTTTAGAAAAAATACAAAATCATAAGTATATAACCACTAATTGACCCGTTTTCGTTCTGGTATATCATAATACCATATCCTGAAGATAATAGACAAGAAAAATCAATTTTTGGTTATGCAAAAAAATCTTGCAAAATGCGTGAGCGTTAACCCACAAAATGGCGCGTTTTTGAAAAAAAATACAAAATCATAAGTATATAACCACGAATTGACCCGTTTTCGTTCTCGTATATCACAATACCATATCCTCAAGCTAATAGACAAGAAAAAACAATTTTTGGTCTTCAAAAAAAGCTGGCATAATGGGTGAGTGTTAACCCACAAAATGGCGTGTTTTTGAAAAAAATACAAAATCATAAGTATATAACCACGAATTTACCCGTTTTCGTTCTGGTATATCATAATACCATATCCTCAAGCTAATAAACAAGAAAACTCAATTTTTGGTTCTACAAAAAATCTGGCAAAATGCGTGAGTGTTAACCCACAAAATAACGCGTTTTAGAAAAATACAAAATCATAAGTATATAACCACGAATTGACCCGTTTTTGTTCTGGTATATCATAATACCATATCCTCAAGATAATAGACAAGAAAAAATCAATTTTTGGTTTTGCAAAAAAATCTGGCAAAATGCGTGAGTGTTAACCCACAAAATGACGCGTTTTAGAAAAAAATACAAAATCATAACTATATAACCACGAATTGACCCGTTTTCGTTCTGTTATATCTTAATACCATATCCTCAAGATAATAGACAAGAAAAAACAATTTTTAGTTTTGCAAAAAAATCTGGCAAAATGCGTGAGTGTTAACCCACAAAATAACGCGTTTTAGAAAAAATACATAATCATAAGTATATAACAACGAATTGACCCGTTTTCATTCTGGTATATCATAATACCATATCCTCAAGCTAAAAGACAAGAAAAATCAATTTTTGATCCTGCAAAAAAATCTGGCAAAATGCGTGAGTGTTAACCCACAAAATGGCGTGTTTTTGAAAAAATACAAAATCATAAGTATATAACCACGAATTGACCCGTTTTCGTTATGGTTTATCATAATACCATATCCTCAAGCTAATAGGCAAGAAAAATCAATTTTTGGTTCTGCAAAAAAATCTGGCAAAATGCGTGAGTTTTAACCCACAAAATGGCGCGTTATTGAAAAAATACAAAATCATAAGTATTTAACCACGAATTGAGTCGTTTTTGTTCTGGTATATCATAATACCTTATCCTTAAGCTAATAGACAAGAAAAAACAATTTTTGGTTCTGCAAAAAAATCTGGCAAAAGGCGTGAGTGTTAACCCACAAAATGACGCGTTATTGAAAAAATACAAAATCATAAGTATATAACAACGAATTGACCCGTTTTCGTTCTGGTATATCATAATACCATATCCTCAAGCTAATAGACAAGAAAAATCAATTTTTGGTGTTGCAAAAAAATCTGGCAAAATGCGTGAGTGACCCACAAAATGGCGCGTTTTTGAAAAAAATAAAAATCATAAGTATATAACCACAAATTTATCCGTTTTCGTTCTCATATATCACAATACCATATCCTCAAGCTAATAGACAAGAAAAAACAATTTTTGGTTCTGCAAAAAATCTGGCAAAATGCGTGACTGTTATCCTACAAAATGACGCGTTTTAGAAAAAATACAAAATCATAAGTATATAACCACGAATTGACCCGTTTTCGTTCTGGTATATCATAATACCATATCCTGAAGATAATAGACAAGAAAAATTTATTTTTGGTTATGCAAAAAAATCTTGCAAAATGCGTGAGCGTTAACCCACAAAATGGCACGTTTTTGAAAAAAATACAAAATCATAAGTATATAACCACGAATTGACCCGTTTTCGTTCTCGTATATCACAATACCATATCCTCAAGCTAATAGACAAGAAAAAAATATTTTTGGTCTTCAAAAAAAGCTGGCATAATGGGTGAGTGTTAACCCACAAAATGGCGTGTTTTTGAAAAAAATACAAAATCATAAGTATATAACCACGAATTTACCCGTTTTCGTTCTGGTATATCATAATACCATATCCTCAAGCTAATAAACAAGAAAACTCAATTTTTGGTTCTACAAAAAATCTGGCAAAATGCGTGAGTGTTAACCCACAAAATAACGCGTTTTAGAAAAATACAAAATCATAAGTATATAACTACGAATTGACCCGTTTTTGTTCTGGTATATCATAATACCATATCCTCAAGATAATAGACAAGAAAAAATCAATTTTTGGTTTTGCGAAAAAATCTGGCAAAATGCGTGAGTGTTAACCCACAAAATGACGCGTTTTAGAAAAAAATACAAAATCATAAGTACATAACAACGAATTGACCCGTTTTCATTCTGTTATATCTTAATACCATATCCTCAAGATAATAGACAAGAAAAAATAATTTTTGGTTTTGCAAAAAAATCTGGCAAAATGCGTGAGTGTTAACCCACAAAATGGCGTGTTTTTGAAAAAATACAAAATCATAAGTATATAACCACGAATTGACCCGTTTTCGTTATGGTTTATCATAATACCATATCCTCAAGCTAATAGGCAAGAAAAATCAATTTTTGGTTCTGCAAAAAAATCTGGCAAAATGCGTGAGTATTAACCCACAAAATGGCGCGTTATTGAAAAAATACAAAATCATAAGTATTTAACCACGAATTGAGCCGTTTTTGTTCTGGTATATCATAATACCTTATCCTCAAGCTAATAGACAAGAAAAAACAATTTTTGGTTCTGCAAAAAAATCTGGCAAAAGGCGTGAGTGTTAACCCACAAAATGACGCGTTATTGAAAAAATACAAAATCATAAGTATATAACAACGAATTGACCCGTTTTCGTTCTGGTATATCATAATACCATATCCTCAAGCTAATAGACAAGAAAAATCAATTTTTGGTGTTGCAAAAAAATCTGGCAAAATGCGTGAGTGACCCACAAAATGGCGCGTTTTTGAAAAAAATAAAAATCATAAGTATATAACCACAAATTTATCCGTTTTCGTTCTCATATATCACAATACCATATCCTCAAGCTAATAGACAAGAAAAAACAATTTTTGGTTCTGCAAAAAATCTGGCAAAATGCGTGACTGTTATCCTACAAAATGACGCGTTTTAGAAAAAATACAAAATCATAAGTATATAACCACGAATTGACCCGTTTTCGTTCTGGTATATCATAATACCATATCCTGAAGATAATAGACAAGAAAAATTTATTTTTGGTTATGCAAAAAAATCTTGCAAAATGCGTGAGCGTTAACCCACAAAATGGCACGTTTTTGAAAAAAATACAAAATCATAAGTATATAACCACGAATTGACCCGTTTTCGTTCTCGTATATCACAATACCATATCCTCAAGCTAATAGACAAGAAAAAAATATTTTTGGTCTTCAAAAAAAGCTGGCATAATGGGTGAGTGTTAACCCACAAAATGGCGTGTTTTTGAAAAAAATACAAAATCATAAGTATATAACCACGAATTTACCCGTTTTCGTTCTGGTATATCATAATACCATATCCTCAAGCTAATAAACAAGAAAACTCAATTTTTGGTTCTACAAAAAATCTGGCAAAATGCGTGAGTGTTAACCCACAAAATAACGCGTTTTAGAAAAATACAAAATCATAAGTATATAACTACGAATTGACCCGTTTTTGTTCTGGTATATCATAATACCATATCCTCAAGATAATAGACAAGAAAAAATCAATTTTTGGTTTTGCGAAAAAATCTGGCAAAATGCGTGAGTGTTAACCCACAAAATGACGCGTTTTAGAAAAAAATACAAAATCATAAGTACATAACAACGAATTGACCCGTTTTCATTCTGTTATATCTTAATACCATATCCTCAAGATAATAGACAAGAAAAAACAATTTTTGGTTCTGCAAAAAATCTGGCAAAATGCGTGACTGTTATCCTACAAAATGACGCGTTTTAGAAAAAATACAAAATCATAAGTATATAACCACGAATTGACCCGTTTTCGTTCTGGTATATCATAATACAATATCCTGAAGATAATAGACAAGAAAAATCAATTTTTGGTTATGCAAAAAAATCTTGCAAAATGCGTGAGCGTTAACCCACAAAATGACACGTTTTTGAAAAAAATACAAAATCATAAGTATATAACCACGAATTGACCCGTTTTCATTCTCGTATATCACAATACCATATCCTCAAGCTAATAGACAAGAAAAAACAATTTTTGGTCTTCAAAAAAAGCTGGCATAATGGGTGAGTGTTAACCCACAAAATGGCGTGTTTTTGAAAAAAATACAAAATCATAAGTATATAACCACGAATTTACCCGTTTTCGTTCTGGTATATCATAATACCATATCCTCAAGCTAATAAACAAGAAAACTCAATTTTTGGTTCTACAAAAAATCTGGTAAAATGCGTGAGTGTTACCCCACAAAATAACGCGTTTTAGAAAAATACAAAATCATAAGTATATAACTACGAATTGACCCGTTTTTGTTCTGGTATATCATAATACCATATCCTCAAGATAATAGACAAGAAAAAATCAATTTTTGGTTTTGCAAAAAAATCTGGAAAAATGCGTGAGTGAAAACCCACAAAATGACGCGTTTTAGAAAAAAATACAAAATCATAAGTATATAACCACGAATTGACCCGTTTTCATTCTGTTATATCTTAATACCATATCCTCAAGATAATAGACAAGAAAAAACAATTTTTGGTTTTGCAAAAAAATCTGGCAAAATGCGTGAGTGTTAACCCACAAAATAACGCGTTTTAGAAAAAATACATAATCATAAGTATATAACAACGAATTGACCCGTTTTCATTCTGGTATATCATAATACCATATCCTCAAGCTAAAAGACAAGAAAAATCAATTTTTGATCCTGCAAAAAAATCTGGCAAAATGCGTGAGTGTTAACCCACAAAATGGCGTGTTTTTGAAAAAAATACAAAATCATAAGTATATAACCACGAATTGACCCGTTTTCGTTATGGTTTATCATAATACCATATCCTCAAGCTAATAGGCAAGAAAAATCAATTTTTGGTTCTGCAAAAAAATCTGGCAAAATGCGTGAGTTTTAACCCACAAAATGGCGCGTTATTGAAAAAATACAAAATCATAAGTATTTAACCACGAATTGAGCCGTTTTTGTTCTGGTATATCATAATACCTTATCCTCAAGCTAATAGACAAGAAAAAACAATTTTTGGTTCTGCAAAAAAATCTGGCAAAAGGCGTGAGTGTTAACCCACAAAATGACGCGTTATTGAAAAAATACAAAATCATAAGTATATAACAACGAATTGACCCGTTTTCGTTCTGGTATATCATAATACCATATCCTCAAGCTAATAGACAAGAAAAATCAATTTTTGGTGTTGCAAAAAAATCTGGCAAAATGCGTGAGTGTTAACCCACAAAATGGCGCGTTTTTGAAAAAAATAAAAATCATAAGTATATAACCACGAATTTATCCGTTTTCGTTCTCATATATCACAATACCATATCCTCAAGCTAATAGACAAGAAAAAACAATTTTTGGTTCTGCAAAAAATCTGGCAAAATGCGTGACTATTATCCTACAAAATGACGCGTTTTAGAAAAAATACAAAATCATAAGTATATAACCACGAATTGACCCGTTTTCGTTCTGGTATATCATAATACCATATCCTGAAGATAATAGACAAGAAAAATCAATTTTTGGTTATGCAAAAAAATCTTGCAAAATGCGTGAGCGTTAACCCACAAAATGGCACGTTTTTGAAAAAAATACAAAATCATAAGTATATAACCACGAATTGACCCGTTTTCGTTCTCGTATATCACAATACCATATCCTCAAGCTAATAGACAAGAAAAAACAATTTTTGGTCTTCAAAAAAAGCTGGCATAATGGGTGAGTGTTAACCCACAAAATGGCGTGTTTTTGAAAAAAATACAAAATCATAAGTATATAACCACGAATTTACCCGTTTTCGTTCTGGTATATCATAATACCATATCCTCAAGCTAATAAACAAGAAAACTCAATTTTTGGTTCTACAAAAAATCTGGCAAAATGCGTGAGTGTTAACCCACAAAATAACGCGTTTTAGAAAAATACAAAATCATAAGTATATAACTACGAATTGACCCGTTTTTGTTCTGGTATATCATAATACCATATCCTCAAGATAATAGACAAGAAAAAATCAATTTTTGGTTTTGCAAAAAAATCTGGAAAAATGCGTGAGTGAAAACCCACAAAATGACGCGTTTTAGAAAAAAATACAAAATCATAAGTATATAACCACGAATTGACCCGTTTTCATTCTGTTATATCTTAATACCATATCCTCAAGATAATAGACAAGAAAAAACAATTTTTGGTTTTGCAAAAAAATCTGGCAAAATGCGTGAGTGTTAACCCACAAAATAACGCGTTTTAGAAAAAATACATAATCATAAGTATATAACAACGAATTGACCCGTTTTCATTCTGGTATATCATAATACCATATCCTCAAGCTAAAAGACAAGAAAAATAAATTTTTGATCCTGCAAAAAAATCTGGCAAAATGCGTGAGTGTTAACCCACAAAATGGCGTGTTTTTGAAAAAATACAAAATCATAAGTATATAACCACGAATTGACCCGTTTTCGTTATGGTTTATCATAATACCATATCCTCAAGCTAATAGGCAAGAAAAATTAATTTTTGGTTCTGCAAAAAAATCTGGCAAAATGCGTGAGTTTTAACCCACAAAATGGCGCGTTATTGAAAAAATACAAAATCATAAGTATTTAACCACGAATTGAGCCGTTTTTGTTCTGGTATATCATAATACCTTATCCTCAAGCTAATAGACAAGAAAAAACAATTTTTGGTTCTGCAAAAAAATCTGGCAAAAGGCGTGAGTGTTAACCCACAAAATGACGCGTTATTGAAAAAATACAAAATCATAAGTATATAACAACGAATTGACCCGTTTTCGTTCTGGTATATCATAATACCATATCCTCAAGCTAATAGACAAGAAAAATCAATTTTTGGTGTTGCAAAAAAATCTGGCAAAATGCGTGAGTGTTAACCCACAAAATGGCGCGTTTTTGAAAAAAATAAAAATCATAAGTATATAACCACGAATTTATCCGTTTTCGTTCTCATATATCACAATACCATATCCTCAAGCTAATAGACAAGAAAAAACAATTTTTGGTTCTGCAAAAAATCTGGCAAAATGCGTGACTATTATCCTACAAAATGACGCGTTTTAGAAAAAATACAAAATCATAAGTATATAACCACGAATTGACCCGTTTTCGTTCTGGTATATCATAATACCATATCCTGAAGATAATAGACAAGAAAAATCAATTTTTGGTTATGCAAAAAAATCTTGCAAAATGCGTGAGCGTTAACCCACAAAATGGCACGTTTTTGAAAAAAATACAAAATCATAAGTATATAACCACGAATTGACCCGTTTTCGTTCTCGTATATCACAATACCATATCCTCAAGCTAATAGACAAGAAAAAACAATTTTTGGTCTTCAAAAAAAGCTGGCATAATGGGTGAGTGTTAACCCACAAAATGGCGTGTTTTTGAAAAAAATACAAAATCATAAGTATATAACCACGAATTTACCCGTTTTCGTTCTGGTATATCATAATACCATATCCTCAAGCTAATAAACAAGAAAACTCAATTTTTGGTTCTACAAAAAATCTGGTAAAATGCGTGAGTGTTACCCCACAAAATAACGCGTTTTAGAAAAATACAAAATCATAAGTATATAACTACGAATTGACCCGTTTTTGTTCTGGTATATCATAATACCATATCCTCAAGATAATAGACAAGAAAAAATCAATTTTTGGTTTTGCAAAAAAATCTGGAAAAATGCGTGAGTGAAAACCCACAAAATGACGCGTTTTAGAAAAAAATACAAAATCATAAGTATATAACCACGAATTGACCCGTTTTCATTCTGTTATATCTTAATACCATATCCTCAAGATAATAGACAAGAAAAAACAATTTTTGGTTTTGCAAAAAAATCTGGCAAAATGCGTGAGTGTTAACCCACAAAATAACGCGTTTTAGAAAAAATACATAATCATAAGTATATAACAACGAATTGACCCGTTTTCATTCTGGTATATCATAATACCATATCCTCAAGCTAAAAGACAAGAAAAATCAATTTTTGATCCTGCAAAAAAATCTGGCAAAATGCGTGAGTGTTAACCCACAAAATGGCGTGTTTTTGAAAAAAATACAAAATCATAAGTATATAACCACGAATTGACCCGTTTTCGTTATGGTTTATCATAATACCATATCCTCAAGCTAATAGGCAAGAAAAATCAATTTTTGGTTCTGCAAAAAAATCTGGCAAAATGCGTGAGTTTTAACCCACAAAATGGCGCGTTATTGAAAAAATACAAAATCATAAGTATTTAACCACGAATTGAGCCGTTTTTGTTCTGGTATATCATAATACCTTATCCTCAAGCTAATAGACAAGAAAAAACAATTTTTGGTTCTGCAAAAAAATCTGGCAAAAGGCGTGAGTGTTAACCCACAAAATGACGCGTTATTGAAAAAATACAAAATCATAAGTATATAACAACGAATTGACCCGTTTTCGTTCTGGTATATCATAATACCATATCCTCAAGCTAATAGACAAGAAAAATCAATTTTTGGTGTTGCAAAAAAATCTGGCAAAATGCGTGAGTGTTAACCCACAAAATGGCGCGTTTTTGAAAAAAATAAAAATCATAAGTATATAACCACGAATTTATCCGTTTTCGTTCTCATATATCACAATACCATATCCTCAAGCTAATAGACAAGAAAAAACAATTTTTGGTTCTGCAAAAAATCTGGCAAAATGCGTGACTATTATCCTACAAAATGACGCGTTTTAGAAAAAATACAAAATCATAAGTATATAACCACGAATTGACCCGTTTTCGTTCTGGTATATCATAATACCATATCCTGAAGATAATAGACAAGAAAAATCAATTTTTGGTTATGCAAAAAAATCTTGCAAAATGCGTGAGCGTTAACCCACAAAATGGCACGTTTTTGAAAAAAATACAAAATCATAAGTATATAACCACGAATTGACCCGTTTTCGTTCTCGTATATCACAATACCATATCCTCAAGCTAATAGACAAGAAAAAACAATTTTTGGTCTTCAAAAAAAGCTGGCATAATGGGTGAGTGTTAACCCACAAAATGGCGTGTTTTTGAAAAAAATACAAAATCATAAGTATATAACCACGAATTTACCCGTTTTCGTTCTGGTATATCATAATACCATATCCTCAAGCTAATAAACAAGAAAACTCAATTTTTGGTTCTACAAAAAATCTGGCAAAATGCGTGAGTGTTAACCCACAAAATAACGCGTTTTAGAAAAATACAAAATCATAAGTATATAACTACGAATTGACCCGTTTTTGTTCTGGTATATCATAATACCATATCCTCAAGATAATAGACAAGAAAAAATCAATTTTTGGTTTTGCAAAAAAATCTGGAAAAATGCGTGAGTGAAAACCCACAAAATGACGCGTTTTAGAAAAAAATACAAAATCATAAGTATATAACCACGAATTGACCCGTTTTCATTCTGTTATATCTTAATACCATATCCTCAAGATAATAGACAAGAAAAAACAATTTTTGGTTTTGCAAAAAAATCTGGCAAAATGCGTGAGTGTTAACCCACAAAATAACGCGTTTTAGAAAAAATACATAATCAGAAGTATATAACAACGAATTGACCCGTTTTCATTCTGGTATATCATAATACCATATCCTCAAGCTAAAAGACAAGAAAAATCAATTTTTGATCCTGCAAAAAAATCTGGCAAAATGCGTGAGTGTTAACCCACAAAATGGCGTGTTTTTGAAAAAATACAAAATCATAAGTATATAACCACGAATTGACCCGTTTTCGTTATGGTTTATCATAATACCATATCCTCAAGCTAATAGGCAAGAAAAATCAATTTTTGGTTCTGCAAAAAAATCTGGCAAAATGCGTGAGTTTTAACCCACAAAATGGCGCGTTATTGAAAAAATACAAAATCATAAGTATTTAACCACGAATTGAGCCGTTTTTGTTCTGGTATATCATAATACCTTATCCTCAAGCTAATAGACAAGAAAAAACAATTTTTGGTTCTGCAAAAAAATCTGGCAAAAGGCGTGAGTGTTAACCCACAAAATGACGCGTTATTGAAAAAATACAAAATCATAAGTATATAACAACGAATTGACCCGTTTTCGTTCTGGTATATCATAATACCATATCCTCAAGCTAATAGACAAGAAAAATCAATTTTTGGTGTTGCAAAAAAATCTGGCAAAATGCGTGAGTGTTAACCCACAAAATGGCGCGTTTTTGAAAAAAATAAAAATCATAAGTATATAACCACGAATTTATCCGTTTTCGTTCTCATATATCACAATACCATATCCTCAAGCTAATAGACAAGAAAAAACAATTTTTGGTTCTGCAAAAAATCTGGCAAAATGCGTGACTATTATCCTACAAAATGACGCGTTTTAGAAAAAATACAAAATCATAAGTATATAACCACGAATTGACCCGTTTTCGTTCTGGTATATCATAATACCATATCCTGAAGATAATAGACAAGAAAAATCAATTTTTGGTTATGCAAAAAAATCTTGCAAAATGCGTGAGCGTTAACCCACAAAATGGCACGTTTTTGAAAAAAATACAAAATCATAAGTATATAACCACGAATTGACCCGTTTTCGTTCTCGTATATCACAATACCATATCCTCAAGCTAATAGACAAGAAAAAACAATTTTTGGTCTTCAAAAAAAGCTGGCATAATGGGTGAGTGTTAACCCACAAAATGGCGTGTTTTTGAAAAAAATACAAAATCATAAGTATATAACCACGAATTTACCCGTTTTCGTTCTGGTATATCATAATACCATATCCTCAAGCTAATAAACAAGAAAACTCAATTTTTGGTTCTACAAAAAATCTGGCAAAATGCGTGAGTGTTAACCCACAAAATAACGCGTTTTAGAAAAATACAAAATCATAAGTATATAACTACGAATTGACCCGTTTTTGTTCTGGTATATCATAATACCATATCCTCAAGATAATAGACAAGAAAAAATCAATTTTTGGTTTTGCAAAAAAATCTGGAAAAATGCGTGAGTGAAAACCCACAAAATGACGCGTTTTAGAAAAAAATACAAAATCATAAGTATATAACCACGAATTGACCCGTTTTCATTCTGTTATATCTTAATACCATATCCTCAAGATAATAGACAAGAAAAAACAATTTTTGGTTTTGCAAAAAAATCTGGCAAAATGCGTGAGTGTTAACCCACAAAATAACGCGTTTTAGAAAAAATACATAATCATAAGTATATAACAACGAATTGACCCGTTTTCATTCTGGTATATCATAATACCATATCCTCAAGCTAAAAGACAAGAAAAATAAATTTTTGATCCTGCAAAAAAATCTGGCAAAATGCGTGAGTGTTAACCCACAAAATGGCGTGTTTTTGAAAAAATACAAAATCATAAGTATATAACCACGAATTGACCCGTTTTCGTTATGGTTTATAATAATACCATATCCTCAAGCTAATAGGCAAGAAAAATCAATTTTTGGTTCTGCAAAAAAATCTGGCAAAATGCGTGAGTTTTAACCCACAAAATGGCGCGTTATTGAAAAAATACAAAATCATAAGTATTTAACCACGAATTGAGCCGTTTTTGTTCTGGTATATCATAATACCTTATCCTCAAGCTAATAGACAAGAAAAAACAATTTTTGGTTCTGCAAAAAAATCTGGCAAAAGGCGTGAGTGTTAACCCACAAAATGACGCGTTATTGAAAAAATACAAAATCATAAGTATATAACAACGAATTGACCCGTTTTCGTTCTGGTATATCATAATACCATATCCTCAAGCTAATAGACAAGAAAAATCAATTTTTGGTGTTGCAAAAAAATCTGGCAAAATGCGTGAGTGTTAACCCACAAAATGGCGCGTTTTTGAAAAAAATAAAAATCATAAGTATATAACCACGAATTTATCCGTTTTCGTTCTCATATATCACAATACCATATCCTCAAGCTAATAGACAAGAAAAAACAATTTTTGGTTCTGCAAAAAATCTGGCAAAATGCGTGACTATTATCCTACAAAATGACGCGTTTTAGAAAAAATACAAAATCATAAGTATATAACCACGAATTGACCCGTTTTCGTTCTGGTATATCATAATACCATATCCTGAAGATAATAGACAAGAAAAATCAATTTTTGGTTATGCAAAAAAATCTTGCAAAATGCGTGAGCGTTAACCCACAAAATGGCACGTTTTTGAAAAAAATACAAAATCATAAGTATATAACCACGAATTGACCTGTTTTCGTTCTCGTATATCACAATACCATATCCTCAAGCTAATAGACAAGAAAAAACAATTTTTGGTCTTCAAAAAAAGCTGGCATAATGGGTGAGTGTTAACCCACAAAATGGCGTGTTTTTGAAAAAAATACAAAATCATAAGTATATAACCACGAATTTACCCGTTTTCGTTCTGGTATATCATAATACCATATCCTCAAGCTAATAAACAAGAAAACTCAATTTTTGGTTCTACAAAAAATCTGGCAAAATGCGTGAGTGTTAACCCACAAAATAACGCGTTTTAGAAAAATACAAAATCATAAGTATATAACCACGAATTGACCCGTTTTTGTTCTGGTATATCATAATACCATATCCTCAAGATAATAGACAAGAAAAAATCAATTTTTGGTTTTGCAAAAAAATCTGGCAAAATGCGTGAGTGTTAACCCACAAAATGACGCGTTTTAGAAAAAAATACAAAATCATAAGTATATAACCACGAATTGACCCGTTTTCATTCTGTTATATCTTAATACCATATCCTCAAGATAATAGACAAGAAAAAACAATTTTTGGTTTTGCAACAAAATCTGGCAAAATGCGTGAGTGTTAACCCACAAAATAACGCGTTTTAGAAAAAATACATAATCATAAGTATATAACAACGAATTGACCTGTTTTAATTCTGGTATATCATAATACCATATCCTCAAGCTAAAAGACAAGAAAAATCAATTTTTGATCCTGCAAAAAAATCTGGCAAAATGCGTGAGTGTTAACCCACAAAATGGCGTGTTTTTGAAAAAATACAAAATCATAAGTATATAACCACGAATTGACCCGTTTTCGTTATGGTTTATCATAATACCATATCCTCAAGCTAATAGGCAAGAAAAATCAATTTTTGGTTCTGCAAAAAAATCTGGCAAAATGCGTGAGTGTTAACCCACAAAATGGCGCGTTATTGAAAAAATACAAAATCATAAGTATTTAACCACGAATTGAGCCGTTTTTGTTCTGGTATATCATAATACCTTATCCTCAAGCTAATAGACAAGAAAAAACAATTTTTGGTTCTGCAAAAAAATCTGTGAAAAGGCGTGAGTGTTAACCCACAAAATGACGCGTTATTGAAAAAATACAAAATCATAAGTATATAACAACGAATTGACCCGTTTTCGTTCTGGTATATCATAATACCATATCCTCAAGCTAATAGACAAGAAAAATCAATTTTTGGTGTTGCAAAAAAATCTGGCAAAATGCGTGAGTGTTAACCCACAAAATGGCGCGTTTTTGAAAAAAATAAAAATCATAAGTATATAACCACGAATTTATCCGTTTTCGTTCTCATATATCACAATACCATATCCTCAAGCTAATAGACAAGAAAAAACAATTTTTGGTTCTGCAAAAAATCTGGCAAAATGCGTGACTGTTATCCTACAAAATGACGCGTTTTAGAAAAATACAAAATCATAAGTATATAACCACGAATTGACCCGTTTTCGTTCTGGTATATCATAATACCACATCCTGTAGATAATAGACAAGAAAAATCAATTTTTGGTTATGCAAAAAAATCTGGCAAAATGCGTGAGTGATAACCCACAAAATGGCGTGTTTTTGAAAAAAAATACAAAATCATAAGTATATAACCACGAATTGACCCATTTTCGTTATGGTATATCACAATACCATATCCTCAAGCTAATAGACAAGAAAAATAAATTTTTGGTGCTGCAAAAAAATCTGGCAAAATGCGTGAGTGATAACCCACAAAATGGCATGTTTTTGAAAAAAAATACAAAATCATAAGTATATAACTACGAATTGACCCGTTTTCGTTTTGGTATATCACAATACCATATCCTCAAGCTAATAGACAAGAAAAATCAATTTTTGGTTCTGCAAAAAAATCTGGCAAAATGCGTGAGTGTTAATCCACAAAATGGCGCGTTTTTGAAAAAATACAAAATCATAAGTATATAACCACGAATTGACCCGTTTTCATTTTGTTATATCACAATACCATATCCTCAAGCTAATAGACAAGAAAAATCAATTTTTGGTCTTCAAAAAAAGCTGGCATAATGGGTGAGTGTTAACCCACAAAATGGCGTGTTTTTGAAAAAATACAAAATCATAAGTATATAACCACGAATTGACCAGTTTTTGTTCTGGTATATCATAATACCATATCCTCAAGCTAATAGACAAGAAAAATCAATTTTTGGTTTTGCAAAAAAATCTGGCAAAATGCGTGAGTGTTAACCCACAAAATGACACGTTTTAGAAAAAAATACAAAATCATAAGTATATAACCACGAATTGACCCGTTTTCGTTCTGGTATATCACAATACCATATCCTCAAGCTAATAGACAAGAAAAATCAATTTTTGGTTCTGCAAAAAAATCTGGCAAAATGCGTGAGTGTTAACCCACAAAATGGCGCGTTTTTGAAAAAATAAAAAATCATAATTATATAACCACGAATTGACCCGTTTTTGTTCTGGTATATCATAATACTATATCCTCAAGCTAATAGACAAGAAAAATCAATTTTTGGTTCTGCAAAAAATCTGGCAAAATGCGTGAGTGTTAACCCACAAAATGACGCATTTTAGAAAAAAATACAAAATCATAAGTATATAACAACGAGTTGACCCGTTTTCGTTCTTGTATATCATAATACCATATCCTCAAGCTAATAGACAAGAAAAATCAATTTTTGGTTCTGCAAAAAAACTGGCAAAATGCGTAAGTGTTAACCCACAAAATGGCGCTTTTTTGAAAAAAATACAAAATCATAAGTATATAACCACGAATTGACCCGTTTTTGTTCTGGTATATCATAATACCATATCCTCAAGATAATAGACAAGAAATATAAATTTTTGGTTCTGCAAAAAAATCTGGCAAAATGCGTGAGTGTTAAACCACAAAATGGCGCGTTTTTGAAAAAATACAAAATCATAAGTATATAACCACGAATTGACCCCGTTTTTGTTCTGGTATATCACAATACCATATCCTCAAGCTAATAGACAAGTAAAATCAATTTTTGGTCTTCAAAAAAAGCTGGCATAATGGGTGAGTGTTAACCCACAAAATGGCGCTTTTTTGAAAAAATACAAAATCATAAGTATATAACCACGAATTGACCCGTTTTCGTTCTGGTATATCATAATACCATATCCTCAAGCTAATAGACAAGAAAAATCAATTTTTGGTTCTGCAAAAAAATCTGGCAAAATGCGTGAGTGTTAATCCACAAAATGGCGTGTTTTTGAAAAAATACAAAATCATAAGTATATAACCACGAATTGACCCGTTTTTTTTCTGGTATATCACAATACCATATCCTCAAGCTAATAGATAAGAAAAAACAATTTTTGGTCTTCAAAAAAAGCTGGCATAATGCGTCAGTGTTAACCCACAAAATGACGCGTTTTAGTAAAAATACAAAATCATAAGTATATAAGAACGAATTGACTCGTTTTTGTTTTGGTATATCATAATACCATATCCTCAAGCTAATAAACAAGAAAAATCAATTTTTGGTTTTGCAAAAAAATCTGGCAAAATGCGTGAGTGTTAACCCACAAAATGACACTTTTTTGAAAAAATACAAAATCATAAGTATATAACCACGAATTGACCCGTTTTCGTTCTGGTATATCATAATACCATATCCTCAAGCTAATAGACAAGAAAAATCAATTTTTGGTTCTGCAAAAAAATCTGGCAAAATGCGTAAGTGTTAACCCACAAAATGACGCGATTTAGAAAAAATACAAAATCATAAGTATATAACAACGAATTGACCCGTTTTCGTTCTGGTATATCATAATACCATATACTCAAGCTAATAGACAAGAAAATTAATTTATGGTTCTGCAAAAAAATCTGGCAAAATGCGTGAGTGTTAACCCACAAAATGGCGCGTTTTTGAAAAAATAAAAAATCATAATTATATAACCACGAATTGACTCGTTTTCGTTCTGGTATATCATAATACCATATCCTCAAGCTAATAGACAAGAAAAATCAATTTTTGGTTCTGCAAAAAAATCTGGCAAAATGCGTGAGTGTTAACCCACAAAATGACGCGATTTAGAAAAAATACAAAATCATAAGTATATAACAACAAATTGACCCGTTTTCGTTCTGGTATATCATAATACCATATCCTCAAGCTAATATACAAGAAAAATCAATTTTTGGTTCTGCAAAAAAATCTGGCAAAATGCGTGAGTGTTAACCCACAAAATGGCGCTTTTTTGAAAAAATACAAAATCATAAGTATATAACCACGAATTGACCCGTTTTCGTTCTGGTATATCACAATACTATATCCTCAAGCTAATAGACAAGAAAAATCAATTTTTGGTTTTGCAAAAAAATCTGGCAAAATGCGTGAGTGTTAACCCACAAAATGACACTTTTTTGAAAAAATACAAAATCATAAGTATATAACCACGAATTGACCCGTTTTCGTTCTGGTATATCATAATAACATATCCTCAAGCTAATAGACAAGTAAAATCAATTTTTGGTTCTGCAAAAAAATCTGGCAAAATGCGTGAGTGTTAACCCACAAAATGGCGCTTTTTTGAAAAAATACAAAATCATAAGTATATAACCACGAATTGACCCGTTTTTATTCTGGTATATCATAATACCATATCCTCAAGATAATAGACAAGAAAAATCAATTTTTGGTTCTGCAAAAAAATCTGGCAAAATGCGTGAGTGTTAATCCACAAAATGACGCGTTTTTGAAAAAATACAAAATCATAAGTATATAACCACGAATTGACCCGTTTTTGTTCTGGTATATCACAATACCATATCCTCAAGCTAATAGACAAGGAAAATCAATTTTTGGTCTTCAAAAAAAGCTGGCATAATGGGTGAGTGTTAACCCACAAAATGGCGCTTTTTTGAAAAAAAACAAAATCATAAGTATATAACCACGAATTGACAACGAATTGACCCGTTTTCATTCTGGTATATCATAATACCATATCCTCAAGCTAATAGACAAGAAAATTAATTTTTGGTTCTGCAAAAAAATCTGGCAAAATGCGTGAGTGTTAACCCACAAAATGGCGTGTTTTTGAAAAAATAAAAAATCATAATTATATAACCACGAATTGACCCGTTTTCGTTCTGGTATATCATAATACCATATCCTCAAGCTAATAGACAAGAAAATTAATTTTTGGTTCTGCAAAAAAATCTGGCAAAATGCGTGAGTGATAACCCACAAAATGGCATGTTTTTGAAAAAAAATACAAAATCATAAGTATATAACTACGAATTGACCCGTTTTCGTTTTGGTATATCACAATACCATATCCTCAAGCTAATAGACAAGAAAAATCAATTTTTGGTTCTGCAAAAAAATCTGGCAAAATGCGTGAGTGTTAACCCACAAAATGGCGCGTTTTTGAAAAAATACAAAATCATAAGTATATAACCACGAATTGACCCGTTTTCATTTTGTTATATCACAATACCATATCCTCAAGCTAATAGACAAGAAAAATCAATTTTTGGTCTTCAAAAAAAGCTGGCATAATGGGTGAGTGTTAACCCACAAAATGGCGTGTTTTTGAAAAAATACAAAATCATAAGTATATAACCACGAATTGACCAGTTTTTGTTCTGGTATATCATAATACCATATCCTCAAGCTAATAGACAAGAAAAATCAATTTTTGGTTTTGCAAAAAAATCTGGCAAAATGCGTGAGTGTTAACCCACAAAATGACACGTTTTAGAAAAAAATACAAAATCATAAGTATATAACCACGAATTGACCCGTTTTCGTTCTGGTATATCACAATACCATATCCTCAAGCTAATAGACAAGAAAAATCAATTTTTGGTTCTGCAAAAAAATCTGGCAAAATGCGTGAGTGTTAACCCACAAAATGGCGCGTTTTTGAAAAAATAAAAAATCATAATTATATAACCACGAATTGACCCGTTTTTGTTCTGGTATATCATAATACTATATCCTCAAGCTAATAGACAAGAAAAATCAATTTTTGGTTCTGCAAAAAATCTGGCAAAATGCGTGAGTGTTAACCCACAAAATGACGCATTTTAGAAAAAAATACAAAATCATAAGTATATAACAACGAGTTGACCCGTTTTCGTTCTTGTATATCATAATACCATATCCTCAAGCTAATAGACAAGAAAAATCAATTTTTGGTTCTGCAAAAAAACTGGCAAAATGCGTAAGTGTTAACCCACAAAATGGCGCTTTTTTGAAAAAAATACAAAATCATAAGTATATAACCACGAATTGACCCGTTTTTGTTCTGGTATATCATAATACCATATCCTCAAGATAATAGACAAGAAATATAAATTTTTGGTTCTGCAAAAAAATCTGGCAAAATGCGTGAGTGTTAAACCACAAAATGGCGCGTTTTTGAAAAAATACAAAATCATAAGTATATAACCACGAATTGACCCCGTTTTTGTTCTGGTATATCACAATACCATATCCTCAAGCTAATAGACAAGTAAAATCAATTTTTGGTCTTCAAAAAAAGCTGGCATAATGGGTGAGTGTTAACCCACAAAATGGCGCTTTTTTGAAAAAATACAAAATCATAAGTATATAACCACGAATTGACCCGTTTTCGTTCTGGTATATCATAATACCATATCCTCAAGCTAATAGACAAGAAAAATCAATTTTTGGTTCTGCAAAAAAATCTGGCAAAATGCGTGAGTGTTAATCCACAAAATGGCGTGTTTTTGAAAAAATACAAAATCATAAGTATATAACCACGAATTGACCCGTTTTTTTTCTGGTATATCACAATACCATATCCTCAAGCTAATAGATAAGAAAAAACAATTTTTGGTCTTCAAAAAAAGCTGGCATAATGCGTCAGTGTTAACCCACAAAATGACGCGTTTTAGTAAAAATACAAAATCATAAGTATATAAGAACGAATTGACTCGTTTTTGTTTTGGTATATCATAATACCATATCCTCAAGCTAATAAACAAGAAAAATCAATTTTTGGTTTTGCAAAAAAATCTGGCAAAATGCGTGAGTGTTAACCCACAAAATGACACTTTTTTGAAAAAATACAAAATCATAAGTATATAACCACGAATTGACCCGTTTTCGTTCTGGTATATCATAATACCATATCCTCAAGCTAATAGACAAGAAAAATCAATTTTTGGTTCTGCAAAAAAATCTGGCAAAATGCGTAAGTGTTAACCCACAAAATGACGCGATTTAGAAAAAATACAAAATCATAAGTATATAACAACGAATTGACCCGTTTTCGTTCTGGTATATCATAATACCATATACTCAAGCTAATAGACAAGAAAATTAATTTATGGTTCTGCAAAAAAATCTGGCAAAATGCGTGAGTGTTAACCCACAAAATGGCGCGTTTTTGAAAAAATAAAAAATCATAATTATATAACCACGAATTGACTCGTTTTCGTTCTGGTATATCATAATACCATATCCTCAAGCTAATAGACAAGAAAAATCAATTTTTGGTTCTGCAAAAAAATCTGGCAAAATGCGTGAGTGTTAACCCACAAAATGACGCGATTTAGAAAAAATACAAAATCATAAGTATATAACAACAAATTGACCCGTTTTCGTTCTGGTATATCATAATACCATATCCTCAAGCTAATATACAAGAAAAATCAATTTTTGGTTCTGCAAAAAAATCTGGCAAAATGCGTGAGTGTTAACCCACAAAATGGCGCTTTTTTGAAAAAATACAAAATCATAAGTATATAACCACGAATTGACCCATTTTCGTTCTGGTATATCACAATACTATATCCTCAAGCTAATAGACAAGAAAAATCAATTTTTGGTTTTGCAAAAAAATCTGGCAAAATGCGTGAGTGTTAACCCACAAAATGACACTTTTTTGAAAAAATACAAAATCATAAGTATATAACCACGAATTGACCCGTTTTCGTTCTGGTATATCATAATAACATATCCTCAAGCTAATAGACAAGTAAAATCAATTTTTGGTTCTGCAAAAAAATCTGGCAAAATGCGTGAGTGTTAACCCACAAAATGGCGCTTTTTTGAAAAAATACAAAATCATAAGTATATAACCACGAATTGACCCGTTTTTATTCTGGTATATCATAATACCATATCCTCAAGATAATAGACAAGAAAAATCAATTTTTGGTTCTGCAAAAAAATCTGGCAAAATGCGTGAGTGTTAATCCACAAAATGACGCGTTTTTGAAAAAAATACAAAATCATAAGTATATAACCACGAATTGACCCGTTTTTGTTCTGGTATATCACAATACCATATCCTCAAGCTAATAGACAAGGAAAATCAATTTTTGGTCTTCAAAAAAAGCTGGCATAATGGGTGAGTGTTAACCCACAAAATGGCGCTTTTTTGAAAAAAAACAAAATCATAAGTATATAACCACGAATTGACAACGAATTGACCCGTTTTCGTTCTGGTATATCATAATACCATATCCTCAAGCTAATAGACAAGAAAATTAATTTTTGGTTCTGCAAAAAAATCTGGCAAAATGCGTGAGTGTTAACCCACAAAATGGCGCGTTTTTGAAAAAATAAAAAATCATAATTATATAACCACGAATTGACCCGTTTTCGTTCTGGTATATCATAATACCATATCCTCAAGCTAATAGACAAGAAAATTAATTTTTGGTTCTGCAAAAAAATCTGGCAAAATGCGTGAGTGTTAACCCACAAAATGGCGCGTTTTTGAAAAAATAAAAAATCATAATTATATAACCACGAATTGACTCGTTTTCGTTCTGGTATATCATAATACCATATCCTCAAGCTAATATATAAGAAAAATCAATTTTTGGTTCTGCAAAAAAATCTGGCAAAATGCGTGAGTGTTAACCCACAAAATGGCGCTTTTTTGAAAAAATACAAAATCATAAGTATATAACAACGAATTGACCCGTTTTGTTTCTGGTATATCATAATACCATATTCTCAAGCTAATAGACAAGAAAAATCAATTTTTGGTTCTGCAAAAAAATCTGGCAAAATGCGTGAGTGTTAACCCACAAAATGGCGCGTTTTTGAAAAAATAAAAAATCATAATTATATAACCACGAATTGACCCGTTTTTGTTCTGGTATATCATAATACCATATCCTCATGCAAATAGACAAGAAAAATCAATTTTTGGTTCTGCAAAAAAAATCTGGCAAAATGTGTGAGTGTTAACCCACAAAATGGCGCGTTTTTGAATAAATACAAAATCATAATAAGTATATAAACACGAATTGACCCGTTTTCATAGTGGTATATCATAATACCATATCCTCAAGCTAATATACAAGAAAAATCAATTTTTTGTTCTGCAAAATTTATCAGGCAAAATGCGTGAGTGTTAACCCACAAAATGACGCGTTTTAGAAAAAATACAAAATCATAAGTATATAACCACGAATTGACCAGTTTCTGTACTGGTACATCATAATACCATATCGTCAAGCTAATAGACAAGAAAAATCAATTTTTGGTTCTGCAAAAAAATCTGGCAAAATGCGTGAGTAATAACCCACAAAATGGCGCGTTTTTGAAAAAATAAAAAATCATAATTATATAACCACGAATTGACCCGTTTTTGTTCTGGTATATAATAATACCATATCCTCAACCTAATAGACAAGAAAAATCAATTTTTGGTTCTGCAAAAAAATCTGGCAAAATGTGTGAGTGTTAACCAACAAAATGGCGCGTTTTTGAAAAAATACAAAATCATAATAAGTATATAACCACGAATTGACCCGTTTTCATTCTGGTATATCATAATACCATATCCGCAAGCTAATAGACAAGAAAAATCAATTTTTGGTTCTACAAAAAATATCTGGCAAAATGCGTGAGTGTTAACCCACAAAATGGCGCGTTTTAGAAAAAATACAAAATCATAAGTATATAACCACGAATTGACCCGTTTTCGTTCTGGTATATCATAATACCATATCCTCAAGCTAATAGACAAGAAAAATCAATTTTTGGTTCTACAAAAAAATCTGGCAAAATGCGTGAGTGTTAACCCACAAAATGACGCGTTTTAGAAAAAATACAAAATCATAAGTATCTAACCACGAATTGACCCGTTTTCATTCTGGTATATCATAATACCATATCCTCAAGCTAATAGACAAGAAAAATCAATTTTTGGTTCTGCAAAAAAATCTGGCAAAATGCGTGAGTGTTAACCCACAAAATGGCGCGTTTTTGAAAAAATACAAAATCATAATAAGTATATAACCACGAATTGACCCGTTTTCGTTCTGGTATATCATAATACCATATCCTTAAGCTAATAGACAATAAAAATCAATTTTGGTTCTGCAAAAAAATCTGGCAAAATGCGTGAGTGTTAACCCACAAAATGACGCGATTTAGAAAAAATACAAAATCATAAGTATATAACAACAAATTGACCCGTTTTCGTTCTGGTATATCATAATACCATATCCTCAAGCTAATATACAAGAAAAATCAATTTTTGGTTCTGCAAAAAAATCTGGCAAAATGCGTGAGTGTTAACCCACAAAATGGCGCTTTTTTGAAAAAATACAAAATCATAAGTATATAACAACGAATTGACCCGTTTTGTTTCTGGTATATCATAATACCATATTCTCAAGCTAATAGACAAGAAAAATCAATTTTTGGTTCTGCAAAAAAATCTGGCAAAATGCGTGAGTGTTAACCCACAAAATGGCGCGTTTTTGAAAAAATAAAAAATCATAATTATATAACCACGAATTGACCCGTTTTTGTTCTGGTATATCATAATACCATATCCTCAAGCAAATAGACAAGAAAAATCAATTTTTGGTTCTGCACAAAAAATCTGGCAAAATGTGTGAGTGTTAACCCACAAAATGGCGCGTTTTTGAATAAATACAAAATCATAATAAGTATATAAACACGAATTGACCCGTTTTCATTGTGGTATATCATAATACCATATCCTCAAGCTAATATACAAGAAAAATCAATTTTTTGTTCTGCAAAATTTATCAGGCAAAATGCGTGAGTGTTAACCCACAAAATGACGCGTTTTAGAAAAAATACAAAATCATAAGTATATAACCACGAATTGACCAGTTTCTGTACTGGTACATCATAATACCATATCGTCAAGCTAATAGACAAGAAAAATCAATTTTTGGTTCTGCAAAAAAATCTGGCAAAATGCGTGAGTAATAACCCACAAAATAGCGCGTTTTTGAAAAAATAAAAAATCATAATTATATAACCACGAATTGACCCGTTTTTGTTCTGGTATATAATAATACCATATCCTCAACCTAATAGACAAGAAAAATCAATTTTTGGTTCTGCAAAAAAATCTGGCAAAATGTGTGAGTGTTAACCAACAAAATGGCGCGTTTTTGAAAAAATACAAAATCATAATAAGTATATAACCACGAATTGACCCGTTTTCATTCTGGTATATCATAATACCATATCCTCAAGCTAATAGACAAGAAAAATCAATTTTTGGTTCTGCAAAAAATATCTGGCAAAATGCGTGAGTGTTAACCCACAAAATGGCGCGTTTTAGAAAAAATACAAAATCATAAGTATATAACCACGAATTGACCCGTTTTCGTTCTGGTATATCATAATACCATATCCTCAAGCTAATAGACAAGAAAAATCAATTTTTGGTTCTACAAAAAAATCTGGCAAAATGCGTGAGTGTTAACCCACAAAATGACGCGTTTTAGAAAAAATACAAAATCATAAGTATCTAACCACGAATTGACCCGTTTTCATTCTGGTATATCATAATACCATATCCTCAAGCTAATAGACAAGAAAAATCAATTTTTGGTTCTGCAAAAAAATCTGGCAAAATGCGTGAGTGTTAACCCACAAAATGGCGCGTTTTTGAAAAACTACAAAATCATAATAAGTATATAACCACGAATTGACCCGTTTTCGTTCTGGTATATCATAATACCATATCCTTAAGCTAATAGACAATAAAAATCAATTTTGGTTCTGCAAAAAAATCTGGCAAAATGCGTGACTGTTAACCCAAAAAATGGCGCGTTTTTGAAAATATACAAAATTATAAGTATATAACCACGAATTGACCCGTTTTCATTCTGGTATATCATAATACCATATCCTCAAGCTAATAGACAAGAAAAATCAATTTTTGGTTCTGCAAAAAAATCTGGCAAAATGCGTGAGTGTTAACCCACAAAATGGCGCGTTTTTGAAAATATACAAAATCATAATTATATATCCACGAATTGACCTGTTTTTTTTCTGGTATATCATAATACCATATCCTCACGTTAATAAACAAGAAAAATCAATTTTTGGTTCTGCAAAAAAATCTGGCAAAATGCGTGAGTGTTAACCCACAAAATGACGCGTTTTTGAAAAAATACAAAAGCATAAGTATATAACAATGAATTGACCCGTTTTTGTTCTGGTATATCATAATACCATATCCTCAAGCTAACATACAAGAAAAATCAATTTTTGGTTCTGCAAAAAAATCTGGCAAAATGCGTGAGTGTTAATCCACAAAATGGCGCGTTTTTGAAAAAAAATACAAAATCAGAATTATATAACAACGAATTGACCCGTTTTTGTTCTGCTATATTATAATACCATATCCTTAAGATAATAGACAAGAAAAATCAATTTTTGGTTCTGCAAAAAAATCTGGCAAAATGCGTGAGCGTTAACCCACAAAATGGCGTGTTTTTGAAAAAATACAAAATCATAATTATATAACCACGAATTAACCCGTTTTTGTTATGGTATATCACAATACCATATCCTCAAGCTAATAGATAAGAAAAAACAATTTATGGTCTTCAAAAAAAGCTGGCATAATGCATGAGTGTTAACCCACAAAATGACGCGTTTAGAAAAAATACAAAATCATAAGTATATAACAACGAATTGACCCGTTTTCATTTTGGTATATCATAATACCATATCCACAAGCTAATAGACAAGAAAAATCAATTTTTGGTTTTGCAAAAAAATCTGCAAATTGCGTGAGTGTTAACCCACAAAATGGCGCGTTTTTGAAAAAATACAAAATCATAAGTATATAACCACGAATTGACCCGTTTTCGTTCTGGTATATTATAATACCATATCCTCAAGCTAATAGACAAGAAAAATCAATTTTTGGTTCTGCAAAAAAATCTGGCAAAATGCGTGAGTTTTAACCCACAAAATGGCGCATTTTTGAAAAAAAATACAAAATCATAAGTATATAACCACGAATTGACCTGTTTTTGTTCTGGTATATCATAATACCATATCCTAAAGCTAATAGACAAGAAAAATCAATTTTTGGTTTTGCAAAAAAATAAGGCAAAATGCGTGAGTGTTAACCCACAAAATGGCACGTTTTCGAAAAACTACAAAATCATAATTATATAACCACGAATTGACCCGATTTTGTTCTGATATATCATAATACCTTATCCTCAAGCTAATAGACAAGAAACGTCAATTTTTTGTTCTGGAAAAAAAATCGAGCAAAATGCGTGAGTGTGTTAACCCACAAAATGGCGCGTTTTAGAAAAGATACAAAACCAAAAGTATATATTCAACGAATTGACCCGTTTTTGTTTAGATATATAATAATACCATATCCTCAAGCTAATACAAAAGAAACGTCGTTTTTTGGTTCTGCAAAAAAAATCTGGCAAAATGTGTGAGTGTTAACCCACAAAATGGCGCGTTTTTGAAAAAAATACAAAATCATAATAAGTATATAAACAAGAATTGAACCGTTTTCGTTATGGTATATCATAATACCTTATACTCAAGCTAATAGAAAAGAAAAATCAATTTTTGGTTCTGCAAAAAAATCTGGCAAAATGCGTGAGTTTTAACCCACAAAATGGCGCGTTTTTGAAAAAATACAAAATCATAAGTATATAACCAGGAATTGACCCGTTTTTGTTCTGGTATATCATAATACCATATCCTCAAGCTAATAGACAAGAAAAATCAATTATTGGTTCTGCAAAAAAATCTGGCAAAATGCGTGAGTGTTAACCCACAAAATGACGCGTTTTTGAAAAAATACAAAATCATAATTATATAACCACGAATTGATCCGTTTTTGTTCTGGTATATCATAATACCATATCCTCAAGCTAATATACAAGAAAAATCAATTTTTGGTTTTGCAAAAAAATCAAGCAAAATGCGTGAGTTTTAACCCACAAAATGGCGCGTTTTTGAAACAATACAAAATCATAAGTATATAACCACGAATTGACCCGTTTTCGTTCTGGTATATCATAATACCATATACTCAAGCTAATAGACAATAAAAATCATTTTTTGGTTCTGCAAAAAAATCTGGCAAAATGCGTGAGTTTTAACCCACAAAATGGCGTGTTTTTGAAAAAAATACAAAATTATAAGTATATAACCACGAATTGACCCGTTTTCATTCTGGTATATCATAATACCATATCCTAAAGCTAATAGACAAGAAAAATTAATTTTTGGTTCTACAAAAAAATCTGGCAAAATGCGTGAGTGTTAACCCACAAAATGATGTGTTTTTGAAAAAATACAAAATCATAAGTATATAACCACGAATTGACCCGTTTTCGTTCTGGTATATTATAGTACCATATCCTCAAGATAATAGACAAGAAAAATCAATTTTTGGTTCTGCAAAATATCTGGCAAAATGCGTGAGTGTTAACCCACAAAATGGCGCGTTTTCGAAAAAAATACAAAATCATAATAAGTATATAAACACGAATTGACCCGTTTTCATTCTGGTATATCATAATACCATATCCTCAAGCTAATAGACAAGAAAAATCAATTTTTGGTTCTGCAAAAAAATCTGGCAAAATGCGTGAGTGTTAACCCACAAAATGACGCGATTTAGAAAAAATACAAAATCATAAGTATATAACAACAAATTGACCCGTTTTCGTTCTGGTATATCATAATACCATATCCTCAAGCTAATATACAAGAAAAATCAATTTTTGGTTCTGCAAAAAAATCTGGCAAAATGCGTGAGTGTTAACCCACAAAATGGCGCTTTTTTGAAAAAATACAAAATCATAAGTATATAACAACGAATTGACCCGTTTTGTTTCTGGTATATCATAATACCATATTCTCAAGCTAATAGACAAGAAAAATCAATTTTTGGTTCTGCAAAAAAATCTGGCGAAATGCGTGAGTGTTAACCCACAAAATGGCGCGTTTTTTAAAAAATAAAAAATCATAATTATATAACCACGAATTGACCCGTTTTTGTTCTGGTATATCATAATACCATATCCTCAGGCAAATAGACAAGAAAAATCAATTTTTGGTTCTGCAAAAAAAATCTGGCAAAATGTGTGAGTGTTAACCCACAAAATGGCGCGTTTTTGAATAAATACAAAATCATAATAAGTATATAAACACGAATTGACCCGTTTTCATTGTGGTATATCATAATACCATATCCTCAAGCTAATATACAAGAAAAATCAATTTTTTGTTCTGCAAAATTTATCAGGCAAAATGCGTGAGTGTTAACCCACAAAATGACGCGTTTTAGAAAAAATACAAAATCATAAGTATATAACCACGAATTGACCAGTTTCTGTACTGGTACATCATAATACCATATCGTCAAGCTAATAGACAAGAAAAATCAATTTTTGGTTCTGCAAAAAAATCTGGCAAAATGCGTGAGTAATAACCCACAAAATGGCGCGTTTTTGAAAAAATAAAAAATCATAATTATATAACCACGAATTGACCCGTTTTTGTTCTGGTATATAATAATACCATATCCTCAACCTAATAGACAAGAAAAATCAATTTTTGGTTCTGCAAAAAAATCTGGCAAAATGTGTGAGTGTTAACCAACAAAATGGCGCGTTTTTGAAAAAATACAAAATCAAAATAAGTATATAACCACGAATTGACCCGTTTTCATTCTGGTATATCATAATACCATATCCTCAAGCTAATAGACAAGAAAAATCAATTTTTGGTTCTGCAAAAAATATCTGGCAAAATGCGTGAGTGTTAACCCACAAAATGGCGCGTTTTAGAAAAAATACAAAATCATAAGTATATAACCACGAATTGACCCGTTTTCGTTCTGGTATATCATAATACCATATCCTCAAGCTAATAGACAAGAAAAATCAATTTTTGGTTCTACAAAAAAATCTGGCAAAATGCGTGAGTGTTAACCCACAAAATGACGCGTTTTAGAAAAAATACAAAATCATAAGTATCTAACCACGAATTGACCCGTTTTCATTCTGGTATATCATAATACCATATCCTCAAGCTAATAGACAAGAAAAATCAATTTTTGGTTCTGCAAAAAAATCTGGCAAAATGCGTGAGTGTTAACCCACAAAATGGCGCGTTTTTGAAAAAATACAAAATCATAATAAGTATATAACCACGAATTGACCCGTTTTCGTTCTGGTATATCATAATACCATATCCTTAAGCTAATAGACAATAAAAATCAATTTTTGGTTCTACAAAAAAATCTGGCAAAATGCGTGAGTGTTAACCCACAAAATGACGCGTTTTAGAAAAAATACAAAATCATAAGTATCTAACCACGAATTGACCCGTTTTCATTCTGGTATATCATAATACCATATCCTCAAGCTAATAGACAAGAAAAATCAATTTTTGGTTCTGCAAAAAAATCTGGCAAAATGCGTGAGTGTTAACCCACAAAATGGCGCGTTTTTGAAAATATACAAAATCATAATAAGTATATAACCACGAATTGACCCGTTTTCGTTCTGGTATATCATAATACCATATCATTAAGCTAATTGACAATAAAAATCAATTTTGGTTCTGCAAAAAAATCTGGCAAAATGCGTGAGTGTTAACCCACAAAATGACGCGATTTAGAAAAAATACAAAATCATAAGTATATAACAACAAATTGACCCGTTTTCGTTCTGGTATATCATAATACCATATCCTCAAGCTAATATACAAGAAAAATCAATTTTTGGTTCTGCAAAAAAATCTGGCAAAATGCGTGAGTGTTAACCCACAAAATGGCGCTTTTTTGAAAAAATACAAAATCATAAGTATATAACAACGAATTGACCCGTTTTGTTTCTGGTATATCATAATACCATATTCTCAAGCTAATAGACAAGAAAAATCAATTTTTGGTTCTGCAAAAAAATCTGGCGAAATGCGTGAGTGTTAACCCACAAAATGGCGCGTTTTTTAAAAAATAAAAAATCATAATTATATAACCACGAATTGACCCGTTTTTGTTCTGGTATATCATAATACCATATCCTCAAGCAAATAGACAAGAAAAATCAATTTTTGGTTCTGCAAAAAAAATCTGGCAAAATGTGTGAGTGTAACCCACAAAATGGCGCGTTTTTGAATAAATACAAAATCATAATAAGTATATAAACACGAATTGACCCGTTTTCATTGTGGTATATCATAATACCATATCCTCAAGCTAATATACAAGAAAAATCAATTTTTTGTTCTGCAAAATTTATCAGGCAAAATGCGTGAGTGTTAACCCACAAAATGACGCGTTTTAGAAAAAATACAAAATCATAAGTATATAACCACGAATTGACCAGTTTCTGTACTGGTACATCATAATACCATATCGTTAAGCTAATAGACAAGAAAAATCAATTTTTGGTTCTGCAAAAAAATCTGGCAAAATGCGTGAGTAATAACCCACAAAATGGCGCGTTTTTGAAAAAATAAAAAATCATAATTATATAACCACGAATTGACCCGTTTTTGTTCTGGTATATAATAATACCATATCCTCAACCTAATAGACAAGAAAAATCAATTTTTGGTTCTGCAAAAAAATCTGGCAAAATGTGTGAGTGTTAACCAACAAAATGGCGCGTTTTTGAAAAAATACAAAATCATAATAAGTATATAACCACGAATTGACCCGTTTTCATTCTGGTATATCATAATACCATATCCTCAAGCTAATAGACAAGAAAAATCAATTTTTGGTTCTGCAAAAAATATCTGGCAAAATGCGTGAGTGTTAACCCACAAAATGGCGCGTTTTAGAAAAAATACAAAATCATAAGTATATAACCACGAATTGACCCGTTTTCATTCTGGTATATCATAATACCATATCCTCAAGCTAATAGACAAGAAAAATCAATTTTTGGTTCTACAAAAAAATCTGGCAAAATGCGTGAGTGTTAACCCACAAAATGACGCGTTTTAGAAAAAATACAAAATCATAAGTATCTAACCACGAATTGACCCGTTTTCATTCTGGTATATCATAATACCATATCCTCAAGCTAATAGACAAGAAAAATCAATTTTTGGTTCTGCAAAAAAATCTGGCAAAATGCGTGAGTGTTAACCCACAAAATGGCGCGTTTTTGAAAAAATACAAAATCATAATAAGTATATAACCACGAATTGACCCGTTTTCGTTCTGGTATATCATAATACCATATCCTTAAGCTAATAGACAATAAAAATCAATTTTGGTTCTGCAAAAAAATCTGGCAAAATGCGTGAGTGTTAACCCACAAAATGGCGCGTTTTTGAAAATATACAAAATTATAAGTATATAACCACGAATTGACCCGTTTTCATTCTGGTATATCATAATACCATATCCTCAAGCTAATAGATAAGAAAAATCAATTTTTGGTTCTGCAAAAAAATCTGGCAAAATGCGTGAGTGTTAACCCACAAAATGGCGCGTTTTTGAAAATATACAAAATCATAATTATATATCCACGAATTGACCTGTTTTTGTTCTGGTATATCATAATACCATATCCTCACGTTAATAAACAAGAAAAATCAATTTTTGGTTCTGCAAAAAAATCTGGCAAAATGCGTGAGTGTTAACCCACAAAATGACGTGTTTTTGAAAAAATACAAAAGCATAAGTATATAACAATGAATTGACCCGTTTTTGTTCTGGTATATCATAATACCATATCCTCAAGCTAACATACAAGAAAAATCAATTTTTGGTTCTGCAAAAAAATCTGGCAAAATGTGTGAGTGTTAATCCACAAAATGGCGCGTTTTTGAAAAAAAATACAAAATCAGAATTATATAACAACGAATTGACCCGTTTTTGTTCTGCTATATCATAATACCATATCCTTAAGATAATAGACAAGAAAAATCAATTTTTGGTTCTGCAAAAAAATCTGGCAAAATGCGTGAGCGTTAACCCACAAAATGGCGTGTTTTTGAAAAAATACAAAATCATAATTATATAACCACGAATTAACCCGTTTTTGTTATGGTATATCACAATACCATATCCTCAAGCTAATAGATAAGAAAAAACAATTTATGGTCTTCAAAAAAAGCTGGCATAATGCATGAGTGTTAACCCACAAAATGACGCGTTTAGAAAAAATACAAAATCATAAGTATATAACAACGAATTGACCCGTTTTCGTTTTGGTATATCATAATACCATATCCACAAGCTAATAGACAAGAAAAATCAATTTTTGGTTTTGCAAAAAAATCTGCAAAATGCGTGAGTGTTAACCCACAAAATGGCGCGTTTTTGAAAAAATACAAAATCATAAGTATATAACCACGAATTGACCCGTTTTCGTTCTGGTATATTATAATACCATATCCTCAAGCTAATAGACAAGAAAAATCAATTTTTGGTTCTGCAAAAAAATCTGGCAAAATGCGTGAGTTTTAACCCACAAAATGGCGCATTTTTGAAAAAAAATACAAAATCATAAGTATATAACCACGAATTGACCTGTTTTTGTTCTGGTATATCATAATACCATATCCTAAAGCTAATAGACAAGAAAAATCAATTTTTGGTTTTGCAAAAAAATAAGGCAAAATGCGTGAGTGTTAACCCACAAAATGGCACGTTTTCGAAAAACTACAAAATCATAATTATATAACCACGAATTGACCCGATTTTGTTCTGATATATCATAATACCTTATCCTCAAGCTAATAGACAAGAAACATCAATTTTTTGTTGTGGAAAAAAAATCGAGCAAAATGCGTGAGTGTGTTAACCCACAAAATGGCGCGTTTTAGAAAAGATACAAAACCAAAAGTATATATTCAACGAATTGACCCGTTTTTGTTTAGATATATAATAATACCATATCCTCAAGCTAATACAAAAGAAACGTCGTTTTTTGGTTCTGCAAAAAGGGGAAATTAATTATAAAGGCCTAGAGCATATACTACTCTATGTTTTAAGGCCCAATAGAAACCAATTGTGCAAATGTATAGTTACTACACAAACTGGATAAAGTATTTACCAATTTGACATTGGTTAAACGTTCTCTCTCTTCAGCAAATGTCAGACACCAAAAGAAAAGTAAATCCCTCTCTCCTTATTGTAACAGATGTAATTGCTTTTTTAGTACTCTTTCACTCTGATCTCTCTCTTCTTCCTCTACCCTCTCTCTTCTCTGTAGATCGATGAAATTCATATTTCACCCTATCTCAAGCTCTCCTTTTGTCACGCCTTTACTTATTACATAAGGTGTAATTGTTTTTACTTCTTGATGTCTGTAACATCTCCTTCTCTCACTGTTCTCTCTCTTCTTATCCCTCTGTCTAGAACTCTCTCTTCTCTCGTACAACATCAACAATCAAGATCTCATATCTCGTAGAAGACCAACAAGCTAAAAGAAATCTTCCTCGTCAGATCTGAATCTCTCTTGATCTCCAAATTTTTTAATTTCCTCCTATTCTAATCAATACTAATTCTCTTTTCAAACCTCTATACAGAAGAAACAAACAAAACCCACTTCAGAAACCCATTAAAGGTACGTCTTCTCCTTCTTGAATCCTCAAATGGGTGTATTAATTTAGAATTTGGTCAATAAATTCTAGGGTTGTTGTGGTAGTTGTAGTTCTTCTTCTTGCTTTAAGTAAATGTGAATAGTTGTTCTAGTGATTATTGATCAAAACCTTATTTTACTTTTGCAGTACACCGTTTTTTATCAATTGAAACATAGACATAGACGCTTGAAGGGGTAGATAAAAGAAGATGACAATAATGCAGCTACTGGAGATTTTTAGGATTTATCTGCTTTTGTATTAGGTGCAGTTGCAAAATGTTTTGCTACCTTTTTAACATATCCAACAATAAGGTGCGGTTTTTGCTTTACTAGTTATCTTAATTTTGGTGCATTTATATCGATTTTGACCTGATAAAACTTGTTTCAGGTGCAACGTGATGATTCAAGCTGCGGAAACAAGTGAGGACAAAGATAATAAAAGCAAAACAGAAAGTGCATTCTGAGCTGGATAAATGCTTTCCGAGGTCTCTACAAAAATAGTGGGATCTGATACTTCAGTGGCCTACTTAGCAGGTACCAATGTAATTGCTTCTTGTTTCAGTAGACATGAAATTTCTTGCTACCACTTGATGCTTCGTTGACTGCACATAATAATTATTTTTCAAGTTTATTGTACTATAGGTTCGTGTATTAATTTTTTTGAGTAAATTGCTCTATAAGTCCCTATACTATGCAACATAATCTATATTGTATTATTGAAACAACATACTATTCTAATAGGTCTCTTGTTGGTGCTGCTCTTGAAACTAGAAAAATTTAGGATGGAGAAGTAATTGCTTTGTGCTTCATTTGTTTTAGTTAATTGCACCATAGGTCCCTATAGTTTGTTTTTAAATATTATATATTTGTGCAGACTCTTTTCATTTTCCAAAAGAAGCTTTAGGATTTATATGAGACGGCCACGCAAATCAGTAGCTAATGCCGAAGTATTCCTCTAGGTAATTGATCACTCTAGTGTATGTATTATTTATTGGCTCTTATATTCCATTGAAGTGTTTTTGTATTATTTTGGTAATAAGTATATATTTTGTTGAATTCATTCATGTATGATTACGATATCCACATTTTGTTGATTTGTAGGTGGAAAGCATTGGATTTTGCAGTGCTTAAACGATGCACTGTATCGTTCTTCAATGTTGAGTAGCCGGAAAATGCAGCAGTTTCACAGTGGGCTAGAGCTCGAACCAGAGAAGCTAAGGTTAAACCAAACATGACCCTTTTCAGAGACGCCTATAAATACAATATTATACTAAAATATCAGCAATGTTGTTTCAGTTGTGGGTGGATGAGCATCCAGTTACAGCCTTCATTAGGTTTTTAATTTATTTTCCTTTTCCTTCGTTTTATCGTCTATACCGTGAAAGTCTAAATAACAGTAAAAAAATGATGTTCGATAACTTTGTTATAGGGTTCAGTATGAGTTCACCAATATAGCAAGGTAGAGATGTTTGTTATATGCAAACCAGAAGACAGTGATTCTTTTCACAATGAACTCATACAAATCGAAGATCTCTTCTCATCTCTATGAATTCATTTCAAGTACGGATTATATACACTTCTATTCGAATAAAACATTTAGATGATAATTTGTCTCTTAACAGAACTCTTGACATGGGATCAGAGGATCTAGGTGCACCAGCTTACCGGAAAATTGATGTGGAGGCATGGATTTTAATTTGTGTCTGTTGCGATAGATATGGATGAGTGAAAATTTGTTGAATTGGTGTTGTGGTTAGATGGGTATGTATTGTATAGATTGAGTTTATTTGAAAAGAAGCCGCAAGGACTTGTATGCAATTCTTTTGTAAACAATTTGTCTATGTAGTTCATGGTATTAAAGTAGAGATTTATTTGCATGGAAATTTGAAAAAAATTTGTTATCATTGATAATATTCGTCTCTTAGCTTGTAGTTATTTCAATCTCTTTACTAATATCTAATGTTTCGTGACATTATGAGAGTTATTTCGCATTAATTGTTTGATTTGATTGATGGTCGATTAGAAGTTAGGTATACGCCCAACAACTTCCCTTTGGATATACACCCATTGGTAAGAGTTGGGCATGCGCCCATCAAGATCATCTTTCCCGCAAGTGTTCTTATGTATGGTTGGGAATACGGCCATGAACTACGTTTTGGTATACCCCCGTCGAAATTACTAGTCAAGCATTGTGATTGGGTGCACACCCGTTTTATCGCCAATAATGACTGAGTTATTTCTAGTCCATTAACATCATCTTTCCGTCTTTGACATTATGTAGGGTTGTGTATACGCATATCAACTTCCTTTTGGGTATACATCTATTTGGAAATGGTCGGACATACGCCCATCAAGATCATCTTTACCGCAAGTGACCTTATGTATGGTTAAACTCCCATTCAGATTGGTTGGACGTACGCCCATCGAAATCATATTTCCCGCAAACTGACCTTATGTATTGTTGGGCATACAGCCATCAACTACGTTTTGGTATACACCCATTCGAAATTACTAGTCAAGCATTGTGAGTGGGTGCCCTCCCGTTTTGTCACCAATAAGTATATACAGATATAATAGGAATATACCTACCACTACAGATCGTACTGTTATAGTATATTGTACGTACCCCAATGGGTATTATACCGAAATGGGTGTATCTTATAACCACCTTTTTTAACCACCTCAGGTATATACCTAAATGGGTAAACACCAAGTACCGCATCTAGTAGTTATCCATTAGTAGTGTATCTTAACCATATGTTTCACAATTGGTATATACGAACATAATTTGTATACACCCACTATTACAGTTCGTACTGATATATTATATTGTAAGTACTCCCCCAATGGGTAAACACCCAAATAAGTATATCTTATAGCCACATGTTGTAAAATAAGCATCTCTTATAATTATCTCTGGTATATATCAAATGAGTAAATACCAAGTATCACATCCAGTAGTTAACCATTAGTAGTGCATCTCAACCATATGTTTCACAATTGGTATATACAAACTTAGTTGATAATAGTCGCGTTGTCCGTCAACGTTTGGGTATACACCCATTCAAAATAGTTGGGCATCCGCCAATCAACATCATCTTTCCATCCTTCGAGATTAAGTTTGGTTAGGTATACGCTCATCAATTTATTTTTGGGTATACACTGTAAATGATTGGGCATACGCCCATCAACTACATTTGGGTATACACCCATTCGTAATGGTTGGGCATACGCCCATCAAAATCATCATTCACACAAATGACCTTATGTAAAGTTGGGCATATGTCCGTCAACTACGTTTTGGTATACACCCATTCGAAATTACTAGTCAAGCATTATGAGTGGGTGCACACCCGTTTGGTCACCAATAATGATCGAGTTATTGTTAGTGCGCCAGTCAAGATCATCTTTCCGTAGTTGACATTATGTGTGGTTAGGTATACGCCCATCAACTTCCCTTTGGGTATACACCCATTGGTAAGGGTTGGACATGCGCCCATCAAGATCATCTTTACAGCAAGTGAACTTATATATTGTTGGGCATACGCCCATCAAGATCATCTTTCCCGCAAGTGACCTTATGTATGGTTGGGCATACTAAATTTATGTCGTTATTGAATGTTGGTACTCAACCATTGTGGTGTATACCCATTTTTTTGTTTGGAATTTCCGAATGCTACTACATTGGGTCGTTTTTTAGTTTACGTATACAACCATTGTGTCATATTATGAATGTGTGTATACACCCATTGTTGGTGTATATCCATGATATTTAGTTTAAGACTACAAAAGATACTATATTGGGGTGATTTATAAATTTGGGTATACACCCATTATATCAGTATTGAGTTTTGGTATATATATATATATATATGTTTATTCCCGTTAAGAGATATTGGTATATGCCAATCCAGAGATCTTTGTATATACCCATCGAGAGATATATCAACACTATACCTAGGTTTTCTTCGTTTAAGATGCACTCCTAATGGTGTTATTGGGTAAATACTAGATGTAGTACTTGGTATTTACCCATTTGGGTATATACTGGAGGTGGTTATAAGAGGTGCTTATTTTACCAGAGGTGGTTATAAGATATACCCATTTTGGTCTATACCCATTTAGTTACGTACAATATACTACAACAATACGAACTGTATTACTAGGTATAATCCTATTATATATGTATATACATATTGTGAAACACATGATTGAGATGTACTACTAATGGGTAACTACTAGATGTAATACTTGGTATTTATTCATTTTTTATATACCAGAGGTGGTATTTCTATTGTTGTATATACCCATTTTGTTTAAACTTGAAACTTCCAATAGCTACTATATTGGGTCGTTTTGGGTTTGGTTATGCATCCATTGTTTCGTTATTAAATTTGTGTATACACCCATTGTTGGGTTACTACTAGAAGCAATACTTGGTGTTTACAAGATATACCTATCTGGGTGTATACCCATTGGGTATACGTACAATATAATATATCAATACGAAACGTAATAGTTGGTGTATACAAATTATGTTTGTATATACCAATTGTGAGACATATGGTTGAGATACACTATTAATAGATAACAACTAGAAGCAGTACTTGGTGTTTACCCATTCAGGTATATAACAAAGGTGGTTAAAAGAGATTGTTATAAGATACACCTATTTGGGTATAATATCCATTGGGGTCCGTACAATACACTATAACAGTACGACCTGTAGTGGTAGGTATATTCCTATTATATCTATATATACTTATTGTGAAACACATGATTGAGATGCACTACTAATGGGTAACTACTGGATGTGATACTTGGTATTTACTCATTGATATATATCAGAGGTGGTTATAAGAGGTTATTATTTTACAAGAGTTGGTTATAAGATATACCTATCTGGGTGTATACCCATTGGGTGTACGTACAATATAATATATCAATACGAAATTACTACGTTTTGGTATACACCCATTCGAAATTACTAGTCAAGCATTGTGAGTGGGTGCACTCCCGTTTTGTCACCAATAAGTATATACAGATATAATAGGAATATACCTACTACTACAGGTCGTACTATTAAATTTGTCTATACACCCAGTGTTAGGGTGTAGGCATGATGTTTAGTTGGAGCCTAGGAAAGATACTTTATTGGGTCAGTAATGAATTTTGGTATACACCCATTTTGTTTATACGCATTTTGTTTATTATGTATACTACCAAAAAGATAAAAAAAGGTGTCGTTATTGAAGGTGGGTATACACCCATTATGTCGTTATTGAGTTTTGGTATTCACCCATTGTGTTGTATACCCACTTTTTTATTTGGAACTTCCGATAGCTAATATATTGGGTCGTTTTGGGTTTGGTTATGCATCCATTGTTTTAGTTATTACATTTGTGTATACACCCATTGTTGGGTTACTACTAGAAGCAGTACTTGGTGTTTACACATTCGGGTATATACCAAAGTTGGTTAAAAGAGGTTGTAATAAGATACACCCATTTGGGTATAATATCCATTGGGGTACGTACAAGACACTATAACATTACGATATGTACTAGTAGGTATATTCCTATTATATCTATATATACTTATTGTGAAACACATGATTGAGATGCACTACTAATGCGTAACTACTAGATGTGATACTTGGTATTTACTCATCGATATATACCATAGGTGGTTATAATAGGTTCTTATTTTACAAGAGGTGGTTATAAGATATACCTATCTGGGTGTATACCCATTGGGTATACGTACAATATAATATATCAATACGAAATGTAATAGTTGGTGTATACAAATTATGTTTGTATATACCAATTGTGAGACATATGGTTGAGATACACTATTAATAGATAACAACTAGAAGCAGTACTTGGTGTTTACCCATTCAGGTATATACCAAAGGTGGTTAAAAGATGTTGTTATAAGATACACCCATTTGGGTATAATATCCATTGGGGTACGTACAATACACTATAACAGTTCGACCGATAGTAGTAGGTACCACATCTAGTAGTAATCCATTAGTAGTGTATCTCGACCAAATGTTTCACAATTCGTATATAAAAACATAATTGGTAACCACACTATGAGGCGGTTGTATGTATATCATTTTGGAATTGGGTATGTACCCATTTAATTTATACATGGAAAGATGACAATGACCAATCGTATAATGATTTTTATAATAATGGGTCTACACACGTTAAATCGACCGGTTTCATCGTAATTGTCAAATTGTGAGCAATTGGGTCTACGCCGATTGTCGTAGTGCGTGAGTTCTATTTTTGAGTTTTTTAGAATTGGGGATACACCCGTTTTGAATTTAACAAATTATAAATTATTTTGAATTATAAATTATTTTCTGAGAATACTACATAAGATAATCGTTCCGTAAAATAGTTAGATGGGAGATATGACTTTTGTACCACTCTTGAATAATGGGTAATTTACTTATTTGGTCCCTTATCTCTGCGAAGACTAAATCACATTGTTAAATCCACGCTTATGATGTAGTTGAAAACACAAAGATGACTAATTTTGTAACAGGATTAAAAGAAAAGGGACTAAATTGACAAAGAGGTCAAAAGATAAAAAGGACCAATTCTGTTTATTTACCATTAAATGAAGCTACAATCATGATATTCTACATTACTAATCGTGCAAATTGAAGAGATGGTTTGAGTGCAGCTCCTATCTCTCTCTCTGGAGATACATACAAATATATAGAAGATTAAACTAGTTATGTGATATGATGTCTAATTGCATTTTCACTATTAACAACATTTGAATTCGTCTTACAGATACAAGTAAGAAGAGAAACTACTACAGTTGCTGCACTCACAGGACCATCTAACGAGCTTGATAGTGTAGATAAATCGATAGACCATTTCAATTTTTTCAAAATCATCCGAATCATATTGATCGTTTGATACTTCTTGTATAGGAACAGATTTCACAGGCTCGGTATGAATTTTTTCAGATAAAGGTACTGTTGAGCCACTGACTTATTGTGCAGGTCCATTCTACACAGAAATAAAGTCCGTTTATAACAAATAGAAGGAAAAAAATTCGAATTTCAAAGAAAAACACACCAGTAAATCTTCATGAGGCTTGGTTAATTCATTCTCGGAAACACTGGGATCCCAATCTAGTTCATATTCTTCAGCAATGTCCTTTAAAAGCTTCAGTTTAACTTCAGGAGGAGGAGTTCTAACTGATAAAAGCTCGGTTAAATTTAAACAATAGATTGAACAATATTATTTATAGAAATGCGTGTGATTAAATAGAAGAGTAAATATTTTACCTGACGATTGACTCCACATTCTGGGCGGAGCTCACTAGCGGCAGCTACAAATTCTTTTCCATATTTTGCAGAAAATAGCATTTGAACTTGGAGCAACTCTGTTAAATCTGCACATCTTGGAGCAGCAAAACATATACTCGAAATTGCTTCTTTCAGTTTGGTCCTCGGAATGGAAATGCTTACACATTCTCTCATCGTATATCAACCCAACTAGAGTCTGGAGAAAAAACATCCATCAGACAACCTATAACACATTAAATTATCATAAACCCAGATGGGATAAGAGTAGTATGAGCAATACTTGATCATAGATTGAATAAAAAAGTAGATAAAAACAAGTACAAAAAGAAGATATAAAGAAGCCTCTTGTCGCCGTGATTTATCGTATACATACATATGAAGCTTTTGAGAAACGATTAAGATCATCACCTGGAATGATGGTTATGGTTTGTTCTTGTGTAGGAGGCGGAGTATCTTTTAGAATTCAAATTTGAAAACAGAAGATACAATAAACAATTGATTGTTTAAGAAAGCTAATGGGTAATAGTGATGAAAGATGTAAGAGAGAGAAAGGGATGGTGTAGAAGCATTAATTATAGAGACAATGATGTGACTTGATTGTGTGCTGTTGTACCCTAACGTGTTTTGTAATTGAGTAACTGTAGCTATTTACTTTATCCGTTGAATGAGGCCTTTCTGCAAACTATTAGGCCTTAAAACAATCAAGAAATGAACTAGGCCTTATAATATATCATTGTGGTGTGTTTGGGCCGGTCCAAGTAATTTCCTCCAAAAAAAATCTGGCAAAATGTGTGAGTGTTAACCCACAAAATGGCGCGTTTTTGAAAAAAATACAAAATCATAATAAGTATATAAACAAGAATTGAACCGTTTTCGTTATGGTATATCATAATACCCTATACTCAAGCTAATAGAAAAGAAAAATCAATTTTTGGTTCTGCAAAAAAATCTGGCAAAATGCGTGAGTTTTAACCCACAAAATGGCGCGTTTTTGAAAAAATACAAAATCATAAGTATATAACCAGGAATTGACCCGTTTTTGTTCTGGTATATCATAATACCATATCCTCAAGCTAATAGACAAGAAAAATCAATTATTGGTTCTGCAAAAAAATCTGGCAAAATGCGTGAGTGTTAACCCACAAAATGACGCGTTTTTGAAAAAATACAAAATCATAATTATATAACCACGAATTGATCCGTTTTTGTTCTGGTATATCATAATACCATATCCTCAAGCTAATATACAAGAAAAATCAATTTTTGGTTTTGCAAAAAAATCAAGCAAAATGCGTGAGTTTTAACCCACAAAATGGCGCGTTTTTGAAACAATACAAAATCATAAGTATATAACCACGAATTGACCCGTTTTCGTTCTGGTATATCATAATACCATATACTCAAGCTAATAGACAATAAAAATCATTTTTTGGTTCTGCAAAAAAATCTGGCAAAATGCGTGAGTTTTAACCCACAAAATGGCGTGTTTTTGAAAAAAATACAAAATTATAAGTATATAACCACGAATTGACCCGTTTTCGTTCTGGTATATCATAATACCATATCCTAAAGCTAATAGACAAGAAAAATTAATTTTTGGTTCTACAAAAAAATCTGGCAAAATGCGTGAGTGTTAACCCACAAAATGACGTGTTTTTGAAAAAATACAAAATCATAAGTATATAACCACGAATTGACCCGTTTTCGTTCTGGTATATTATAGTACCATATCCTCAAGATAATAGACAAGAAAAATCAATTTTTGGTTCTGCAAAATATCTGGCAAAATGCGTGAGTGTTAACCCACAAAATGGCGCGTTTTCGAAAAAAATACAAAAGCATAATAAGTATATAAACACGAATTGACCCGTTTTCGTTCTGGTATATCATAATACCATATCCTCAAGCTAACATACAAGAAAAATCAATTTTTGGTTCTGCAAAAAAATCTGGCAAAATGCGTGAGTGTTAATCCACAAAATGGCGTGTTTTTGAAAAAAAATACAAAATCAGAATTATATAACAACGAATTGACCCGTTTTTGTTCTGCTATATCATAATACCATATCCTTAAGATAATAGACAAGAAAAATCAATTTTTGGTTCTGCAAAAAAATCTGGCAAAATGCGTGAGCGTTAACCCACAAAATGGCGTGTTTTTGAAAAAATACAAAATCATAATTATATAACCACGAATTAACCCGTTTTTGTTATGGTATATCACAATACCATATCCTCAAGCTAATAGATAAGAAAAAACAATTTATGGTCTTCAAAAAAAGCTGGCATAATGCATGAGTGTTAACCCACAAAATGACGCGTTTAGAAAAAATACAAAATCATAAGTATATAACAACGAATTGACCCGTTTTCGTTTTGGTATATCATAATACCATATCCACAAGCTAATAGACAAGAAAAATCAATTTTTGGTTTTGCAAAAAAATCTGCAAAATGCGTGATTGTTAACCCACAAAATGGCGCGTTTTTGAAAAAATACAAAATCATAAGTATATAACCACGAATTGACCCGTTTTCGTTCTGGTATATTATAATACCATATCCTCAAGCTAATAGACACGAAAAATCAATTTTTGGTTCTGCAAAAAAATCTGGCAAAATGCGTGAGTTTTAACCCACAAAATGACGCATTTTTGAAAAAAAATACAAAATCATAAGTATATAACCACGAATTGACCTGTTTTTGTTCTGGTATATCATAATACCATATCCTAAAGCTAATAGACAAGAAAAATCAATTTTTGGTTTTGCAAAAAAATAAGGCAAAATGCGTGAGTAACCACGAATTGACCCGATTTTGTTCTGATATATCATAATACCTTATCCTCAAGCTAATAGACAAGAAACGTCAATTTTTTGTTCTGGAAAAAAAATCGAGCAAAATGCGTGAGTGTGTTAACCCACAAAATGGCGCGTTTTAGAAAAGATACAAAACCAAAAGTATATATTCAACGAATTGACCCGTTTTGTTTAGATATATAATAATACCATATCCTCAAGCTAATACAAAAGAAACGTCGTTTTTTGGTTCTGCAAAAAAAATCTGGCAAAATGTGTGAGTGTTAACCCACAAAATGGCGCGTTTTTGAAAAAAATACAAAATCATAATAAGTATATAAACAAGAATTGAACCGTTTTCGTTATGGTATATCATAATACCCTATACTCAAGCTAATAGAAAAGAAAAATCAATTTTTGGTTCTGCAAAAAAATCTGGCAAAATGCGTGAGTTTTAACCCACAAAATGGCGCGTTTTTGAAAAAATACAAAATCATAAGTATATAACCAGGAATTGACCCGTTTTTGTTCTGGTATATCATAATACCATATCCTCAAGCTAATAGACGAGAAAAATCAATTATTGGTTCTGCAAAAAAATCTGGCAAAATGCGTGAGTGTTAACCCACAAAATGACGCGTTTTTGAAAAAATACAAAATCATAATTATATAACCACGAATTGATCCGTTTTTGTTCTGGTATATCATAATACCATATCCTCAAGCTAATATACAAGAAAAATCAATTTTTGGTTTTGCAAAAAAATCAAGCAAAATGCGTGAGTTTTAACCCACAAAATGGCGCGTTTTTGAAACAATACAAAATCATAAGTATATAACCACGAATTGACCCGTTTTCGTTCTGGTATATCATAATACCATATACTCAAGCTAATAGACAATAAAAATCATTTTTTGGTTCTGCAAAAAAATCTGGCAAAATGCGTGAGTTTTAACCCACAAAATGGCGTGTTTTTGAAAAAAATACAAAATTATAAGTATATAACCACGAATTGACCCGTTTTCGTTCTGGTATATCATAATACCATATCCTAAAGCTAATAGACAAGAAAAATTAATTTTTGGTTCTACAAAAAAATCTGGCAAAATGCGTGAGTGTTAACCCACAAAATGACGTGTTTTTGAAAAAATACAAAATCATAAGTATATAACCACGAATTGACCCGTTTTCGTTCTGGTATATTATAGTACCATATCCTCAAGATAATAGACAAGAAAAATCAATTTTTGGTTCTGCAAAATATCTGGCAAAATGCGTGAGTGTTAACCCACAAAATGGCGCGTTTTCGAAAAAAATACAAAATCATAATAAGTATATAAACACGAATTGACCCGTTTTCGTTCTGGTATATCATAATACCCTATCCTCAAGTTAATAGACAAGAAAAAACAATTTTTGGTTCTGCAAAAATATCTGGCAAAATGCGTGAGTGTTAACCCACAAAATGACGCGTTTTAGAAAAAATACAAAATCATAAGTATATAACCACGAATTGACCAGTTTTTGTTCTGGTATATCATAATACCATATCCTCAAGCTAATAGACAAGAAAAATCAATTTTTGGTTCTGCAAAAAAATCTGGCAAAATGCGTGAGTGTTAACCCACAAAATGGCGCGTTTTTGAAAAAATAAAAAATCATAATAAGTATATAACCACGAATTGACTCATTTTTGTTCTGGTATATCATAATACCATATCCTCAATCTAATAGACAAGAAAAAACTATTTTTGGTTCTGCAAAAAAATCTGGCAAAATGCGTGAGTTTTAACCCACAAAATGACGCGTTTTTGAAAAAATACAAAATCATAAGTATATAACCACGAATTGACCCGTTTTTGTTCTGGTATATTATAGTACCATATCCTCAAGATAATAGACAAGAAAAATAAATTTTTGGTTCTTCAAAAAAATCTGGCAAAATGCGTGAGTGTTAACCCACAAAATGGCGCGTTTTTGAAAAAAATACAAAATCATAATAAGTATATAAACACGAATTGACCCGTTTTCGTTCTGGTATATCATAATACCCTATCCTCAAGCTAATAGACAAGAAAAATCAATTTTTGGTTCTGCAAAAAAATCTGGCAAAATGCGTGAGTGTTGCTTCGGTTCGGCCACCTATCTATCGAGCTTTGCAGTTCTTAGTGCTTTAAATAGTAAAGAGCTAGCATACAAGAAGTATTCGGGATAAGGCTTTATGGTGGTAGCAAGAACTTCGAATTCCAAGGTACAAGACTAACAGGCAACGGATTGCATACAACAAAGATGAAAGCTAGTGAAAGTTTCACACTTAGTTCTTCCATCCTTTTACATTGTGTAACACTAAGCAGCTTCTTTCCCGATCAAATAGTTCATGATCGAGGTGATCAGCTACTTTAGTTTCGAAATCCTAAACCACAATCAGAGTAGGTCGAAAAGTCCCTTTCACGTGATTCAGATTGGAACTAACCTCACGCAACGAGCTTTCATTAGTTGCCAAACCGATTTAAGAACTTACGCCATCCGATTGCTGCCTGCGGGACTATTGTCACTATTTATATAGTTAGAATACTATAATTCACTGACTTCAAATGGCTTTTTTTACTATGCTTTATGGTGGTAGTGGGCATGCTAATTTTAAAAATTATCATCCCCTATTATCGCACGGTAAATCGCCACCAGGATTTTGTCGATGAAATCTGGAGAGCCCAAGCTCTACATTTTTTTATCAAATCAGTATCAGTCGGACCAAAAGGCGTGACCGTCTAATGGGACAGATAGGCACCGGCACCGACTACTGATACGGAGTTAGTAAAGAAAGAATAGGAGGGAGACGGCGTAGTGTCTATCCCTTCCCTTCTCTTTTTTATTTTTAGTGTCTTTGACAAGATAAAAGGAACGAGGAGAAGAATCGACAAGGAATCTATAACATCAAATCATGAATGAAAAAGCGTGACGAGAATTCTCAAGTCGAGATGTTAGAAGGTGCAAAATCAATGGGTGCCGGAGCTTCTACAATTGCTTCAGCGGGAGCTGCTGTCGGTATTGGAAACGTCCTTAGTTCCTCGATTCATTCCGTGGCGCGAAATCCATCATTGGCTAAACAATTATTTGGTTATGCCATTTTGGGCTTTGCTCTAACCGAAGCTATTGCATTGTTTGCCCCAATGATGGCCTTTCTGATCTCATCCGTATTCCGAAAAAAAGTAGAATTTGAATAAGAAGGAAGGAGGCTAGTCCCCGAAAATGCCCCGAACGTAGGTTCGTTTGTCGTTCGGGCTTACAATTCACCTTGTGACTCATTCTTTCGGTCGAGCCTTCTTCGGGCGTCGATCAATCTATCACTCAATCACAGGCCGCTCTGTCATTGTCAGATTTTTTGTTGTCTGATCACACTCGAAATTATGTATCTACTTATCGTATTTTTGCCCCTGCTCGGTAGTTCCGTAGCAGGTTTTTTCGGACGTTTTCTAGGATCAGAAGGAACCGCTATAATGACCACTACGTGCGTTTCATTCTCTTCGATCTTATCTTTGATTGCTTTTTATGAAGTCGCACCGGGAGCGAGTGCTTCCTATCTAAGAATTGCTCCATGGATCTCATCGGAAATGTTTGATGCTTCTTGGGGCTTCTTTGGCGACCGTGAAGTCACCGGATGAATTGCCGAGTAAATAGATCAGATCCGGACGCGGCTGTTGCTCCGCGGCGATACGGACTCGACCCGCTCCTACCCACCCCGGAGCACCATAGCATGTCGGGAATAAGGGGGGACATACTGGACGTAACCACTCCCTTGGTTGGGGGCTGTGCCGCCCTGCCTTTCGATCGATACATAGTTGAGGAGGCCGATCACGAACGCTACAGGTGTGGGAGCGATCCTGGTCAGGGAAGGCTAAGACGGCGCCTCGCATATGGGTAGCAAGAGGGCGCTTATGCCCCGACGGTGGGGCCTTATGGGGAAGGGCCCAGCCCAATAGGGGCAGCACACCCCCCACTTCAAGCGCACCTCTGTATCGACTGAATCACTCTTTTGGTCTAGTCGGTGGAACCGGTGAACCACGCGAGCTGGTTAGATGCGTGGGGCAGAGGGCTCGTAGTACCCCCTTTTCTTGATCCAGCCTTTTCTTCGGTGAATCACCTACTAAAAAAAGGGGCAGGCCTACACGCCTGATACTACTAAGGCAGGCGGTGGACTCTTTCATTAGGGAAGGGAAGAAGGGGCCTAAGCACGGCAGATGCCGTACACTTGAGTGGCAAAGGAAAGCGAGACCTTCTCTTTTTTTTCCAGGCCTGTTCGGACATACGATTCCCGCGGAAGATCAAGTTGGTGAGCCGTGTGATGGGAAACCTTCCCGCACGGTTCGGAGAGCACTGAATTAGAATGAGAGGTTCACCACCACATCATTGCATGCAAGGGGAGCTCGCTCGATTCGCCGATTGGTCCGACTCGTAATTCACTTCTGACCCCGTGTTCGATAGCCCGACCGTAGTGATGTTAATTGTGGTTACATTCATAAGTAGCTTGGTCCATCTTTATTCTATTTCATATATGTCTGAGGATCCGCATAGCCCTCGATTTATGTGTTATTTATCCAATCCTACTTTTTTTATGCCAATGTTGGTGACTGGAGATAACTCTCTTCAATTATTCATCCACAAAATGACGCGTTTTTGAAAAAATACAAAATCATAATTATATAACCACGAATTGACCCGTTTTCATTCTGGTATATCATAATACCATATCCTCAAGCTAATAGACAAGAAAAATCAAGTATTGGTTCTGCAAAAAAATCTGGCAAAATGCGTGAGTGTTAACCCACAAAATGACGCATTTTTGAAAAAATACAAAATCATAATTATATAACCACGAATTGACCCGTTTTCGTTCTAGTATATCATAATACCATATCCTCAAGCTAATAGACAAGAAAAATCAATTTTTGGTTTTGCAAAAAAATCTGGCAAAATGCGTGAGTGTTAACCCACAAAATGGCGCGTTTTTGAAAAAATACAAAATCATAAGTATATAACCAGGAATTGACCCGTTTTCATTCTGGTATATCATAATACCATATCCTCAAGCTAATAGACAAGAAAAATCAATTTTTGGTTCTGCAAAAAAATCTGGCATTTTGAGTTTTAACCCACAAAATGGCGCGTTTTTGAAAAAAATACAAAATCATAAGTATATAACAACGAATTGACCCGTTTTCGTTCTGGTATATCATAATACCATATCCTAAAGCTAATAGACAAGAAAAATCAATTTTTGGTTCTACAAAAAAAAACTGGCAAAATGCGTGAGTGTTAATCCACAAAATGACGCGTTTTTGAAAAAATACAAAATCATAAGTATATAACCACGAATTAACCCGTTTTTGTTCTGGTATATTATAGTACCATATCCTCAAGATAATAGATAAGAAAAATCAATTTTTGGTTCTGCAAAAAAATCTGGCAAAATGCGTGAGTGTTAACCCACAAAATGGCGCGTTTTTGAAAAAATACAAAATCATAAGTATATAACCAGGAATTGACCCGTTTTTGTTCTGGTATATCATAATACCATATCCTCAAGCTAATAGACAAGAAAAATCAAGTATTGGTTCTGCAAAAAAATCTGGCAAAATGCGTGAGTGTTAACCCACAAAATGACGCATTTTTGAAAAAATACAAAATCATAATTATATAACCACGAATTGACCCGTTTTCGTTCTAGTATATCATAATACCATATCCTCAAGCTAATAGACAAGAAAAATCATTTTTTGGTTTTGCAAAAAAATCTGGCAAAATGCGTGCCCACAAAATGGCGCGTTTTTGAAAAAATAAAAAATCATAATAATATAACCACGAATTGACCCGTTTTCGTTCTGGTATATCATAATACCATATACTAAAGCTAATAGACAAGAAAAATAAATTTTTGGTTCTACAAAAAAATCTGGCAAAATGCGTGAGTGTTAACCCACAAAATGGCGCGTTTTTGAAAAAAATATAAAATCATAAGTATATAACAACGAATTGACCCGTTTCGTTCTGGTATATCATAATACCATATCCTAAAGCTAATAGACAAGAAAAATCAATTTTTGGTTCTACAAAAAAAACTGGCAAAATGCGTGAGTGTTAACCCACAAAATGACGCGTTTTTGAAAAAAATACAAAATCATAAGTATATAACCACGAATTGACCCGTTTTTGTTCTGGTATATTATAGTACCATATCCTCAAGATAATAGACAAGAAAAATAAATTTTTGGTTCTGCAAAAAAATCTGGCAAAATGCGTGAGTGTTAACCCACAAAATGGCGCGTTTTTGAAAAAAATACAAAATCATAATAAGTATATAAACACGAATTGACCCGTTTTCGTTCTGGTATATCATAATATCCTGTCCTCAAGCTAATAGACAAGAAAAATCAATTTTTGGTTCTGCAAAAAAATCTGGCAAAATGCGTGAGTGTTAACCCACAAAATGACGCGTTTTTGAAAAAATGCAAAATCATAATTATATAACCACGAATTGACCCGTTTTCATTCTAGTATATCATAATACCATATCCTCAAGCTAATAGACAAGAAAAATCAAGTATTGGTTCTGCAAAAAAATCTGGCAAAATGCGTGAGTGTTAACCCACAAAATGACGCATTTTTGAAAAAATACAAAATCATAATTATATAACCACGAATTGACTCGTTTTCGTTCTAGTATATCATAATACCACATCCTCAAGCTAATAGACAAGAAAAATCAATTTTTGGTTTTGCAAAAAAATCTGGCAAAATGCGTGAGTGTTAACCCACAAAATGGCGCGTTTTTGAAAAAATACAAAATCATAAGTATATAACCAGGAATTGACCCGTTTTCATTCTGGTATATCATAATACCATATCCTCAAGCTAATAGACAAGAAAAATCAATTTTTGGTTCTGCAAAAAAATCTGGCATTTTGAGTTTTAACCCACAAAATGGCGCGTTTTTGAAAAAAATACAAAATCATAAGTATATAACCACGAATTGACCCGTTTTCGTTCTGGTATATCATAATACCATATACTAAAGCTAATAGACAAGAAAAATCAATTTTTGGTTCTACAAAAAAATCTGGCAAAATGCGTGAGTGTTAACCCACAAAATGGCGCGTTTTTGAAAAAGATACAAAATCATAAGTATATAACAACGAATTGACCCGTTTTCGTTCTGGTATATCATAATACCATATCCTAAAGCTAATAGACAAGAAAAATCAATTTTTGGTTCTACAAAAAAAAAACTGGCAAAATGCGTGAGTGTTAATCCACAAAATGACGCGTTTTTGAAAAAATACAAAATCTTAATTATATAACCACGAATTGACCCGTTTTCATTCTGGTATATCATAATACCATATCCTCAAGCTAATTGACAAGAAAAATCAAGTATTGGTTCTGCAAAAAAATCTGGCAAAATGCGTGAGTGTTAACCCACAAAATGACGCATTTTTGAAAAAATACAAAATCATAATTATATAACCACGAATTGACCCGTTTTCGTTCTAGTATATCATAATACCATATCCTCAAGCTAATAGACAAGAAAAATCAATTTTTGGTTTTGCAAAAAAATCTGGCAAAATGCGTGAGTGTTAACCCACAAAATGGCGCGTTTTTGAAAAAATACAAAATCATAAGTATATAACCAGGAATTGACCCGTTTTCATTCTGGTATATCATAATACCATATCCTCAAGCTAATAGACAAGAAAAATCAATTTTTGGTTCTGCAAAAAAATCTGGCATTTTGAGTTTTAACCCACAAAATGGCGCGTTTTTGAAAAAAATACAAAATCATAAGTATATAACCACGAATTGACCCGTTTTCGTTCTGGTATATCATAATACCATATACTAAAGCTAATAGACAAGAAAAATCAATTTTTGGTTCTACAAAAAAATCTGGCAAAATGCGTGAGTGTTAACCCACAAAATGGCGCGTTTTTGAAAAAAATACAAAATCATAAGTATATAACAACGAATTGACCCGTTTTCATTCTGGTATATCATAATACCATATCCTAAAGCTAATAGACAAGAAAAATCAATTTTTGGTTCTACAAAAAAAAACTGGCAAAATGCGTGAGTGTTAATCCACAAAATGACGCGTTTTTGAAAAAATACAAAATCATAAGTATATAACCACGAATTGACCCGTTTTTGTTCTGGTATATTATAGTACCATATCCTCAAGATAATAGATAAGAAAAATCAATTTTTGGTTCTGCAAAAAAATCTGGCAAAATGCGTGAGTGTTAACCCACAAAATGGCGCGTTTTTGAAAAAATACAAAATCATAAGTATATAACCAGGAATTGACCCGTTTTTGTTCTGGTATATCATAATACCATATCCTCAAGCTAATAGACAAGAAAAACCAAGTATTGGTTCTGCAAAAAAATCTGGCAAAATGCGTGAGTGTTAACCCACAAAATGACACATTTTTGAAAAAATACAAAATCATAATTATATAACCACGAATTGACCCGTTTTCGTTCTAGTATATCATAATACCATATCCTCAAGCTAATAGACAAGAAAAATCATTTTTTGGTTTTGCAAAAAAATCTGGCAAAATGCGTGCCCACAAAATGGCGCGTTTTTGAAAAAATAAAAAATCATAATAATATAACCACGAATTGACCCGTTTTCATTCTGGTATATCATAATACCATATACTAAAGCTAATAGACAAGAAAAATAAATTTTTGGTTCTACAAAAAAATCTGGCAAAATGCGTGAGTGTTAACCCACAAAATGGCGCGTTTTTGAAAAAAATATAAAATCATAATTATATAACAACGAATTGACCCGTTTTTGTTCTGGTATATTATAGTGCCATATCCTCAAGATAATAGACAAGAAAAATAAATTTTTGGTTCTGCAAAAAAATCTGGCAAAATGCGTGAGTGTTAACCCACAAAATTTCGCGTTTTTGAAAAAAATACAAAATCATAATAAGTATATAAACACGAATTGACCCGTTTTCGTTCTGGTATATCATAATATCCTATCCTCAAGCTAATAGACAAGAAAAATCAATTTTTGGTTCCGCAAAAAAATCTGGCAAAATGCGTGAGTGTTAACCCACAAAATGACGCGTTTTTGAAAAAATACAAAATCATAATTATATAACCACGAATTGACCCGTTTTCATTCTAGTATATTATAATACCATATCCTCAAGCTAATAGACAAGAAAAATCAAGTATTGGTTCTGCAAAAAAATCTGGCAAAATGCGTGAGTGTTAACCCACAAAATGACGCATTTTTGAAAAAATACAAAATCATAATTATATAACCACGAATTGACTCGTTTTCGTTCTAGTATATCATAATACCACATCCTCAAGCTAATAGACAAGAAAAATCAATTTTTGGTTTTGCAAAAAAATCTGGCAAAATGCGTGAGTGTTAATCCACAAAATGACGCGTTTTTGAAAAAATACAAAATCATAAGTATATAACCACGAATTGACCCGTTTTTGTTCTGGTATATTATAGTACCATATCCTCAAGATAATAGATAAGAAAAATCAATTTTTGGTTCTGCAAAAAAATCTGGCAAAATGCGTGAGTGTTAACCCACAAAATGGCGCGTTTTTGAAAAAATACAAAATCATAAGTATATAACCAGGAATTGACCCGTTTTTGTTCTGGTATATCATAATACCATATCCTCAAGCTAATAGACAAGAAAAATCAAGTATTGGTTCTGCAAAAAAATCTGGCAAAATGCGTGAGTGTTAACCCACAAAATGACGCATTTTTGAAAAAATACAAAATCATAATTATATAACCACGAATTGACCCGTTTTCGTTCTAGTATATCATAATACCATATCCTCAAGCTAATAGACAAGAAAAATCATTTTTTGAATTTGCAAAAAAATCTGGCAAAATGCGTGCCCACAAAATGGCGCGTTTTTGAAAAAATAAAAAATCATAATAATATAACCACGAATTGACCCGTTTTCGTTCTGGTATATCATAATACCATATACTAAAGCTAATAGACAAGAAAAATAAATTTTTGGTTCTACAAAAAAATCTGGCAAAATGCGTGAGTGTTAACCCACAAAATGGCGCGTTTTTGAAAAAAATATAAAATCATAAGTATATAACAACGAATTGACCCGTTTCGTTCTGGTATATCATAATACCATATCCTAAAGCTAATAGACAAGAAAAATCAATTTTTGGTTCTACAAAAAAAACTGGCAAAATGCGTGAGTGTTAACCCACAAAATGACGCGTTTTTGAAAAAATACAAAATCATAAGTATATAACAACGAATTGACCCGTTTTTGTTCTGGTATATTATAGTACCATATCCTCAAGATAATAGACAAGAAAAATAAATTTTTGGTTCTGCAAAAAAATCTGGCAAAATGCGTGAGTGTTAACCCACAAAATGGCGCGTTTTTGAAAAAAATACAAAATCATAATAAGTATATAAACACGAATTGACCCGTTTTCGTTCTGGTATATCATAATATCCTATCCTCAAGCTAATAGACAATAAAAATCAATTTTTGGTTCCGCAAAAAAATCTGGCAAAATGCGTGAGTGTTAACCCACAAAATGACGCGTTTTTGAAAAAATACAAAATCATAATTATATAACCACGAATTGACCCGTTTTCATTCTAGAATATCATAATACCATATCCTCAAGCTAATAGACAAGAAAAATCAAGTATTGGTTCTGCAAAAAAATCTGGCAAAATGCGTGAGTGTTAACCCACAAAATGACGCATTTTTGAAAAAATACAAAATCATAATTATATAACCACGAATTGACTCGTTTTCGTTCTAGTATATCATAATACCACATCCTCAAGCTAATAGACAAGAAAAATCAATTTTTGGTTTTGCAAAAAAATCTGGCAAAATGCGTGAGTGTTAACCCACAAAATGGCGCGTTTTAGAAAAAATACAAAATCATAAGTATATAACCAGGAATTGACCCGTTTTCATTCTGGTATATCATAATACCATATCCTCAAGCTAATAGACAAGAAAAATCAATTTTTGGTTCTGCAAAAAAATCTGGCATTTTGAGTTTTAACCCACAAAATGGCGCGTTTTTGAAAAAAATACAAAATCATAAGTATATAACCACGAATTGACCCGTTTTCGTTCTGGTATATCATAATACCATATACTAAAGCTAATAGACAAGAAAAATCAATTTTTGGTTGTACAAAAAAATCTGGCAAAATGCGTGAGTGTTAACCCACAAAATGGCGCGTTTTTGAAAAAAATACAAAATCATAAGTATATAACAACGAATTGACCCGTTTTCGTTCTAGTATATCATAATAACATATCCTAAAGCTAATAGACAAGAAAAATCAATTTTTGGTTCTACAAAAAAAAACTGGCAAAATGCGTGAGTGTTAATCCACAAAATGACGCGTTTTTGAAAAAATACAAAATCATAAGTATATAACCACGAATTAACCCGTTTTTGTTCTGGTATATTATAGTACCATATCCTCAAGATAATAGATAAGAAAAATCAATTTTTGGTTCTGCAAAAAAATCTGGCAAAATGCGTGAGTGTTAACCCACAAAATGGCGCGTTTTTGAAAAAATACAAAATCATAAGTATATAACCAGGAATTGACCCGTTTTTGTTCTGGTATATCATAATACCATATCCTCAAGCTAATAGACAAGAAAAATCAAGTATTGGTTCTGCAAAAAAATCTGGCAAAATGCGTGAGTGTTAACCCACAAAATGACGCATTTTTGAAAAAATACAAAATCATAATTATATAACCACGAATTGACCCGTTTTCGTTCTAGTATATCATAATACCATATCCTCAAGCTAATAGACAAGAAAAATCATTTTTTGGTTTTGCAAAAAAATCTGGCAAAATGCGTGCCCACAAAATGGCGCGTTTTTGAAAAAATAAAAAATCATAATAATATAACCACGAATTGACCCGTTTTCGTTCTGGTATATCATAATACCATATACTAACGATAATAGACAAGAAAAATAAATTTTTGGTTCTACAAAAAAATCTGGCAAAATGCGTGAGTGTTAACCCACAAATTGGCGCGTTTTTGAAAAAAATATAAAATCATAAGTATATAACAACGAATTGACCCGTTTCGTTCTGGTATATCATAATACCATATCCTAAAGCTAATAGACAAGAAAAATCAATTTTTGGTTCTACAAAAAAAACTGGCAAAATGCGTGAGTGTTAACCCACAAAATGATGCGTTTTTGAAAAAAATACAAAATCATAAGTATATAACCACGAATTGACCCGTTTTTGTTCTGGTATATTATAGTACCATATCCTCAAGATAATAGACAAGAAAAATAAATTTTTGGTTCTGCAAAAAAATCTGGCAAAATGCGTGAGTGTTAACCCACAAAATGGCGCGTTTTTGAAAAAAATACAAAATCATAATAAGTATATAAACACGAATTGACCCGTTTTCGTTCTGGTATATCATAATATCCTATCCTCAAGCTAATAGACAAGAAAAATCAATTTTTGGTTCTGCAAAAAAATCTGGCAAAATGCGTGAGTGTTAACCCACAAAATGACGCGTTTTTGAAAAAATGCAAAATCATAATTATATAACCACGAATTGACCCGTTTTCATTCTAGTATATCATAATACCATATCCTCAAGCTAATAGACAAGAAAAATCAAGTATTGGTTCTGCAAAAAAATCTGGCAAAATGCGTGAGTGTTAACCCACAAAATGACGCATTTTTGAAAAAATACAAAATCATAATTATATAACCACGAATTGACTCGTTTTCGTTCTAGTATATCATAATACCACATCCTCAAGCTAATAGACAAGAAAAATCAATTTTTGGTTTTGCAAAAAAATCTGGCAAAATGCGTGAGTGTTAACCCACAAAATGGCGCGTTTTTGAAAAAATACAAAATCATAAGTATATAACCAGGAATTGACCCGTTTTCATTCTGGTATATCATAATACCATATCCTCAAGCTAATAGACAAGAAAAATCAATTTTTGGTTCTGCAAAAAAATCTGGCATTTTGAGTTTTAACCCACAAAATGGCGCGTTTTTGAAAAAAATACAAAATCATAAGTATATAACCACGAATTGACCCGTTTTTGTTCTGGTATATCATAATACCATATACTAAAGCTAATAGACAAGAAAAATCAATTTTTGGTTCTACAAAAAAATCTGGCAAAATGCGTGAGTGTTAACCCACAAAATGGCGCGTTTTTGAAAAAGATACAAAATCATAAGTATATAACAACGAATTGACCCGTTTTCGTTCTGGTATATCATAATACCATATCCTAAAGCTAATAGACAAGAAAAATCAATTTTTGGTTCTACAAAAAAAAAACTGGCAAAATGCGTGAGTGTTAATCCACAAAATGACGCGTTTTTGAAAAAATACAAAATCTTAATTATATAACCACGAATTGACCCGTTTTCATTCTGGTATATCATAATACCATATCCTCAAGCTAATAGACAAGAAAAATCAAGTATTGGTTCTGCAAAAAAATCTGGCAAAATGCGTGAGTGTTAACCCACAAAATGACGCATTTTTGAAAAAATACAAAATCATAATTATATAACCACGAATTGACCCGTTTTCGTTCTAGTATATCATAATACCATATCCTCAAGCTAATAGACAAGAAAAATCAATTTTTGGTTTTGCAAAAAAATCTGGCAAAATGCGTGAGTGTTAACCCACAAAATGGCGCGTTTTTGAAAAAATACAAAATCATAAGTATATAACCAGGAATTGACCCGTTTTCATTCTGGTATATCATAATACCATATCCTCAAGCTAATAGACAAGAAAAATCAATTTTTGGTTCTGCAAAAAAATCTGGCATTTTGAGTTTTAACCCACAAAATGGCGCGTTTTTGAAAAAAATACAAAATCATAAGTATATAACAACGAATTGACCCGTTTTCGTTCTGGTATATCATAATACCATATCCTAAAGCTAATAGACAAGAAAAATCAATTTTTGGTTCTACAAAAAAAAACTGGCAAAATGCGTGAGTGTTAATCCACAAAATGACGCGTTTTTGAAAAAATACAAAATCATAAGTATATAACCAGGAATTGACCCGTTTTCATTCTGGTATATCATAATACCATATCCTCAAGCTAATAGATAAGAAAAATCAATTTTTGGTTCTGCAAAAAAATCTGGCAAAATGCGTGAGTGTTAACCCACAAAATGGCGTGTTTTTGAAAAAATACAAAATCATAAGTATATAACCAGGAATTGACCCGTTTTTGTTCTGGTATATCATAATACCATATCCTCAAGCTAATAGACAAGAAAAATCAAGTATTGGTTCTGCAAAAAAATCTGGCAAAATGCGTGAGTGTTAACCCACAAAATGACGCATTTTTGAAAAAATACAAAATCATAATTATATAACCACGAATTGACCCGTTTTCGTTCTAGTATATCATAATACCATATCCTCAAGCTAATAGACAAGAAAAATCATTTTTTGGTTTTGCAAAAAAATCTGGCAAAATGCGTGCCCACAAAATGGCGCGTTTTTGAAAAAATAAAAAATCATAATAATATAACCACGAATTGACCCGTTTTCGTTCTGGTATATCATAATACCATATACTAAAGCTAATAGACAAGAAAAATAAATTTTTGGTTCTACAAAAAAATCTGGCAAAATGCGTGAGTGTTAACCCACAAAATGGCGCGTTTTTGAAAAAAATATAAAATCATAAGTATATAACAACGAATTGACCCGTTTCGTTCTGGTATATCATAATACCATATCCTAAAGCTAATAGACAAGAAAAATCAATTTTTGGTTCTACAAAAAAAACTGGCAAAATGCGTGAGTGTTAACCCACAAAATGACGCGTTTTTGAAAAAATACAAAATCATAAGTATATAACCACGAATTGACCCGTTTTTGTTCTGGTATATTATAGTACCATATCCTCAAGATAATAGACAAGAAAAATAAATTTTTGGTTCTGCAAAAAAATCTGGCAAAATGCGTGAGTGTTAACCCACAAAATGGCGCGTTTTTGAAAAAAATACAAAATCATAATAAGTATATAAACACGAATTGACCCGTTTTCGTTCTGGTATATCATAATATCCTATCCTCAAGCTAATAGACAAGAAAAATCAATTTTTGGTTCCGCAAAAAAATCTGGCAAAATGCGTGAGTGTTAACCCACAAAATGACGCGTTTTTGAAAAAAATACAAAATCATAATTATATAACCACGAATTGACCCGTTTTCATTCTAGTATATCATAATACCATATCCTCAAGCTAATAGACAAGAAAAATCAAGTATTGGTTCTGCAAAAAAATCTGGCAAAATGCGTGAGTGTTAACCCACAAAATGACGCATTTTTGAAAAAATACAAAATCATAATTATATAACCACGAATTGACTCGTTTTCGTTCTAGTATATCATAATACCACATCCTCAAGCTAATAGACAAGAAAAATCAATTTTTGGTTTTGCAAAAAAATCTGGCAAAATGCGTGAGTGTTAATCCACAAAATGACGCGTTTTTGAAAAAATACAAAATCATAAGTATATAACCACGAATTGACCCGTTTTTGTTCTGGTATATTATAGTACCATATCCTCAAGATAATAGATAAGAAAAATCAATTTTTGGTTCTGCAAAAAAATCTGGCAAAATGCGTGAGTGTTAACCCACAAAATGGCGCGTTTTTGAAAAAATACAAAATCATAAGTATATAACCAGGAATTGACCCGTTTTTGTTCTGGTATATCATAATACCATATCCTCAAGCTAATAGACAAGAAAAATCAAGTATTGGTTCTGCAAAAAAATCTGGCAAAATGCGTGAGTGTTAACCCACAAAATGACGCATTTTTGAAAAAATACAAAATCATAATTATATAACCACGAATTGACCCGTTTTCGTTCTAGTATATCATAATACCATATCCTCAAGCTAATAGACAAGAAAAATCATTTTTTGGTTTTGCAAAAAAATCTGGCAAAATGCGTGCCCACAAAATGGCGCGTTTTTGAAAAAATAAAAAATCATAATAATATAACCACGAATTGACCCGTTTTCGTTCTGGTATATCATAATACCATATACTAAAGCTAATAGACAAGAAAAATAAATTTTTGGTTCTACAAAAAAATCTGGCAAAATGCGTGAGTGTTAACCCACAAAATGGCGCGTTTTTGAAAAAAATATAAAATCATAAGTATATAACAACGAATTGACCCGTTTCGTTCTGGTATATCATAATACCATATCCTAAAGCTAATAGACAAGAAAAATCAATTTTTGGTTCTACAAAAAAAACTGGCAAAATGCGTGAGTGTTAACCCACAAAATGACGCGTTTTTGAAAAAATACAAAATCATAAGTATATAACCACGAATTGACCCGTTTTTGTTCTGGTATATTATAGTACCATATCCTCAAGATAATAGACAAGAAAAATAAATTTTTGGTTCTGCAAAAAAATCTGGCAAAATGCGTGAGTGTTAACCCACAAAATGGCGCGTTTTTGAAAAAAATACAAAATCATAATAAGTATATAAACACGAATTGACCCATTTTCGTTCTGGTATATCATAATATCCTATCCTCAAGCTAATAGACAAGAAAAATCAATTTTTGGTTCCGCAAAAAAATCTGGCAAAATGCGTGAGTGTTAACCCACAAAATGACGCGTTTTTGAAAAAATACAAAATCATAATTATATAACCACGAATTGACCCGTTTTCATTCTAGTATATCATAATACCATATCCTCAAGCTAATAGACAAGAAAAATCAAGTATTGGTTCTGCAAAAAAATCTGGCAAAATGCGTGAGTGTTAACCCACAAAATGACGCATTTTTGAAAAAATACAAAATCATAATTATATAACCACGAATCGACTCGTTTTCGTTCTAGTATATCATAATACCACATCCTCAAGCTAATAGACAAGAAAAATCAATTTTTGGTTTTGCAAAAAAATCTGGCAAAATGTGTGAGCCCACAAAATGGCGCGTTTTAGAAAAAATACAAAATCATAAGTATATAACCAGGAATTGACCCGTTTTCATTCTGGTATATCATAATACCATATCCTCAAGCTAATAGACAAGAAAAATCAATTTTTGGTTCTGCAAAAAAATCTGGCATTTTGAGTTTTAACCCACAAAATGGCGCGTTTTTGAAAAAAATACAAAATCATAAGTATATAACCACGAATTGACCCGTTTTCGTTCTGGTATATCATAATACCATATACTAAAGCTAATAGACAAGAAAAATCAATTTTTGGTTCTACAAAAAAATCTGGCAAAATGCGTGAGTGTTAACCCACAAAATGGCGCGTTTTTGAAAAAAATACAAAATCATAAGTATATAACAACGAATTGACCCGTTTTCGTTCTGGTATATCATAATACCATATCCTAAAGCTAATAGACAAGAAAAATCAATTTTTGGTTCTACAAAAAAAAACTGGCAAAATGCGTGAGTGTTAATCCACAAAATGACGCGTTTTTGAAAAAATACAAACTCTTAATTATATAACCACGAATTGACCCGTTTTCATTCTGGTATATCATAATACCATATCCTCAAGCTAATAGACAAGAAAAATCAAGTATTGGTTCTGCAAAAAAATCTGGCAAAATGCGTGAGTGTTAACCCACAAAATGACGCATTTTTGAAAAAATACAAAATCATAATTATATAACCACGAATTGACCCGTTTTCGTTCTAGTATATCATAATACCATATCCTCAAGCTAATAGACAAGAAAAATCAATTTTTGGTTTTGCAAAAAAATCTGGCAAAATGCGTGAGTGTTAACCCACAAAATGGCGCGTTTTTGAAAAAATACAAAATCATAAGTATATAACCAGGAATTGACCCGTTTTCATTCTGGTATATCATAATACCATATCCTCAAGCTAATGGACAAGAAAAATCAATTTTTGGTTCTGCAAAAAAATCTGGCATTTTGAGTTTTAACCCACAAAATGGCGCGTTTTTGAAAAAAATACAAAATCATAAGTATATAACCACGAATTGACCCGTTTTCGTTCTGGTATATCATAATGCCATATGCTAAAGCTAATAGACAAGAAAAATCAATTTTTGGTTCTACAAAAAAATCTGGCAAAATGCGTGAGTGTTAACCCACAAAATGGCGCGTTTTTGAAAAAAATACAAAATCATAAGTATATAACAACGAATTGACCCGTTTTCATTCTGGTATATCATAATACCATATCCTAAAGCTAATAGACAAGAAAAATCAATTTTTGGTTCTACAAAAAAAAACTGGCAAAATGCGTGAGTGTTAATCCACAAAATGACGCGTTTTTGAAAAAATACAAAATCATAAGTATATAACCACGAATTGACCCGTTTTTGTTCTGGTATATTATAGTACCATATCCTCAAGATAATAGATAAGAAAAATCAATTTTTGGTTCTGCAAACAAAAACTGGTAAAATGCGTGAGTGTTAACCCACAAAATGGCGCATTTTTGAAAAAATACAAAATCATAAGTATATAACCAGGAATTGACCCGTTTTTGTTCTGGTATATCATAATACCATATCCTCAAGCTAATAGACAAGAAAAATCAAGTATTGGTTCTGCAAAAAAATCTGGCAAAATGCGTGAGTGTTAACCCACAAAATGACGCATTTTTGAAAAAATACAAAATCATAATTATATAACCACGAATTGACCCGTTTTCGTTCTAGTATATCATAATACCATATCCTCAAGCTAATAGACAAGAAAAATCATTTTTTGGTTTTGCAAAAAAATTCTGGCAAAATGCGTGCCCACAAAATGGCGCGTTTTTGAAAAAAAAAAAATCATAATAATATAACCACGAATTGACCCGTTTTCATTCTGGTATATCATAATACCATATACTAAAGCTAATAGACAAGAAAAATAAATTTTTGGTTCTACAAAAAAATCTGGCAAAATGCGTGAGTGTTAACCCACAAAATGGCGCGTTTTTGAAAAAAATATAAAATCATAAGTATATAACAACGAATTGACCCGTTTCGTTCTGGTATATCATAATACCATATCCTAAAGCTAATAGACAAGAAAAATCAATTTTTGGTTCTACAAAAAAAACTGGCAAAATGCGTGAGTGTTAACCCACAAAATGACGCGTTTTTGAAAAAATGCAAAATCATAAGTATATAACCACGAATTGACCCGTTTTTGTTCTGGTATATTATAGTACCATATCCTCAAGATAATAGACAAGAAAAACAAATTTTGGTTCTGCAAAAAAATCTGGCAAAATGCGTGAGTGTTAACCCACAAAATGACGCATTTTTGAAAAAATACAAAATCATAATTATATAACCACGAATTGACTCGTTTTCGTTCTAGTATATCATAATACCACATCCTCAAGCTAATAGACAAGAAAAATCAATTTTTGGTTTTGCAAAAAAATCTGGCAAAATGCGTGAGTGTTAACCCACAAAATGGCGCGTTTTTGAAAAAATACAAAATCATAAGTATATAACCAGGAATTGACCCGTTTTCATTCTGGTATATCATAATACCATATCCTCAAGCTAATAGACAAGAAAAATCAATTTTTGGTTCTGCAAAAAAATCTGGCATTTTGAGTTTTAACCCACAAAATGGCGCGTTTTTGAAAAAAATACAAAATCATAAGTATATAACCACGAATTGACCCGTTTTCGTTCTGGTATATCATAATACCATATACTAAAGCTAATAGACAAGAAAAATCAATTTTTGGTTCTACAAAAAAATCTGGCAAAATGCGTGAGTGTTAACCCACAAAATGGCGCGTTTTTGAAAAAAATACAAAATCATAAGTATATAACAACGAATTGACCCGTTTTCGTTCTGGTATATCATAATACCATATCCTAAAGCTAATAGACAAGAAAAATCAATTTTTGGTTCTACAAAAAAAAAACTGGCAAAATGCGTGAGTGTTAATCCACAAAATGACGCGTTTTTGAAAAAATACAAAATCTTAATTATATAACCACGAATTGACCCGTTTTCATTCTGGTATATCATAATACCATATCCTCAAGCTAATAGACAAGAAAAATCAAGTATTGGTTCTGCAAAAAAATCTGGCAAAATGCGTGAGTGTTAACCCACAAAATGACGCATTTTTGAAAAAATACAAAATCATAATTATATAACCACGAATTGACCCGTTTTCGTTCTAGTATATCATAATACCATATCCTCAAGCTAATAGACAAGAAAAATCAATTTTTGGTTTTGCAAAAAAATCTGGCAAAATGCGTGAGTGTTAACCCACAAAATGGCGCGTTTTTGAAAAAATACAAAATCATAAGTATATAACCAGGAATTGACCCGTTTTCATTCTGGTATATCATAATACCATATCCTCAAGCTAATGGACAAGAAAAATCAATTTTTGGTTCTGCAAAAAAATCTGGCATTTTGAGTTTTAACCCACAAAATAGCGCGTTTTTGAAAAAAATACAAAATCATAAGTATATAACCACGAATTGACCCGTTTTCGTTCTGGTATATCATAATACCATATACTAAAGCTAATAGACAAGAAAAATCAATTTTTGGTTCTACAAAAAAATCTGGCAAAATGCGTGAGTGTTAACCCACAAAATGGCGCGTTTTTGAAAAAAATACAAAATCATAAGTATATAACAACGAATTGACCCGTTTTCGTTCTGGTATATCATAATACCATATCCTAAAGCTAATAGACAAGAAAAATCAATTTTTGGTTCTACAAAAAAAAACTGGCAAAATGCGTGAGTGTTAATCCACAAAATGACGCGTTTTTGAAAAAATACAAAATCATAAGTATATAACCACGAATTGACCCGTTTTTGTTCTGGTATATTATAGTACCATATCCTCAAGATAATAGATAAGAAAAATCAATTTTTGGTTCTGCAAAAAAATCTGGCAAAATGCGTGAGTGTTAACCCACAAAATGGCGCGTTTTTGAAAAAATACAAAATCATAAGTATATAACCAGGAATTGACCCGTTTTTGTTCTGGTATATCATAATAACATATCCTCAAGCTAATAGACAAGAAAAATCAAGTATTGGTTCTGCAAAAAAATCTGGCAAAATGCGTGAGTGTTAACCCACAAAATGACGCATTTTTGAAAAAATACAAAATCATAATTATATAACCACGAATTGACCCGTTTTCGTTATAGTATATCATAATACCATATCCTCAAGCTAATAGACAAGAAAAATCGTTTTTTGGTTTTGCAAAAAAAATCTGGCAAAATGCGTGCCCACAAAATGGCGCGTTTTTGAAAAAATAAAAAATCATAATAATATAACCACGAATTGACCCGTTTTTGTTCTGGTATATCATAATACCATATACTAAAGCTAATAGACAAGAAAAATAAATTTTTGGTTCTACAAAAAAATCTGGCAAAATGCGTGAGTGTTAACCCACAAAATGGCGCGTTTTTGAAAAAAATATAAAACCATAAGTATATAACAACGAATTGACCCGTTTCGTTCTGGTATATCATAATACCATATCCTAAAGCTAATAGACAAGAAAAATCAATTTTTGGTTCTACAAAAAAAACTGGCAAAATGCGTGAGTGTTAACCCACAAAATGACGCGTTTTTGAAAACATACAAAATCATAAGTATATAACCACGAATTGACCCGTTTTTGTTCTGGTATATTATAGTACCATATCCTCAAGATAATAGACAAGAAAAATAAATTTTGGTTCTGCAAAAAAATCTGGCAAAATGCGTGAGTGTTAACCCACAAAATGGCGCGTTTTTGAAAAAAATACAAAATCATAATAAGTATATAAACACGAATTGACCCGTTTTCGTTCTGGTATATCATAATATCCTATCCTCAAGCTAATAGACAAGAAAAATCAATTTTTGGTTCTGCAAAAAAATCTGGCAAAATGCGTGAGTGTTAACCCACAAAATGACGCGTTTTTGAAAAAATACAAAATCATAATTATATAACCACGAATTGACCCGTTTTCATTCTAGTATATCATAATACCATATCCTCAAGCTAATAGACAAGAAAAATCAAGTATTGGTTCTGCAAAAAAATCTGGCAAAATGCGTGAGTGTTAACCCACAAAATGACGCATTTTTGAAAAAATACAAAATCATAATTATATAACCACGAATTGACTCGTTTTCGTTCTAGTATATCATAATACCACATCCTCAAGCTAATAGACAAGAAAAATCAATTTTTGGTTTTGCAAAAAAATCTGGCAAAATGCGTGAGTGTTAACCCACAAAATGGCGCGTTTTAGAAAAAATACAAAATCATAAGTATATAACCAGGAATTGACCCGTTTTCATTCTGGTATATCATAATACCATATCCTCAAGCTAATAGACAAGAAAAATCAATTTTTGGTTCTGCAAAAAAATCTGGCATTTTGAGTTTTAACCCACAAAATGGCGCGTTTTTGAAAAAAATACAAAATCATAAGTATATAACCACGAATTGACCCGTTTTCGTTCTGGTATATCATAATACCATATACTAAAGCTAATAGACAAGAAAAATCAATTTTTGGTTCTACAAAAAAATCTGGCAAAATGCGTGAGTGTTAACCCACAAAATGGCGCGTTTTTGAAAAAAATACAAAATCATAAGTATATAACAACGAATTGACCCGTTTTCGTTCTGGTATATCATAATACCATATCCTCAATCTAATAGACAAGAAAAATCAAGTATTGCTTCTGCAAAAAAATCTGGCAAAATGCGTGAGTGTTAACCCACAAAATGACGCATTTTTGAAAAAATACAAAATCATAATTATATAACCACGAATTGACCCGTTTTCGTTCTAGTATATCATAATACCATATCCTCAAGCTAATAGACAAGAAAAATCATTTTTTGGTTTTGCAAAAAAATCTGGCAAAATGCGTGCCCACAAAATGGCGCCTTTTTGAAAAAATAAAAAATCATAATAATATAACCACGAATTGACCCGTTTTCGTTCTGGTATATCATAATACCATATACTAAAGTTAATAGACAAGAAAAATAAATTTTGGGTTCTACAAAAAAATCTGGCAAAATGCGTGAGTGTTAACCCACAAAATGGCGCGTTTTTGAAAAAAAATATAAAATCATAAGTATATAACAACGAATTGACCCGTTTCGTTCTGGTATATCATAATACCATATCCTAAAGCTAATAGACAAGAAAAATCAATTTTTGGTTCTACAAAAAAAAAACTGGCAAAATGCGTGAGTGTTAATCCACAAAATGACGCGTTTTTGAAAAAATACAAAATCATAAGTATATAACCACGAATTGACCCGTTTTTGTTCTGGTATATTATAGTACCATATCCTCAAGATAATAGATAAGAAAAATCAATTTTTGGTTCTGCAAAAAAATCTGGCAAAATGCGTGAGTGTTAACCCACAAAATGACGCATTTTTGAAAAAATACAAAATCATAATTATATAACCACGAATTGACTCATTTTCGTTCTAGTATATCATAATACCACATCCTCAAGCTAATAGACAAGAAAAATCAATTTTTGGTTTTGCAAAAAAATCTGGCAAAATGCGTGAGTGTTAACCCACAAAATGGCGCGTTTTTGAAAAAAATATAAAATCATAAGTATATAACAACGAATTGACCCGTTTCGTTCTGGTATATCATAATACCATATCCTAAAGCTAATAGACAAGAAAAATCAATTTTTGGTTCTACAAAAAAAACTGGCAAAATGCGTGAGTGTTAACCCACAAAATGACGCGTTTTTGAAAAAATACAAAATCATAAGTATATAACCACGAATTGACCCGTTTTTGTTCTGGTATATTTTAGTACCATATCCTCAAGATAATAGACAAGAAAAATAAATTTTTGGTTCTGCAAAAAAAAATGGCAAAATGCGTGAGTGTTAACCCACAAAATGACGCGTTTTTGAAAAAATACAAAATCATAAGTATATAACCACGAATTGACCCGTTTTTGTTCTGGTATATTTTAGTACCATATCCTCAAGATAATAGACAAGAAAAATCAATTTTTGGTTCTACAAAAAAAACTGTTAAAATGCGTGAGTGTTAACCCACAAAATGACGCGTTTTTGAAAAAATACAAAATCATAAGTATATAACCACAAATTGACCCGTTTTTGTTCTGGTATATTATAGTACCATATCCTCAAGATAATAGACAAGAAAAATAAATTTTTGGTTCTGCAAAATAATCTGGCAAAATGCGTGAGTGTTAACCCACAAAATGGCGCGTTTTTGAAAAAAATACAAAATCATAATAAGTATATAAACACGAATTGACCCGTTTTCGTTCTGGTATATCATAATATCCTATCCTCAAGCTAATAGACAAGAAAAATCAATTTTTGGTTCTGCAAAAAAATCTGGCAAAATGCGTGAGTGTTAACCCACAAAATGACGCATTTTTGAAAAAATACAAAATCATAATTATATAACCACGAATTGACTCGTTTTTGTTCTAGTATATCATAATACCACATCCTCAAGCTAATAGACAAGAAAAATCAATTTTTGGTTTTGCAAAAAAATCTGGCAAAATGCGTGAGTGTTAACCCACAAAATGGCGCGTTTTTGAAAAAATACAAAATCATAAGTATATAACCAGGAATTGACCCGTTTTCATTCTGGTATATCATAATACCATATCCTCAAGCTAATAGACAAGAAAAATTAATTTTTGGTTCTGCAAAAAAATCTGGCATTTTGAGTTTTAACCCACAAAATGGCGCGTTTTTGAAAAAAATACAAAATCATAAGTATATAACAACGAATTGACCCGTTTCGTTCTGGTATATCATAATACCATATCCTAAAGCTAATAGACAAGAAAAATCAATTTTTGGTTCTACAAAAAAAACTGGCAAAATGCGTGAGTGTTAACCCACAAAATGACGCGTTTTTGAAAAAATACAAAATCATAAGTATATAACCACGAATTGACCCGTTTTTGTTCTGGTATATTTTAGTACCATATCCTCAAGATAATAGACAAGAAAAATAAATTTTTGGTTCTGCAAAAAAAACTGGCAAAATGCGTGAGTGTTAACCCACAAAATGACGCGTTTTTGAAAAAATACAAAATCATAAGTATATAACCACGAATTGACCCGTTTTTGTTCTGGTATATTTTAGTACCATATCCTCAAGATAATAGACAAGAAAAATCAATTTTTGGTTCTACAAAAAAAACTGGCAAAATGCGTGAGTGTTAACCCACAAAATGACGCGTTTTTGAAAAAATACAAAATCATAAGTATATAACCACGAATTGACCCGTTTTTGTTCTGGTATATTATAGTACCATATCCTCAAGATAATAGACAAGAAAAATAAATTTTTGGTTCTGCAAAATAATCTGGCAAAATGCGTGAGTGTTAACCCACAAAATGGCGCGTTTTTGAAAAAAATACAAAATCATAATAAGTATATAAACACGAATTGACCCGTTTTCGTTCTGGTATATCATAATATCCTATCCTCAAGCTAATAGACAAGAAAAATCAATTTTTGGTTCTGCAAAAAAATCTGGCAAAATGCGTGAGTGTTAACCCACAAAATGACGCGTTTTTGAAAAAATACAAAATCATAATTATATAACCACGAATTGACCCGTTTTCATTCTAGTATATCATAATACCATATCCTCAAGCTAATAGACAAGAAAAATCAAGTATTGGTTCTGCAAAAAAATCTGGCAAAATGCGTGAGTGTTAACCCACAAAATGACGCATTTTTGAAAAAATACAAAATCATAATTATATAACCACGAATTGACTCGTTTTTGTTCTAGTATATCATAATACCACATCCTCAAGCTAATAGACAAGAAAAATCAATTTTTGGTTTTGCAAAAAAATCTGGCAAAATGCGTGAGTGTTAACCCACAAAATGGCGCGTTTTTGAAAAAATACAAAATCATAAGTATATAACCAGGAATTGACCCGTTTTCATTCTGGTATATCATAATACCATATCCTCAAGCTAATAGACAAGAAAAATTAATTTTTGGTTCTGCAAAAAAATCTGGCATTTTGAGTTTTAACCCACAAAATGGCGCGTTTTTGAAAAAAATACAAAATCATAAGTATATAACCACAAATTGACCCGTTTTCATTCTGGTATATCATAATACGATATACTAAAACTAATAGACAAAAAAATCAATTTTTGGTTCTACAAAAAAATCTGTCAAAATGCGTGAGTGTTAACCCACAAAATGGCGCGTTTTTGAAAAAAATACAAAATCATAATAAGTATATAAACACGAATTGACCCGTTTTCGCTCTGGTATATCATAATATCCTATCCTCAAGCTAATAGACAAGAAAAATCAATTTTTGGTTCTGCAAAAAAATCTGGCAAAATGCGTGAGTGTTAACCCACAAAATGACGCGTTTTTGAAAAAATACAAAATCATAATTATATAACCACGAATTGACCCGTTTTCATTCTATTATATCATAATACCATATCCTCAAGCTAATAGACCAGAAAAATCAAGTATTGGTTCTGCAAAAAAATCTGGCAAAATGCGTGAGTGTTAACCCACAAAATGACGCATTTTTGAAAAAATACAAAATCATAATTATATAACCACGAATTGACTCGTTTTCGTTCTAGTATATCATAATACCACATCCTCAAGCTAATAGACAAGAAAAATCAATTTTTGGTTTTGCAAAAAAATCTGGCAAAATGCGTGAGTGTTAACCCACAAAATGGCGCGTTTTTGAAAAAATACAAAATCATAAGTATATAACCAGGAATTGACCAGTTTTCATTCTGGTATATCAAAATACCATATCCTCAAGCTAATAGACAAGAAAAATCAATTTTTGGTTCTGCAAAAAAATCTGGCATTTTGAGTTTTAACCCACAAAATGGCGCGTTTTTGAAAAAAATACAAAATCATAAGTATATAACCACGAATTGACCCGTTTTCATTCTGGTATATCATAATACGATATACTAAAACTAATAGACAAGAAAAATCAATTTTTGGTTCTACAAAAAAATCTGTCAAAATGCGTGAGTGTTAACCCACAAAATGGCGCGTTTTTGAAAAAAATACAAAATCATAATAAGTATATAACCACGAATTGACCCGTTTTTGTTCTGGTATATTATAGTACCATATCCTCAAGATAATAGATAAGAAAAATCAATTTTTGGTTCTGCAAAAAAATCTGGCAAAATGCGTGAGTGTTAACCCACAAAATGGCGCGTTTTTGAAAAAATACAAAATCATTAGTATATAACCAGGAATTGACCCGTTTTTGTTCTGGTATATCATAATACCATATCCTCAAGCTAATAGACAAGAAAAATCAAGTATTGGTTCTGCAAAAAAATCTGGCAAAATGCGTGAGTGTTAACCCACAAAATGACGCATTTTTGAAAAAATACAAAATCATAATTATATAACCACGAATTGAGTCGTTTTCGTTCTAGTATATCATAATACCATATCCTCAAGCTAATAGACAACAAAAATCCTTTTTTGGTTTTGCAAAAAAATCTGGCAAAATGCGTGCCCACAAAATGGCGCGTTTTTGAAAAAATAAAAAATCATAATAATATAACCACTAATTGACCCGTTTTCGTTCTGGTATATCATAATACCATATACTAAAGCTAATAGACAAGAAAAATAAATTTTTGGTTCTACAAAAAAATCTGGCAAAATGCGTGAGTGTTAACCCACAAAATGGCGCGTTTTTGAAAAAAATATAAAATCATAAGTATATAACAACGAATTGACCCGTTTCGTTCTGGTATATCATAATACCATATCCTAAAGCTAATAGACAATAAAAATCAATTTTTGGTTCTACAAAAAAAACTGGCAAAATGCGTGAGTGTTAACCCACAAAATGACGCGTTTTTGAAAAAATACAAAATCATAAGTATATAACCACGAATTGACCCGTTTTTGTTCTGGTATATTATAGTACCATATCCTCAAGATAATAGACGAGAAAAATAAATTTTTGGTTCTGCAAAAAAATCTGGCAAAATGCGTGAGTGTTAACCCACAAAATGGCGCGTTTTTGAAAAAAATACAAAATCATAATAAGTATATAAACACGAATTGACCCGTTTTCATTCTGGTATATCATAATATCCTATCCTCAAGCTAATAGACAAGAAAAATCAATTTTTGGTTCTGCAAAAAAATCTGGCAAAATGCGTGAGTGTTAACCCACAAAATGACGCGTTTTTGAAAAAATACAAAATCATAATTATATAACAACGAATTGACCCGTTTTCATTCTATTATATCATAATACCATATCCTCAAGCTAATAGACAAGAAAAATCAAGTATTGGTTCTGCAAAAAAATCTGGCAAAATGCGTGAGTGTTAACCCACAAAATGACGCATTTTTGAAAAAATACAAAATCATAATTATATAACCACGAATTGACTCGTTTTCGTTCTAGTATATCATAATTTCACATCCTCAAGCTAATAGACAAGAAAAATCAATTTTTGGTTTTGCAAAAAAATCTGGCAAAATGCGTGAGTGTTAACCCACAAAATGGCGCGTTTTTGAAAAAATACAAAATCATAAGTATATAACCAGGAATTGGCCCGTTTTCATTCTGGTATATCATAATACCATATCCTCAAGCTAATAGACAAGAAAAATCAATTTTTGGTTCTGCAAAAAAATCTGGCATTTTGAGTTTTAACCCACAAAATGGCGCGTTTTTGAAAAAAATACAAAATCATAAGTATATAACCACGAATTGACCCGTTTTCATTCTGGTATATCATAATACGATATACTAAAACTAATAGACAAGAAAAATCAATTTTTGGTTCTACAAAAAAATCTGTCAAAATGCGTGAGTGTTAACCCACAAAATGGCGCGTTTTTGAAAAAAATACAAAATCATAAGTATATAACAACGAATTGACCCGTTTTCATTGTGGTATATCATAATACCATATCCTAAAGCTAATAGACAAGAAAAATCAATTTTTGGTTCTACAAAAAAAAACTGGCAAAATACGTGAGTGTTAACCCACAAAATGACGCGTTTTTGAAAAAATACAAAATCATAAGTATATAACCACGAATTGACCCGTTTTTGTTCTGGTATATTATAGTACCATATCCTCAAGATAATAGACAAGAAAAATCAATTTTTGGTTCTGCAAAAAAATCTGGCAAAATGCGTGAGTGTTAACCCACAAAATGGCGCGTTTTTCAAAAAAATACAAAATCATAATAAGTATATAAACACGAATTGAACCGTTTTCATTCTAGTATATCATAATACCCTATCCTCAAGCTAATAGACAAGAAAAATCAATTTTTGGTTCTGCAAAAAAATCTGGCAAAATGCGTGAGTGTTAACCCACCAAAATGACGCGTTTTTGAAAAAATACAAAATCATAATTATATAACCACGAATTGACCCGTTTTCATTCTGGTATATCATAATACCATATCCTCAAGCTAATAGACATGAAAAATCAAATTTTGGTTCTGCAAAAAAATCTGGCAAAATGCGTGAGTGTTAACCCACAAAATGACGAGTTTTAAAAAAAATACAAAATCATAAGTATATAACCACGAATTGACCAGTTTTTGTTCTGGTATATCATAATACCATATCCTCAAGCTAATAGACAAGAAAAATCAATTTTTGATTCTGCAAAAAAATCTGGCAAAAAGCGTTTTTGAAAAAATAAAAAATCATAATAAGTATATAACCACGAATTGACTCGTTTTTGTTCTGGTATATCATAATACCATATCCTCAAGCTAATAGACAAGAAAAATCAATTATTGGTTCTGCAAAAAAATCTGGCAAACTGCGTGAGTGTTAACCCACAAAATGACGCGTTTTTGAAAAAATACAAAATCATAATTATATAACCACGAATTGACCCGTTTTCGTTATGGTATATCATAATACCATATTCTCAAGCTAATAGACAAGAAAAATCAATTTTTGGTTTTGCAAAAAAATCTGGCAAAATGCGTGAGTGTTAACCCACAAAATGGCGCGGTTTTGAAAAAATACAAAATCATAAGTATATAACCACGAATTGACCCGTTTTTGTTCTGGTATATCATAATACCATATCCTCAAGCTAATAGACAATAAAAATCAATTTTTGGTTCTGCAAAAAAATCTGGCAAAATGCGTGAGTGTTAACCCACAAAATGGCGCGTTTTTGAAAAAATACAAAATCGTAATAAGTATATAACCACGAATTGACCCGTTTTTGTTCTGGTATATCATAATACCATATCCTCAACCTAATAGACAAGAAGAATCAATTTTTGGTTCTGCAAAAAAATCAGGCAAAATGCGTGAGTGTTAACCCACAAAATGGCGCGTTTTTGAAAAAATACAAAATCATAAGTATATAAACACGAATTGACCCGTTTTCGTTCTGGTATATCATAATACCATATCCTCAAGCTAATAGACAAGAAAAATCAATTTTTGGTTCTGTAAAAAAATCTGGCAAAATGTGTGAGTGTTAACCCACAAAATGGCGCGTTTTTGAAAAAATACAAAATCATAATAAGTATATAACCACGAATTGACCCGTTTTCGTTCTGGTATATCATAATACCATATCCTCAAGCTAATAGACAAGAAAAATCAATTTTTGGTTCTGCAAAAAAATCAGGCAAAATGCGTGAGTGTTAACCCACAAAATGGCGCGTTTTTGAAAAAATAAAAAATCATAATAAGTATATATCCACGAATTGACTCGTTTTTGTTCTGGTATATCATAATACCATATCCTCAAGCTAATAGACAAGAAAAATCAATTTTTGGTTCTGCAAAAAAATCTGGCAAAATACGTGAGTTTTAACCCACAAAATGACGCGTTTTTGAAAAAAATACAAAATCGTAATATGTATATAAACACGAATTGACCCGTTTTCGTTCTGGTATATCATAATACCATATCCTCAAGCTAATAGACAAGAAAAATCAATTTTTGGTTCTGTAAAAAAATCTGGCAAAATGCGTGAGTGTTAACCCACAAAATGGCGCGTTTTTGAAAAAATAAAAAATCATAATAAGTATATATCCACGAATTGACTCGTTTTTGTTCTGGTATATCATAATACCATATCCTCAAGCTAATAGAAAAGAAAAATCAATTTTTGGTTCTGCAAAAAAATCTGGCAAAATGCGTGAGTTTTAACCCACAAAATGGCGCGTTTTTGAAAAAATACAAAATCATAATAAGTATATAACCACTAATTGACCTGTTTTTGTTCTGGTATATCATAATACCATATCCTCAAGCTAATAGATAAGAAAAATCAATTATTGGTTCTGCAAAAAAATCTGGCAAAATGCGTGAGTGTTAACCCACAAAATGACGCGTTTTTGAAAAAATACAAAATCATAATTATATAACCACGAATTGACCCGTTTTCGTTCTGGTATATCATAATACCATATCCTCAAGCTAATAGACAAGAAAAATCAATTTTTGGTTTTGCAAAAAAAATTGGCAAAATGCGTGAGTGTTAACCCACAAAATGGCGTGTTTTTGAAAAAATACAAAATCATAAGTATATAACCACGAATTGACTCGTTTTTATTCTGGTATATCATAATACCATATCCTCAAGCTAATAGACAAGAAAAATCAATTTTTGGTTCTGCGAAAAAATCTGGCAAAATACGTGAGTTTTAACCCACAAAATGACGCGTTTTTGAAAAAAATACAAAATCATAAGTATATAACCACGAATTGACCTGTTTTTGTTCTGGTATATCATAATACCATATCCTAAAGCTAATAGACAAGAAAAATCAATTTTTGGTTCTACAAAAAAATCTGGCGAAATGCGTGAGTGTTAACCCACAAAATGACGCGTTTTTGAAAAAATACAAAATCATAAGTATATAACCACGAATTGCCCCGTTTTCGTTCTGGTATATTATAGTACCATATCCTCAATATAATAGACAAGAAAAATCAATTTTTGGTTCTGCAAAAAAATCTGGCAAAATACGTGAGTGTTAACCCACAAAATGGCACGTTTTTGAAAAAAATACAAAATCATAATAAGTATATAAATACAAATTGACCCGTTTTCATTCTGGTATATCATAATACCCTATCCTCAAGCTAATAGACAAGAAAAATCAATTTTTGGTTCTGCAAAATAATCTGGCAAAATGCGTGAGTGTTAACCCACAAAATGACGCGTTTTTGAAAAAATACAAAATCGTAATTATATAACCACGAATTGACCCGTTTTCATTCTGGTTTATCATAATACCATATCCTCAAGCTAATAGACAAGAAAAATCAATTTTTGGTTCTGCAAAAAAATCTGGCAAAATGCGTGAGTTTTAACCCACAAAATGACGCGTTTTAGAAAAAATACAAAATCATAAGTATATAACCACGAATTGACCAGTTTTTGTTCTGGTATATCATAATACCATATCCTCAAGCTAATAGACAAGAAAAATCAATTTTTGGTTCTGCAAAAAAAGCTGACAAAATGCGTGAGTTTTAACCAACAAAATGACGCGTTTTTGAAAAAATACAAAATCATAAGTATATAACCAGGAGTTGACCCGTTTTTGTTCTGGTATATCATAATACCATATCCTCAAGCTAATAGACAAGAAAAATCAAGTATTGGTTCTGCAAAACAATCTGGCAAAATGCGTGAGTGTTAACCCACAAAATGACGCATTTTTGAAAAAATACAAAATCATAATTATATAACCACGAATTGACCCGTTTTCGTTCTAGTATATTATAGTACCATATCCTCAAGATAATAGACAAGTAAAATCAATTTTTGGTTCTGCAAAAAATTCTGGCAAAATGCGTGAGTGTTAACCCACAAAATGGCGCGTTTTTGAAAAAAATACAAAATCATAATAAGTATATAACCACGAATTGACCAGTTTTTGTTCTGGTATATCATAATACCATATCCTCAAGCTAATAGACAAGAAAAATCAATTTTTGGTTCCGAAAAAAAATATGGCAAAATGTGTGAGTGTTTACCCACAAAATGGCGCGTTTTTGAAAAAATACAAAATCATAATAAGTATATAACCACGAATTGACCCGTTTTCATTCTGGTATATCATAATACCATATCCTCAAGCTAATAGACAAGAAAAATCAATTTTTGGTTCTGCAAAAAAATCTAGAAAAATGCGTGAGTTTTAACCCACAAAATGACGCGTTTTAGAAAAAATACATAATCATAAGTATATAACCACGAATTGACCAGTTTTTGTTCTGGTATATCATAATAACATACCCTCAAGCTAATAGACAAGAAAAATCAATTTTTGGTTCTGCAAAAAAATCTGGCAAAATGCGTGAGTGTTAACCCACAAAATGACGCGTTTTTGAAAAAATAAAAAATCATAATAAGTATATAACCACGAATTGACTCGTTTTTGTTCTGGTATATTATAATACCATATCCTCAAGCTAATAGACAAGAAAAATCAAGTTTTGGTTCTGTAAAAAAATCTGGCAAAATGCGTGAGTTTTAACCCACAAAATGACGCGTTTTTGAAAAAAATACAAAATCATAATTATATAACCACGAATTGAACCGTTTTCATTCTGGTATATCATAATACCATATACTAAAGCTAATAGACAAGAAAAATCAATTTTTGGTTCTGCAAAAAAATCTGGCAAAATGCGTGTGTGTTAACCCACAAAATGACGCGTTTTTGAAAAAATACAAAATCATAAGTATATAACCACGAATTGACCCGTTTTTGTTCTGGTATATTATAGTACCATATCCTCAATATAATAGACAAGAAAAATCAATTTTTGGTTCTGCAAAAAAATCTGGCAAAATGCGTGAGTGTTAACCCACAAAATGGCACATTTTTGAAAAAAATACAAAATCATAATAAGTATATAAATACAAATTGACCCGTTTTCATTCTGGTATATCATAATACCCTATCCTCAAGATAATAGACAAGAAAAATCAATTTTTGCATCTGCAAAAAAATCTGGCAAAATGCGTGAGTGTTAACCCACAAAATGACGCGTTTTTGAAAAAATACAAAATCGTAATTATATAACCACGAATTGACCCGTTTTCATTCTGGTATATCATAATACCATATCCTCAAGCTAATAGACAAGAAAAATCAATTTTTGGTTCTGCAAAAAAATCTGGCAAAATGCGTGAGTTTTAACCCACAAAATGACGCGTTTTAGAAAAAATACAAAATCATAAGTATATAACCACGAATTGACCAGTTTTTGTTCTGGTATATCATAATACCATATCCTCAAGCTAATAGACAAGAAAAATCAATTTTTGGTTCTGCAAAAAAAGCTGACAAAATGCGTGAGTTTTAACCCACAAAATGACGCGTTTTTGAAAAAATACAAAATCATAAGTATATAACCAGGAATTGACCCGTTTTTGTTCTGGTATATCATAATACCATATCCTCAAGCTAATAGACAAGAAAAATCAAGTATTTGTTCTGCAAAACAATCTGGCAAAATGCGTGAGTGTTAACCCACAAAATGACGCATTTTTGAAAAAATACAAAATCATAATTATATAACCACGAATTGACCCGTTTTCGTTCTAGTATATTATAGTACCATATCCTCAAGATAATAGACAAGTAAAATCAATTTTTGGTTCTGCAAAAAATTCTGGCAAAATGCGTGAGTGTTAACCCACAAAATGGCGCGTTTTTGAAAAAAATAGAAAATCATAATAAGTATATAACCACGAATTGACCAGTTTTTGTTCTGGTATATCATAATACCATATCCTCAAGCTAATAGACAAGGAAAATCAATTTTTGGTTCCGAAAAAAAATATGGCAAAATGTGTGAGTGTTTACCCACAAAATGGCGCGTTTTTGAAAAAATACAAAATCATAATAAGTATATAACCACGAATTGACCCGTTTTCATTCTGGTATATCATAATACCATATCCTCAAGCTAATAGTCAAGAAAAATCAATTTTTGGTTCTGCAAAAAAATCTGGAAAAATGCGTGAGTTTTTAACCCACAAAATGACGCGTTTTAGAAAAAATACATAATCATAAGTATATAACCACGAATTGACCAGTTTTTGTTCTGGTATATCATAATAACATACCCTCAAGCTAATAGACAAGAAAAATCAATTTTTGGTTCTGCAAAAAAATCTGGCAAAATGCGTGAGTGTTAACCCACAAAATGACGCGTTTTTGAAAAAATAAAAAATCATAATAAGTATATAACCACGAATTGACTCGTTTTTGTTCTGGTATATTATAATACCATATCCTCAAGCTAATAGACAAGAAAAATCAAGTTTTGGTTCTGTAAAAAAATCTGGCAAAATGCGTGAGTTTTAACCCACAAAATGACGCGTTTTTGAAAAAAATACAAAATCATAATTATATAACCACGAATTGAACCGTTTTCATTCTGGTATATCATAATACCATATACTAAAGCTAATAGACAAGAAAAATCAATTTTTGGTTCTGCAAAAAAATCTGGCAAAATGCGTGAGTGTTAACCCACAAAATGACGCGTTTTTGAAAAAATACAAAATCATAAGTATATAACCACGAATTGACCCGTTTTTGTTCTGGTATATTATAGTACCATATCCTCAATATAATAGACAAGAAAAATCAATTTTTGGTTCTGCAAAAAAATCTGGCAAAATGCGTGAGTGTTAACCCACAAAATGGCACATTTTTGAAAAAAATACAAAATCATAATAAGTATATAAATACAAATTGACCCGTTTTCGTTCTGGTATATCATAATACCCTATCCTCAAGCTAATAGACAAGAAAAATCAATTTTTGGTTCTGCAAAAAAATCTGGCAAAATGCGTGAGTGTTAACCCACAAAATGACGCGTTTTTGAAAAAATACAAAATCGTAATTATATAACCACGAATTGACCCGTTTTCATTCTGGTATATCATAATACCATATCCTCAAGCTAATAGACAAGAAAAATCAATTTTTGGTTCTGCAAAAAAATCTGGCAAAATGCGTGAGTTTTAACCCACAAAATGACGCGTTTTAGAAAAAATACAAAATCATAAGTATATAACCACGAATTGACCAGTTTTTGTTCTGGTATATCATAATACCATATCCTCAAGCTAATAGACAAGAAAAATCAATTTTTGGTTCTGCAAAAAAAGCTGACAAAATGCGTGAGTTTTAACCCACAAAATGACGCGTTTTTGAAAAAATACAAAATCATAAGTATATAACCAGGAATTGACCCGTTTTTGTTCTGGTATATCATAATACCATATCCTCAAGCTAATAGACAAGAAAAATCAAGTATTGGTTCTGCAAAACAATCTGGCAAAATGCGTGAGTGTTAACCCACAAAATGACGCATTTTTGAAAAAATACAAAATCATAATTATATAACCACGAATTGACCCGTTTTCGTTCTAGTATATTATAGTACCATATCCTCAAGATAATAGACAAGTAAAATCAATTTTTGGTTCTGCAAAAAAATCTGGCAAAATGCGTGAGTGTTAACCCACAAAATGGCGCGTTTTTGAAAAAAATACAAAATCATAATAAGTATATAACCACGAATTGACCAGTTTTTGTTCTGGTATATCATAATACCATATCCTCAAGCTAATAGACAAGAAAAATCAATTTTTGGTTCCGAAAAAAATTATGGCAAAATGTGTGAGTGTTTACCCACAAAATGGCGCGTTTTTGAAAAAATACAAAATCATAATAAGTATATAACCACGAATTGACACGTTTTCATTCTGGTATATCATAATACCATATCCTCAAGCTAATAGACAAGAAAAATCAATTTTTGGTTCTGCAAAAAAATCTGGAAAAATGCGTGAGTTTTAACCCACAAAATGATGCGTTTTAGAAAAAATACATAATCATAAGTATATAACCACGAATTGACCAGTTTTTGTTCTGGTATATCATAATACCATACCCTCAAGCTAATAGACAAGAAAAATCAATTTTTGGTTCTGCAAAAAAATGTGGCAAAATGCGTGAGTGAGTGTTAACCCACAAAATGGCGCGTTTTTGAAAAAATAAAAAATCATAATAAGTATATAACCACGAATTGACTCGTTTTTGTTCTGGTATATTATAATACCATATCCTCAAGCTAATAGACAAGAAAAATCAAGTTTTGGTTCTGTAAAAAAATCTGGCAAAATGCGTGAGTTTTAACCCACAAAATGACGCGTTTTTGAAAAAAATACAAAATCATAAGTATATAACCACGAATTGAACCGTTTTCATTCTGGTATATCATAATACCATATACTAAAGCTAATAGACAAGAAAAATCAATTTTTGGTTCTGCAAAAAAATCTGGCAAAATGCGTGAGTGTTAACCCACAAAATGACGCGTTTTTGAAAAAATACAAAATCATAAGTATATAACCACGAATTGACCCGTTTTCGTTCTGGTATATTATAGTACCATATCCTCAATATAATAGACAAGAAAAATCAATTTTTGGTTCTGCAAAAAAATCTGGCAAAATGCGTGAGTGTTAACCCACAAAATGGCACATTTTTGAAAAAAATACAAAATCATAATAAGTATATAAATACAAATTGACCCGTTTTCGTTCTGGTATATCATAATACCCTATCCTCAAGCTAATAGACAAGAAAAATCAATTTTTGGTTCTGCAAAAAAATCTGGCAAAATGCGTGAGTGTTAACCCACAAAATGACGCGTTTTTGAAAAAATACAAAATCGTAATTATATAACCACGAATTGACCCGTTTTCATTCTGGTATATCATAATACCATATCCTCAAGCTAATAGACAAGAAAAATCAATTTTTGGTTCTGCAAAAAAATCTGGCAAAATGCGTGAGTTTTAACCCACAAAATGACGCGTTTTAGAAAAAATACAAAATCATAAGTATATAACCACGAATTGACCAGTTTTTGTTCTGGTATATCATAATACCATATCCTCAAGCTAATAGACAAGAAAAATCAATTTTTGGTTCTGCAAAAAAATCTGACAAAATGCGTGAGTTTTAACCCACAAAATGACGCGTTTTTGAAAAAATACAAAATCATAAGTATATAACCAGGAATTGACCCGTTTTTGTTCTGTTATATCATAATACCATATCCTCAAGCTAATAGACAAGAAAAATCAAGTATTGGTTCTGCAAAACAATCTGGCAAAATGCGTGAGTGTTAACCCACAAAATGACGCATTTTTGAAAAAATACAAAATCATAATTATATAACCACGAATTGACCCGTTTTCGTTCTAGTATATTATAGTACCATATCCTCAAGATAATAGACAAGTAAAATCAATTTTTGGTTCTGCAAAAAAATCTTGCAAAAGCGTGAGTGTTAACCCACAAAATGGCGCGTTTTTGAAAAAAATACAAAATCATAATAAGTATATAACCACGAATAGACCAGTTTTTGTTCTGGTATATCATAATACCATATCCTCAAGCTAATAGACAAGAAAAATCAATTTTTGGTTCCGAAAAAAATTATGGCAAAATGTGTGAGTGTTTACCCACAAAATGGCGCGTTTTTGAAAAAATACAAAATCATAATAAGTATATAACCACGAATTGACCCGTTTTCATTCTGGTATATCATAATACCATATCCTCAAGCTAATAGACAAGAAAAATCAATTTTTGGTTCTGCAAAAAAATCTGGAAAAATGCGTGAGTTTTAACCCACAAAATGACGCGTTTTAGAAAAAATACATAATCATAAGTATATAACCACGAATTGACCAGTTTTTGTTCTGGTATATCATAATACCATACCCTCAAGCTAATAGACAAGAAAAATCAATTTTTGGTTCTGCAAAAAAATGTGGCAAAATGCGTGAGTGTTAACCCACAAAATGGCGCGTTTTTGAAAAAATAAAAAATCATAATAAGTATATAACCACGAATTGACTCGTTTTTGTTCTGGTATATTATAATACCATATCCTCAAGCTAATAGACAAGAAAAATCAAGTTTTGGTTCTGTAAAAAAATCTGGCAAAATGCGTGAGTTTTAACCCACAAAATGACGCGTTTTTGAAAAAAATACAAAATCATAAGTATATAACCACGAATTGAACCGTTTTCATTCTGGTATATCATAATACCATATACTAAAGCTAATAGACAAGAAAAATCAATTTTTGGTTCTGCAAAAAAATCTGGCAAAATGCGTGAGTGTTAACCCACAAAATGACGCGTTTTTGAAAAAATACAAAATCATAAGTATATAACCACGAATTGACCCGTTTTCGTTCTGGTATATTATAGTACCATATCCTCAATATAATAGACAAGAAAAATCAATTTTTGGTTCTGCAAAAAAATCTGGCAAAATGCGTGAGTGTTAACCCACAAAATGGCACGTTTTTGAAAAAAATACAAAATCATAATAAGTATATAAATACAAATTGACCCGTTTTCGTTCTGGTATATCATAATACCCTATCCTCAAGCTAATAGATAAGAAAAATCAATTTTTGGTTCTACAAAAAAATCTGGCAAAATGCGTGAGTGTTAACCCACAAAATGACGCGTTTTTGAAAAAATACAAAATCGTAATTATATAACCACGAATTGACCCGTTTTCATTCTGGTATATCATAATACCATATCCTCAAGCTAATAGACAGGAAAAATCAATTTTTGGTTCTGCAAAAAAATCTGGCAAAATGCGTGAGTTTTAACCCACAAAATGACGCGTTTTAGAAAAAATACAAAATCATAAGTATATAACCACGAATTGACCAGTTTTTGTTCTGGTATATCATAATACCATATCCTCAAGCTAATAGACAAGAAAAATCAATTTTTGGTTCTGCAAAAAAATCTGACAAAATGCGTGAGTTTTAACCCACAAAATGACGCGTTTTTGAAAAAATACAAAATCATAAGTATATTACCAGGAATTGACCCGTTTTTGTTCTGGTATATCATAATACCATATCCTCAAGCTAATAGACAAGAAAAATCAAGTATTGGTTCTGCAAAACAATCTGGCAAAATGCGTGAGTGTTAACCCACAAAATGACGCATTTTTGAAAAAATACAAAATCATAATTATATAACCACGAATTAACCCGTTTTCGTTCTAGTATATTATAGTACCATTTCCTCAAGATAATAGACAAGTAAAATCAATTTTTTGTTCTGCAAAAAAATCTGGCAAAATGCGTGAGTGTTAACCCACAAAATGGCGCGTTTTTGAAAAAAATACAAAATCATAATAAGTATATAACGACGAATTGACCAGTTTTTGTTCTGGTATATCATAATACCATATCCTCAAGCTAATAGACAAGAAAAATCAATTTTTGGTTCCGAAAAAAAATATGGCAAAATGTGTGAGTGTTTACCCACAAAATGGCGCGTTTTTGAAAAAATACAAAATCATAATAAGTATATAACCACGAATTGACCCGTTTTCATTCTGGTATATCATAATACCATATCCTCAAGCTAATAGACAAGAAAAATCAATTTTTGGTTCTGCAAAAAAATCTGGAAAAATGCGTGAGTTTTAACCCACAAAATGACGCGTTTTAGAGAAAATACATAATCATAAGTATATAACCACGAATTGACCAGTTTTTGTTCTGGTATATCATAATACCATACCCTCAAGCTAATAGACAAGAAAAATCATTTTTTGGTTCTGCAAAAAAATCTGGCAAAATGCGTGAGTGTTAACCCACAAAATGGCGCGTTTTTGAAAAAATAAAAAAATCATAATAAGTATATAACCACGAATTGACTCGTTTTTGTTCTGGTATATTATAATACAATATCCTCAAGCTAATAGACAAGAAAAATCAATTTTTGGTTCTGTAAAAAAATCTGGCAAAATGCGTGAGTTTTAACCCACAAAATGAAGCGTTTTTGAAAAAAATACAAAATCATAATTATATAACCACGAATTGAACCGTTTTCATTCTGGTATATCATAATACCATATACTAAAGCTAATAGACAAGAAAAATCAATTTTTGGTTCTGCAAAAAAATCTGGCAAAATGCGTGAGTGTTAACCCACAAAATGATGCGTTTTTGAAAAAATACAAAATCATAAGTATATAACCACGAATTGACCCGTTTTTGTTCTGGTATATTGTAGTACCATATCATCAAGATAATAGACAAGAAAAATCAATTTTTGGTTCTGCAAAAAAATCTGGCAAAATGCGTGAGTTTTAACCCACAAAATGACGCGTTTTAGAAGAAATACAAAATCATAAGTATATAACCACAAATTGACCAGTTTTTGTTCTGGTATATCATAATACCATATCCTCAAGCTAATAGACAAGAAAAATCAATTTTTGGTTCTGCAAAAAAATCTGGCAAAATGCGTGAGTGTTAACCCACAAAATGGCGCGTTTTTGAAAAAATAAAAAATCATAATAAGTATATAACCACGAATTGACTCGTTTTTGTTCTGGTATATCATAATACCATATCCTCAATCTTATAGACAAGAAAAATCAATTTTTGGTTCTGCAAAAAAATCTGGCAAAATGCGTGAGTTTTAACCCACAAAATGACGCGTTTTTGAAAAAATACAAAATCATAAGTATATAACTAGGAATTGACCCGGTTTTGTTCTGGTATATCATAATACCATATCCTCAAACTAATAGACAAGAAAAATCGAGTATTGGTTCTGCAAAAAAATCTGGCAAAATGCGTGAGTGTTAACCCACAAAATGACGCGTTTTTGAAAAAATACAAAATCATAAGTATATAACCATGAATTGACCAGTTTTTGTTCTGGTATATCATAATACCATATCCTCAAGCTAATAGACAAGAAAAATCTATTTTTGGTTTTGCAAAAAAATCTGGCAAAATGCGTGAGTGTTAACCCACAAAATGGCGCGTTTTTGAGAAAAATACAAAATCATAAGTATATATAACCACGAATTGACCCGTTTTCGTTCTGGTATATCATAATACCATATACTAAAGCTAATAGACAAGAAAAATCAATTTTTGGTTCTACAAAAAAATCTGGCAAAATGCGTGAGTGTTAACCCATAAAATGACGAGTTTTTGAAAAATTACAAAATCATAATTATATAAGCACGAATTGACCCGTTTTCATTCTGGTATATCATAATACCATATCCTCAAGCTAATAGACAAGAAAATCAATTTTTGGTTCTGCAAAAATCTAGCAAAATGCGTGAGTTTTAACCCACAAAATGGCGCGTTTTTGAAAAAAAATACAAAATCATAAGTATATAACAACGAATTCACCCGTTTTCGTTCTGGTATATCATAATACCATATCCTAAAGCTAATAGACAAGAAAAATCAATTTTTGGTTCTACAAAAAAATCTGGCAAAATGCGTGAGTGTTAACCCACAAAATGACGCGTTTTTGAAAAAATACAAAATCATAAGTATATAACCACGAATTGACCCGTTTTTGTTCTGGTATATTATAGTACCATATCCTCAAGATAATAGACAAGAAAAATCAATTTTTGGTTCTGCAAAAAAATTCTGGCAAAATGCGTGAGTGTTAACCCCACAAAATGACGCGTTTTTGAAAAAAATATAAAATTATAATAAGTATATAAACACGAATTGACCCGTTTTCGTTCTGGTATATCATAATACCCTATCCTCAAGCTAATAGACAAGAAAAATCAATTTTTGGTTCTGCAGAAAAAATCTGGCAAAATGCGTGAGTGTTAACCCACAAAATGACGCGTTTTTGAAAAAATACAAAATCATAATTATATAACCACGAATTGACCCGTTTTCAATCTGGTATATCATAATACCATATCCTCAAGCTAATAGACAAGAAAAATCAATTTTTGGTTCTGCAAAAAAATCTGGCAAAATGCGTGAGTGTTAACCCACAAAATGGCGCGTTTTTGAAAAAATAAAAAATCATAATAAGTATATAACCACGAATTGACTCGTTTTTGTTCTTGTATATCATAATACCATATCCTCAAGCTAATAGACAAGAAAAATCAATTTTTGGTTCTGCAAAAAATTATGGCAAAATGTGTGAGTGTTAACCCACAAAATGGCGCATTTTGAAAAAATACAAAATCATAATATGTATATAAACACGAATTGACCCGTTTTCGTTCTGGTATATCATAATACCATATTCTCAAACTAATAGACAAGAAATTCAATTTTTGGTTCTGCAAAAAATTCTGGCAAAATGTGTGAGTGTTAACCCACAAAATGGCGCGTTTTTGAAAAAATACAAAATCATAATAAGTATATAACCACGAATTGACCCGTTTTCGTTCTGGTATATTATAATACCATATCCTCAAGCTAATAGACAAGAAAAATCAATTTTTGGTTCTGCAAAAAAATCTGGCAAAATGCATTAGTGTTAAGCCACAAAATGACGCGTTTTAGATAAAATACAAAATCATAAGTATATAACCACGAATTGACCCGTTTTTATTCTGGTATATCATAATACCATATCATCAAGCTAATAGACAAGAAAAATCAATTTTTGGTTCTGCAAAAAAATCTGGCAAAATGCGTGAGTGTTAACCCACAAAATGGCGTGTTTTTGAAAAAATACAAAATCATAATTATATAACAACGAATTGACCCGTTTTCGTTCTAGTATATCATAATACCATATCCTCAAGCTAATAGATAAGAAAAATCAATTTTTGGTTTTGCAAAAAAAATTGGCAAAATGCGTGAGTGTTAACCCACAAAATGGCGCGTTTTTGAAAAAATACAAAATCATAAGTATATAACCACGAATTGACTCGTTTTTGTTCTGGTATATCATAATACCATATCCTCAAGCTAATAGACAAGACAAATCATTTTATGGTTCTGCAAAAAAATCTGGCAAAATGCGTGAGTTTTAACCCACAAAATGGTGCGTTTTTGAAAAAAATAGAAAATCATAAGTATATAACAACGAATTGACCTGTTTTCGTTCTGGTATATCATAATACCATATCCTAAAGCTAATAGACAAGAAAAATCAATTTTTGGTTCTACAAAAAAATCTGGCAAAATGCGTGAGTGTTAACCCACAAAATGACGTGTTTTTGAAAAAATACAAAATCATAAGTATATAACCACGAATTGACCCGTTTTCGTTCTGGTATATTATAGTACCATATCCTCAAGATAATAGACAAGAAAAATCAATTTTTGGTTCTGCAAAAAAATCTGGCAAAATGCGTGAGTGTTAACCCACAAAATGGCACGTTTTTGAAAAAAATACAAAATCATAATAAGTATATAAACACGAATTGACCCGTTTTCGTTCTGGTATATCATAATACCCTATCCTCAAGGTAATAGACAAGAAAAATCAATTTTTGGTTCTGCAAAAAAATCTGGCAAAATGCATAAGTGTTAACCCACAAAATGACGCGTTTTTGAAAAAATGCAAAATCGTAATTATATAACCACGAAATGACCCATTTTCATTCTGGTATATCATAATACCATATCCTCAAGTTAATAGACAAGAAAAATCAATTTTTGGTTCTGCAAAAAAATCTGGCAAAATGCGTGAGTTTTAACCCACAAAATGACGCGTTTTAGAAAAAATACAAAATCATAAGTATATAACCACGAATTGACCAGTTTTTGTTCTGGTATATCATAATACCATATCCTCAAGCTAATAGACAAGAAAAATCAATTTTTGGTTCTGCAAAAAAATCTAGCAAAATGCGTGAGTGTTAACCCACAAAATGGCGCGTTTTTGAAAAAATAAAAAATCATAATAAGTATATAACCACGAATTGACTCGTTTTTGTTTTTGTATATCATAATACCATATCCTCAAGCTAATAGACAAGAAAAATCAATTTTTGGTTCTGCAAAAAAATCTGGCAAAATGCGTGAGTTTTAACCCACAAAATGACGCGTTTTTGAAAAAATACAAAATCATAAGTATATAACTAGGAATTGACCCGGTTTTGTTCTGGTATATCATAATACCATATCCTCAAACTAATAGACAAGAAAAATCAAGTATTGGTTCTGCAAAAAAATCTGGCAAAATGCGTGAGTGTTAACCCACAAAATGACGCGTTTTTGAAAAAATACAAAATCATAAGTATATAACCATGAATTGACCAGTTTTTGTTCTGGTATATCATAATACCATATCCTCAAGCTAATAGACAAGAAAAATCTATTTTTGGTTTTGCAAAAAAATCTGGCAAAATGCGTGAGTGTTAACCCACAAAATGGCGCGTTTTTGAGAAAAATACAAAATCATAAGTATATATAACCACGAATTGACCCGTTTTCGTTCTGGTATATCATAATACCATATACTAAAGCTAATAGACAAGAAAAATCAATTTTTGGTTCTACAAAAAAATCTGGCAAAATGCGTGAGTGTTAACCCATAAAATGACGAGTTTTTGAAAAATTACAAAATCATAATTATATAAGCACGAATTGACCCGTTTTCATTCTGGTATATCATAATACCATATCCTCAAGCTAATAGACAAGAAAATCAATTTTTGGTTCTGCAAAAATCTAGCAAAATGCGTGAGTTTTAACCCACAAAATGGCGCGTTTTTGAAAAAAAATACAAAATCATAAGTATATAACAACGAATTCACCCGTTTTCGTTCTGGTATATCATAATACCATATCCTAAAGCTAATAGACAAGAAAAATCAATTTTTGGTTCTACAAAAAAATCTGGCAAAATGCGTGAGTGTTAACCCACAAAATGACGCGTTTTTGAAAAAATACAAAATCATAAGTATATAACCACGAATTGACCCGTTTTTGTTCTGGTATATTATAGTACCATATCCTCAAGATAATAGACAAGAAAAATCAATTTTTGGTTCTGCAAAAAAATTCTGGCAAAATGCGTGAGTGTTAACCCCACAAAATGACGCGTTTTTGAAAAAAATATAAAATTATAATAAGTATATAAACACGAATTGACCCGTTTTCGTTCTGGTATATCATAATACCCTATCCTCAAGCTAATAGACAAGAAAAATCAATTTTTGGTTCTGCAGAAAAAATCTGGCAAAATGCGTGAGTGTTAACCCACAAAATGACGCGTTTTTGAAAAAATACAAAATCATAAGTATATAACCATGAATTGACCAGTTTTTGTTCTGGTATATCATAATACCATATCCTCAAGCTAATAGACAAGAAAAATCTATTTTTGGTTTTGCAAAAAAATCTGGCAAAATGCGTGAGTGTTAACCCACAAAATGGCGCGTTTTTGAGAAAAATACAAAATCATAAGTATATATAACCACGAATTGACCCGTTTTCGTTCTGGTATATCATAATACCATATACTAAAGCTAATAGACAAGAAAAATCAATTTTTGGTTCTACAAAAAAATCTGGCAAAATGCGTGAGTGTTAACCCATAAAATGACGAGTTTTTGAAAAATTACAAAATCATAATTATATAAGCACGAATTGACCCGTTTTCATTCTGGTATATCATAATACCATATCCTCAAGCTAATAGACAAGAAAATCAATTTTTGGTTCTGCAAAAATCTAGCAAAATGCGTGAGTTTTAACCCACAAAATGGCGCGTTTTTGAAAAAAAATACAAAATCATAAGTATATAACAACGAATTCACCCGTTTTCGTTCTGGTATATCATAATACCATATCCTAAAGCTAATAGACAAGAAAAATCAATTTTTGGTTCTACAAAAAAATCTGGCAAAATGCGTGAGTGTTAACCCACAAAATGACGCGTTTTTGAAAAAATACAAAATCATAAGTATATAACCACGAATTGACCCGTTTTTGTTCTGGTATATTATAGTACCATATCCTCAAGATAATAGACAAGAAAAATCAATTTTTGGTTCTGCAAAAAAATTCTGGCAAAATGCGTGAGTGTTAACCCCACAAAATGACGCGTTTTTGAAAAAAATATAAAATTATAATAAGTATATAAACACGAATTGACCCGTTTTCGTTCTGGTATATCATAATACCCTATCCTCAAGCTAATAGACAAGAAAAATCAATTTTTGGTTCTGCAGAAAAAATCTGGCAAAATGCGTGAGTGTTAACCCACAAAATGACGCGTTTTTGAAAAAATACAAAATCATAATTATATAACCACGAATTGACCCGTTTTCAATCTGGTATATCATAATACCATATCCTCAAGCTAATAGACAAGAAAAATCAATTTTTGGTTCTGCAAAAAAATCTGGCAAAATGCGTGAGTGTTAACCCACAAAATGGCGCGTTTTTGAAAAAATAAAAAATCATAATAAGTATATAACCACGAATTGACTCGTTTTTGTTCTTGTATATCATAATACCATATCCTCAAGCTAATAGACAAGAAAAATCAATTTTTGGTTCTGCAAAAAATTATGGCAAAATGTGTGAGTGTTAACCCACAAAATGGCGCATTTTGAAAAAATACAAAATCATAATATGTATATAAACACGAATTGACCCGTTTTCGTTCTGGTATATCATAATACCATATTCTCAAACTAATAGACAAGAAATTCAATTTTTGGTTCTGCAAAAAATTCTGGCAAAATGTGTGAGTGTTAACCCACAAAATGGCGCGTTTTTGAAAAAATACAAAATCATAATAAGTATATAACCACGAATTGACCCGTTTTCGTTCTGGTATATTATAATACCATATCCTCAAGCTAATAGACAAGAAAAATCAATTTTTGGTTCTGCAAAAAAATCTGGCAAAATGCATTAGTGTTAAGCCACAAAATGACGCGTTTTAGATAAAATACAAAATCATAAGTATATAACCACGAATTGACCCGTTTTTATTCTGGTATATCATAATACCATATCATCAAGCTAATAGACAAGAAAAATCAATTTTTGGTTCTGCAAAAAAATCTGGCAAAATGCGTGAGTGTTAACCCACAAAATGGCGTGTTTTTGAAAAAATACAAAATCATAATTATATAACAACGAATTGACCCGTTTTCGTTCTAGTATATCATAATACCATATCCTCAAGCTAATAGATAAGAAAAATCAATTTTTGGTTTTGCAAAAAAAATTGGCAAAATGCGTGAGTGTTAACCCACAAAATGGCGCGTTTTTGAAAAAATACAAAATCATAAGTATATAACCACGAATTGACTCGTTTTTGTTCTGGTATATCATAATACCATATCCTCAAGCTAATAGACAAGACAAATCATTTTATGGTTCTGCAAAAAAATCTGGCAAAATGCGTGAGTTTTAACCCACAAAATGGTGCGTTTTTGAAAAAAATAGAAAATCATAAGTATATAACAACGAATTGACCTGTTTTCGTTCTGGTATATCATAATACCATATCCTAAAGCTAATAGACAAGAAAAATCAATTTTTGGTTCTACAAAAAAATCTGGCAAAATGCGTGAGTGTTAACCCACAAAATGACGTGTTTTTGAAAAAATACAAAATCATAAGTATATAACCACGAATTGACCCGTTTTCGTTCTGGTATATTATAGTACCATATCCTCAAGATAATAGACAAGAAAAATCAATTTTTGGTTCTGCAAAAAAATCTGGCAAAATGCGTGAGTGTTAACCCACAAAATGGCGCGTTTTTGAAAAAATACAAAATCATAAGTATATAACCACGAATTGACTCGTTTTTGTTCTGGTATATCATAATACCATATCCTCAAGCTAATAGACAAGACAAATCATTTTATGGTTCTGCAAAAAAATCTGGCAAAATGCGTGAGTTTTAACCCACAAAATGGTGCGTTTTTGAAAAAAATAGAAAATCATAAGTATATAACAACGAATTGACCTGTTTTCGTTCTGGTATATCATAATACCATATCCTAAAGCTAATAGACAAGAAAAATCAATTTTTGGTTCTACAAAAAAATCTGGCAAAATGCGTGAGTGTTAACCCACAAAATGACGTGTTTTTGAAAAAATACAAAATCATAAGTATATAACCACGAATTGACCCGTTTTCGTTCTGGTATATTATAGTACCATATCCTCAAGATAATAGACAAGAAAAATCAATTTTTGGTTCTGCAAAAAAATCTGGCAAAATGCGTGAGTGTTAACCCACAAAATGGCACGTTTTTGAAAAAAATACAAAATCATAATAAGTATATAAACACGAATTGACCCGTTTTCGTTCTGGTATATCATAATACCCTATCCTCAAGGTAATAGACAAGAAAAATCAATTTTTGGTTCTGCAAAAAAATCTGGCAAAATGCATAAGTGTTAACCCACAAAATGACGCGTTTTTGAAAAAATGCAAAATCGTAATTATATAACCACGAAATGACCCATTTTCATTCTGGTATATCATAATACCATATCCTCAAGTTAATAGACAAGAAAAATCAATTTTTGGTTCTGCAAAAAAATCTGGCAAAATGCGTGAGTTTTAACCCACAAAATGACGCGTTTTAGAAAAAATACAAAATCATAAGTATATAACCACGAATTGACCAGTTTTTGTTCTGGTATATCATAATACCATATCCTCAAGCTAATAGACAAGAAAAATCAATTTTTGGTTCTGCAAAAAAATCTAGCAAAATGCGTGAGTGTTAACCCACAAAATGGCGCGTTTTTGAAAAAATAAAAAATCATAATAAGTATATAACCACGAATTGACTTGTTTTTGTTTTTGTATATCATAATACCATATCCTCAAGCTAATAGACAAGAAAAATCAATTTTTGGTTCTGCAAAAAAATCTGGCAAAATGCGTGAGTTTTAACCCACAAAATGACGCGTTTTTGAAAAAATACAAAATCATAAGTATATAACTAGGAATTGACCCGGTTTTGTTCTGGTATATCATAATACCATATCCTCAAACTAATAGACAAGAAAAATCAAGTATTGGTTCTGCAAAAAAATCTGGCAAAATGCGTGAGTGTTAACCCACAAAATGACGCGTTTTTGAAAAAATACAAAATCATAAGTATATAACCATGAATTGACCAGTTTTTGTTCTGGTATATCATAATACCATATCCTCAAGCTAATAGACAAGAAAAATCTATTTTTGGTTTTGCAAAAAAATCTGGCAAAATGCGTGAGTGTTAACCCACAAAATGGCGCGTTTTTGAGAAAAATACAAAATCATAAGTATATATAACCACGAATTGACCCGTTTTCGTTCTGGTATATCATAATACCATATACTAAAGCTAATAGACAAGAAAAATCAATTTTTGGTTCTACAAAAAAATCTGGCAAAATGCGTGAGTGTTAACCCATAAAATGACGAGTTTTTGAAAAATTACAAAATCATAATTATATAAGCACGAATTGACCCGTTTTCATTCTGGTATATCATAATACCATATCCTCAAGCTAATAGACAAGAAAATCAATTTTTGGTTCTGCAAAAATCTAGCAAAATGCGTGAGTTTTAACCCACAAAATGGCGCGTTTTTGAAAAAAAATACAAAATCATAAGTATATAACAACGAATTCACCCGTTTTCGTTCTGGTATATCATAATACCATATCCTAAAGCTAATAGACAAGAAAAATCAATTTTTGGTTCTACAAAAAAATCTGGCAAAATGCGTGAGTGTTAACCCACAAAATGACGCGTTTTTGAAAAAATACAAAATCATAAGTATATAACCACGAATTGACCCGTTTTTGTTCTGGTATATTATAGTACCATATCCTCAAGATAATAGACAAGAAAAATCAATTTTTGGTTCTGCAAAAAAATTCTGGCAAAATGCGTGAGTGTTAACCCCACAAAATGACGCGTTTTTGAAAAAAATATAAAATTATAATAAGTATATAAACACGAATTGACCCGTTTTTGTTCTGGTATATCATAATACCCTATCCTCAAGCTAATAGACAAGAAAAATCAATTTTTGGTTCTGCAGAAAAAATCTGGCAAAATGCGTGAGTGTTAACCCACAAAATGACGCGTTTTTGAAAAAATACAAAATCATAATTATATAACCACGAATTGACCCGTTTTCATTCTGGTATATCATAATACCATATCCTCAAGCTAATAGACAAGAAAAATCAATTTTTGGTTCTGCAAAAAAATCTGGCAAAATGCGTGAGTGTTAACCCACAAAATGGCGCGTTTTTGAAAAAATAAAAAATCATAATAAGTATATAACCACGAATTGACTCGTTTTTGTTCTTGTATATCATAATACCATATCCTCAAGCTAATAGACAAGAAAAATCAATTTTTGGTTCTGCAAAAAATTATGGCAAAATGTGTGAGTGTTAACCCACAAAATGGCGCATTTTGAAAAAATACAAAATCATAATATGTATATAAACACGAATTGACCCGTTTTCGTTCTGGTATATCATAATACCATATTCTCAAACTAATAGACAAGAAATTCAATTTTTGGTTCTGCAAAAAATTCTGGCAAAATGTGTGAGTGTTAACCCACAAAATGGCGCGTTTTTGAAAAAATACAAAATCATAATAAGTATATAACCACGAATTGACCCGTTTTCGTTCTGGTATATTATAATACCATATCCTCAAGCTAATAGACAAGAAAAATCAATTTTTGGTTCTGCAAAAAAATCTGGCAAAATGCATTAGTGTTAAGCCACAAAATGACGCGTTTTAGATAAAATACAAAATCATAAGTATATAACCACGAATTGACCCGTTTTTATTCTGGTATATCATAATACCATATCATCAAGCTAATAGACAAGAAAAATCAATTTTTGGTTCTGCAAAAAAATCTGGCAAAATGCGTGAGTGTTAACCCACAAAATGGCGTGTTTTTGAAAAAATACAAAATCATAATTATATAACAACGAATTGACCCGTTTTCGTTCTAGTATATCATAATACCATATCCTCAAGCTAATAGACAAGAAAAATCAATTTTTGGTTTTGCAAAAAAAATTGGCAAAATGCGTGAGTGTTAACCCACAAAATGGCGCGTTTTTGAAAAAATACAAAATCATAAGTATATAACCACGAATTGACTCGTTTTTGTTCTGGTATATCATAATACCATATCCTCAAGCTAATAGACAAGACAAATCATTTTATGGTTCTGCAAAAAAATCTGGCAAAATGCATGAGTTTTAACCCACAAAATGGTGCGTTTTTGAAAAAAATAGAAAATCATAAGTATATAACAACGAATTGACCTGTTTTCGTTCTGGTATATCATAATACCATATCCTAAAGCTAATAGACAAGAAAAATCAATTTTTGGTTCTACAAAAAAATCTGGCAAAATGCGTGAGTGTTAACCCACAAAATGACGTGTTTTTGAAAAAATACAAAATCATAAGTATATAACCACGAATTGACCCGTTTTCGTTCTGGTATATTATAGTACCATATCCTCAAGATAATAGACAAGAAAAATCAATTTTTGGTTCTGCAAAAAAATCTGGCAAAATGCGTGAGTGTTAACCCACAAAATGGCACGTTTTTGAAAAAAATACAAAATCATAATAAGTATATAAACACGAATTGACCCGTTTTCGTTCTGGTATATCATAATACCCTATCCTCAAGGTAATAGACAAGAAAAATCAATTTTTGGTTCTGCAAAAAAATCTGGCAAAATGCATAAGTGTTAACCCACAAAATGACGCGTTTTTGAAAAAATGCAAAATCGTAATTATATAACCACGAAATGACCCATTTTCATTCTGGTATATCATAATACCATATCCTCAAGTTAATAGACAAGAAAAATCAATTTTTGGTTCTGCAAAAAAATCTGGCAAAATGCGTGAGTTTTAACCCACAAAATGACGCGTTTTAGAAAAAATACAAAATCATAAGTATATAACCACGAATTGACCAGTTTTTGTTCTGGTATATCATAATACCATATCCTCAAGCTAATAGACAAGAAAAATCAATTTTTGGTTCTGCAAAAAAATCTAGCAAAATGCGTGAGTGTTAACCCACAAAATGGCGCGTTTTTGAAAAAATAAAAAATCATAATAAGTATATAACCACGAATTGACTCGTTTTTGTTTTTGTATATCATAATACCATATCCTCAAGCTAATAGACAAGAAAAATCAATTTTTGGTTCTGCAAAAAAATCTGCCAAAATGCGTGAGTTTTAACCCACAAAATGGCGCGTTTTTGAAAAAATACAAAATCTTAATAAGTATATAACCACGAATTGACCCGTTTTCGTTCTGGTATATCATAATACCATATCCTCAAGCTAATAGACAAGAAAAATCAAGTATTGGTTTTGCAAAAAAATCTGGCAAAATGCGTGAGTGTTAACCCACAAAATGACGCATTTTTGAAAAAATACAAAATCATAATTATATAACCACGAATTGACCCGTTTTCATTCTGGTATATTATAGTACCATATCCTCAAGATAATAGATAAGAAAAATCAATTTTTGGTTCTGCAAAAAAATCTGGCAAAATGCGTGAGTGTTAACCCACAAAATGTCGCGTTTTTGAAAAGAATACAAAATCATAATAAGTATATAAACACGAATTGACCCGTTTTCGTTCTGGTATATCATAATACCATATAATAAAGCTAATATACAAGAAAAATCAATTTTTGGTTCTACAAAAAAATCTGGTAAAATGCGTGAGTGTTTACCCATAAAATGACGAGTTTTTGAAAAAATACAAAATCATAATTATATAAGCACGAATTGACCCGTTTTCGTTCTGGTATATCATAATACCATATCCTCAAGCTAATAGACAAGAAAATCAATTTTTGGTTCTGCAAAAAAATCAAGCAAAATGCGTGAGTGTTAACCCCACAAAATGGCGCGGTTTTGAAAAAAATATAAAATCATAATAAGTATATAAACACGAATTGACCCGTTTTCGTTCTGGTATATCATAATACCCTATCCTCAAGCTAATAGACAAGAAAAATCAATTTTTGGTTCTGCAAAAAAATCTGGCAAAATGCGTGAGTTTTAAACCACAAAATGGCGCGTTTTTGAAAAAAAAAAATCATAAGTATATAACAACGAAATCACCCATTTTCGTTCTGGTATATCATAATACCATATCCTAAAGCTAATAGACAAGAAAAATCAATTTTTGGTTCTACAAAAAAATCTGGCAAAATGCGTGAGTGTTAACCCACAAAATGACGCGTTTTTGAAAAAATACAAAATCATAAGTATATAACCACGAATTGACCCGTTTTTGTTCTGGTATATTATAGTACCATATCCTCAAGATAATAGACAAGAAAAATCAATTTTTGGTTCTGCAAAAAAATCTGGCAAAATGCGTGAGTGTTAACCCACAAAATGGCGCGTTTTTGAAAAAATACAAAATCATAAGTATATAACCACGAATTGACTCGTTTTTGTTCTGGTATATCATAATACCATATCCTCAAGCTAATAGACAAGACAAATCATTTTATGGTTCTGCAAAAAAATCTGGCAAAATGCGTGAGTTTTAACCCACAAAATGGTGCGTTTTTGAAAAAAATAGAAAATCATAAGTATATAACAACGAATTGACCTGTTTCGTTCTGGTATATCATAATAACATATCCTAAAGCTAATAGACAAGAAAAATCAATTTTTGGTTCTACAAAAAAATCTGGCAAAATGCGTGAGTGTTAACCCACAAAATGACGCGTTTTTGAAAAAATACAAAATCATAAGTATATAACCACGAATTGACCCGTTTTCATTTTGGTATATTATAGTAACATATCCTCAAGATAATAGACAAGAAAAATCAATTTTTGGTTCTGCAAAAAAATCTGGCAAAATGCGTGAGTGTTAACCCACAAAATGGCACGTTTTTGAAAAAAATACAAAATCATAATAAGTATATAAACACGAATTGACCCGTTTTCGTTCTGGTATATCATAATACCCTATCCTCAACGTAATAGCCAAGAAAAATCAATTTTTGGTTCTGCAAAAAAATCTGGCAAAATGCATAAGTGTTAACCCACAAAATGACGCGTTTTTGAAAAAATGCAAAATCGTAATTATATAACCACGAAATGACCCATTTTCATTCTGGTATATCATAATACCATATCCTCAAGTTAATAGACAAGAAAAATCAATTTTTGGTTCTGCAAAAAAATCTGGCAAAATGCGTGAGTTTTAACCCACAAAATGACGCGTTTTAGAAAAAATACAAAATCATAAGTATATAACCACTAATTGACCAGTTTTTGTTCTGGTATATCATAATACCATATCCTCAAGCTAATAGACAAGAAAAATCAATTTTTGTTCTGCAAAAAAATCTGGCAAAATGCGTGAGTGTTAACCCACAAAATGGCGCGTTTTTGAAAAAATAAAAAATCATAATAAGTATATAACCAAGAATTGACTCGTTTTTGTTCTTGTATATCATAATACCATATCCTCAAGCTAATAGACAAGAAAAATCAATTTTTGGTTCTGCAAAAAAATCTGCCAAAATGCGTGAGTTTTAACCCACAAAATGGCGCGTTTTTGAAAAAATACAAAATCTTAATAAGTATATAACCACGAATTGACCCGTTTTCGTTCTGGTATATCATAATACCATATCCTCAAGCTAATAGACAAGAAAAATCAAGTATTGGTTCTGCAAAAAAATCTGGCAAAATGCGTGAGTGTTAACCCACAAAATGACGCATTTTTGAAAAAATACAAAATCATAATTATATAACCACGAATTGACCCGTTTTCATTCTGGTATATTATAGTACCATATCCTCAAGATAATAGATAAGAAAAATCAATTTTTGGTTCTGCAAAAAAATCTGGCAAAATGCGTGAGTGTTAACCCAAAAAATGGCGCGTTTTTGAAAAGAATACAAAATCATAATAAGTATATAAACACGAATTGACCCGTTTTCGTTCTGGTATATCATAATACCATATAATAAAGCTAATATACAAGAAAAATCAATTTTTGGTTCTACAAAAAAATCTGGCAAAATGCGTGAGTGTTTACCCATAAAATGACGAGTTTTTGAAAAAATACAAAATCATAATTATATAAGCACGAATTGACCCGTTTTCGTTCTGGTATATCATAATACCATATGCTCAAGCTAATAGACAAGAAAATCAATTTTTGGTTCTGCAAAAAAATCAAGCAAAATGCGTGAGTGTTAACCCCACAAAATGGCGCGGTTTTGAAAAAAATATAAAATCATAATAAGTATATAAACACGAATTGACCCGTTTTCGTTCTGGTATATCATAATACCCTATCCTCAAGCTAATAGACAAGAAAAATCAATTTTTGGTTCTGCAAAAAAATCTGGCAAAATGCGTGAGTTTTAAACCACAAAATGGCGCGTTTTTGAAAAAAAAAATCATAAGTATATAACAACGAAATCACCCGTTTTCGTTCTGGTATATCATAATACCATATCCTAAAGCTAATAGACAAGAAAAAACAATTTTTGGTTCTACAAAAAAATCTGGCAAAATGCGTGAGTGTTAACCCACAAAATGACGCGTTTTTGAAAAAATACAAAATCATAAGTATATAACCACGAATCGACCCGTTTTTGTTCTGGTATATTATAGTACCATATCCTCAAGATAATAGACAAGAAAAATCAATTTTTGGTTCTGCAAAAAAATCTGGCAAAATGCGTGAGTGTTAACCCACAAAATGGCGCGTTTTTGAAAAAATACAAAATCATAAGTATATAACCACGAATTGACTCGTTTTTGTTCTGGTATATCATAATACCATATCCTCAAGCTAATAGACAAGACAAATCATTTTATGGTTCTGCAAAAAAATCTGGCAAAATGCGTGAGTTTTAACCCACAAAATGGTGCGTTTTTGAAAAAAATAGAAAATCATAAGTATATAACAACGAATTGACCTGTTTCGTTCTGGTATATCATAATAACATATCCTAAAGCTAATAGACAAGAAAAATCAATTTTTGGTTCTACAAAAAAATCTGGCAAAATGCGTGAGTGTTAACCCACAAAATGACGCGTTTTTGAAAAAATACAAAATCATAAGTATATAACCACGAATTGACCCGTTTTCATTTTGGTATATTATAGTAACATATCCTCAAGATAATAGACAAGAAAAATCAATTTTTGGTTCTGCAAAAAAATCTGGCAAAATGCGTGAGTGTTAACCCACAAAATGGCAAGTTTTTGAAAAAAATACAAAATCATAATAAGTATATAAACACGAATTGACCCGTTTTCGTTCTGGTATATCATAATACCCTATCCTCAAGGTAATAGACAAGAAAAATCAATTTTTGGTTCTGCAAAAAAATCTGGCAAAATGCATAAGTGTTAACCCACAAAATGACGCGTTTTTGAAAAAATGCAAAATCGTAATTATATAACCACGAAATGACCCATTTTCATTCTGGTATATCATAATACCATATCCTCAAGTTAATAGACAAGAAAAATCAATTTTTGGTTCTGCAAAAAAATCTGGCAAAATGCGTTAGTTTTAACCCACAAAATGACGCGTTTTAGAAAAAATACAAAATCATAAGTATATAACCACGAATTGACCAGTTTTTGTTCTGGTATATCATAATACCATATCCTCAAGCTAATAGACAAGAAAAATCAATTTTTGGTTCTGCAAAAAAATCTGGCAAAATGCGTGAGTGTTAACCCACAAAATGGCGCGTTTTTGAAAAAATAAAAAATCATAATAAGTATATAACCACGAATTGACTCGTTTTTGTTCTTGTATATCATAATACCATATCCTCAAGCTAATAGACAAGAAAAATCAATTTTTGGTTCTGCAAAAAAATCTGCCAAAATGCGTGAGTTTCAACCCACAAAATGGCGCGTTTTTGAAAAAATACAAAATCTTAATAAGTATATAACCACGAATTGACCCGTTTTCGTTCTGGTATATCATAATACCATATCCTCAAGCTAATAGACAAGAAAAATCAAGTATTGGTTCTGCAAAAAAATCTGGCAAAATGCGTGAGTGTTAACCCACAAAATGACGCATTTTTGAAAAAATACAAAATCATAATTATATAACCACGAATTGACCCGTTTTCATTCTGGTATATTATAGTACCATATCCTCAATATAATAGATAAGAAAAATCAATTTTTGGTTCTGCAAAAAAATCTGGCAAAATACGTGAGTGTTAACCCACAAAATGGCGCGTTTTTGAAAAAAATACAAAATCATAATAAGTATATAAACACGAATTGACCCGTTTTCGTTCTGGTATATCATAATACCATATAATAAAGCTAATATACAAGAAAAATCAATTTTTGGTTCTACAAAAAAATCTGGCAAAATGCGTGAGTGTTTACCCATAAAATGACGAGTTTTTGAAAAAATACAAAATCATAATTATATAACCACGAATTGACCCGTTTTCGTTCTAGTATATCATAATACCATATCCTCAAGCTAATAGACAAGAAAAATCAATTTTTGGTTCTGCAAAAAAATCTGCCAAAATGCGTGAGTTTTAACCCACAAAATGGCGCGTTTTTGAAAAAATACAAAATCTTAATAAGTATATAACCACGAATTGACCCGTTTTCGTTCTGGTATATCATAATACCACATCCTCAAGCTAATAGACAAGAAAAATCAAGTATTGGTTCTGCAAAAAAATCTGGCAAAATGCGTGAGTGTTAACCCACAAAATGACGCATTTTTGAAAAAATACAAAATCATAATTATATAACCACGAATTGACCCGTTTTCATTCTGGTATATTATAGTACCATATCCTCAAGATAATAGATAAGAAAAATCAATTTTTGGTTCTGCAAAAAAATCTGGCAAAATGCGTGAGTGTTAACCCACAAAATGGCGCGTTTTTGAAAAGAATACAAAATCATAATAAGTATATAAACACGAATTGACCCGTTTTCGTTCTGGTATATCATAATACCATATAATAAAGCTAATATACAAGAAAAATCAATTTTTGGTTCTACAAAAAAATCTGGCAAAATGCGTGAGTGTTTACCCATCAAATGACGAGTTTTTGAAAAAATACAAAATCATAATTATATAAGCACGAATTGACCCGTTTTCGTTCTGGTATATCATAATACCATATGCTCAAGCTAATAGACAAGAAAATCAATTTTTGGTTCTGCAAAAAAATCAAGCAAAATGCGTGAGTGTTAACCCCACAAAATGGCGCGGTTTTGAAAAAAATATAAAATCATAATAAGTATATAAACACGAATTGACCCGTTTTCGTTCTGGTATATCATAATACCCTATCCTCAAGCTAATAGACAAGAAAAATCAATTTTTGGTTCTGCAAAAAAATCTGGCAAAATGCGTGAGTTTTAAACCACAAAATGGCGCGTTTTTGAAAAAAAAAATCATAAGTATATAACAACGAAATCACCCGTTTTCGTTCTGGTATATCATAATACCATATCCTAAAGCTAATAGACAAGAAAAATCAATTTTTGGTTCTACAAAAAAATCTGGCAAAATGCGTGAGTGTTAACCCACAAAATGACGCGTTTTTGAAAAAATACAAAATCATAAGTATATAACCACGAATCGACCCGTTTTTGTTCTGGTATATTATAGTACCATATCCTCAAGATAATAGACAAGAAAAATCAATTTTTGGTTCTGCAAAAAAATCTGGCAAAATGCGTGAGTGTTAACCCACAAAATGGCGCGTTTTTGAAAAAATACAAAATCATAAGTATATAACCACGAATTGACTCGTTTTTGTTCTGGTATATCATAATACCATATCCTCAAGCTAATAGACAAGACAAATCATTTTATGGTTCTGCAAAAAAATCTGGCAAAATGCGTGAGTTTTAACCCACAAAATGGTGCGTTTTTGAAAAAAATAGAAAATCATAAGTATATAACAACGAATTGACCTGTTTCGTTCTGGTATATCATAATAACATATCCTAAAGCTAATAGACAAGAAAAATCAATTTTTGGTTCTACAAAAAAATCTGGCAAAATGCGTGAGTGTTAACCCACAAAATGACGCGTTTTTGAAAAAATACAAAATCATAAGTATATAACCACGAATTGACCCGTTTTCATTTTGGTATATTATAGTAACATATCCTCAAGATAATAGACAAGAAAAATCAATTTTTGGTTCTGCAAAAAAATCTGGCAAAATGCGTGAGTGTTAACCCACAAAATGGCACGTTTTTGAAAAAAATACAAAATCATAATAAGTATATAAACACGAATTGACCCGTTTTCGTTCTGGTATATCATAATACCCTATCCTCAAGGTAATAGACAAGAAAAATCAATTTTTGGTTCTGCAAAAAAATCTGGCAAAATGCATAAGTGTTAACCCACAAAATGACGCGTTTTTGAAAAAATGCAAAATCGTAATTATATAACTACGAAATGACCCATTTTCATTCTGGTATATCATAATACCATATCCTCAAGTTAATAGACAAGAAAAATCAATTTTTGGTTCTGCAAAAAAATCTGGCAAAATGCGTTAGTTTTAACCCACAAAATGACGCGTTTTAGAAAAAATACAAAATCATAAGTATATAACCACGAATTGACCAGTTTTTGTTCTGGTATATCATAATACCATATCCTCAAGCTAATAGACAAGAAAAATCAATTTTTGGTTCTGCAAAAAAATCTGGCAAAATGCGTTAGTGTTAACCCACAAAATGGCGCGTTTTTAAAAAAATAAAAAATCATAATAAGTATATGACCACGAATTGACTCGTTTTTGTTCTTGTATATCATAATACCATATCCTCAAGCTAATAGACAAGAAAAATCAATTTTTGGTTCTGCAAAAAAATCTGCCAAAATGCGTGAGTTTTAACCCACAAAATGGCGCGTTTTTGAAAAAATACAAAATCTTAATAAGTATATAACCACGAATTGACCCGTTTTCGTTCTGGTATATCATAATACCATATCCTTAAGCTAATAGACAAGAAAAATCAAGTATTGGTTCTGCAAAAAAATCTGGCAAAATGCGTGAGTGTTAAACCACAAAATGACGCATTTTTGAAAAAATACAAAATCATAATTATATAACCACGAATTGACCCGTTTTCATTCTGGTATATTATAGTACCATATTCTCAAGATAATAGATAAGAAAAATCAATTTTTGGTTCTGCAAAAAAATTTGGCAAAATGCGTGAGTGTTAACCCACAAAATGGCGCGTTTTTGAAAAGAATACAAAATCATAATAAGTATATAAACACGAATTGACCCGTTTTCGTTCTGGTATATCATAATACCATATAATAAAGCTAATATACAAGAAAAATCAATTTTTGGTTCTACAAAAAAATCTGGCAAAATGCGTGAGTGTTTACCCATCAAATGACGAGTTTTTGAAAAAATACAAAATCATAATTATATAAGCACGAATTGACCCGTTTTCGTTCTGGTATATCATAATACCATATGCTCAAGCTAATAGACAAGAAAATCAATTTTTGGTTCTGCAAAAAAATCAAGCAAAATGCGTGAGTGTTAACCCCACAAAATGGCGCGGTTTTGAAAAAAATATAAAATCATAATAAGTATATAAACACGAATTGACCCGTTTTCGTTCTGGTATATCATAATACCCTATCCTCAAGCTAATAGACAAGAAAAATCAATTTTTGGTTCTGCAAAAAAATCTGGCAAAATGCGTGAGTTTTAAACCACAAAATGGCGCGTTTTTGAAAAAAAAAATCATAAGTATATAACAACGAATTCACCCGTTTTCGTTCTGGTATATCATAATACCATATCCTAAAGCTAATAGACAAGAAAAATCAATTTTTGGTTCTACAAAAAAATCTGGCAAAATGCGTGAGTGTTAACCCACAAAATGACGCGTTTTTGAAAAAATACAAAATCATAAGTATATAACCACGAATTGACACGTTTTTGTTCTGGTATATTATAGTACCATATCCTCAAGATAATAGAGAAGAAAAATCAATTTTTGGTTCTGCAAAAAAATCTGGCAAAATGCGTGAGTGTTAACCCACAAAATGGCGCGTTTTTGAAAAAATACAAAATCATAAGTATATAACCACGAATTGACTCGTTTTTGTTCTGGTATATCATAATACCATATCCTCAAGCTAATAGACAAGACAAATCATTTTATGGTTCTGCAAAAAAATCTGGCAAAATGCGTGAGTTTTAACCCACAAAATGGTGCGTTTTTGAAAAAAAATAGAAAATCATAAGTATATAACAACGAATTGACCTGTTTCGTTCTGGTATATCATAATAACATATCCTAAAGCTAATAGACAAGAAAAATCAATTTTTGGTTCTACAAAAAAATCTGGCAAAATGCGTGAGTGTTAACCCACAAAATGACGCGTTTTTCAAAAAATACAAAATCATAAGTATATAACCACGAATTGACCCGTTTTCATTTTGGTATATTATAGTACCATATCCTCAAGATAATAGACAAGAAAAATCAATTTTTGGTTCTGCAAAAAAATCTGGCAAAATGCGTGAGTGTTAACCCACAAAATGGCACGTTTTTGAAAAAAATACAAAATCATAATAAGTATATAAACACGAATTGACCCGTTTTCGTTCTGGTATATCATAATACCCTATCCTCAAGGTAATAGACAAGAAAAATCAATTTTTGGTTCTGCAAAAAAATCTGGCAAAATGCATAAGTGTTAACCCACAAAATGACGCGTTTTTGAAAAAATGCAAAATCGTAATTATATAACCACGAAATGACCCATTTTCATTCTGGTATATCATAATACCATATCCTCAAGTTAATAGACAAGAAAAATCAATTTTTGGTTCTGCAAAAAAATCTGCCAAAATGCGTGAGTTTTAACCCACAAAATGACGCGTTTTAGAAAAAATACAAAATCATAAGTATATAACCACGAATTGACCAGTTTTTGTTCTGGTATATCATAATACCATATCCTCAAGCTAATAGACAAGAAAAATCAAGTATTGGTTCTGCAAAAAAATCTGGCAAAATGCGTGAGTGTTAACCCACAAAATGGCGCATTTTTGAAAAAATACAAAATCATAATTATATAACCACGAATTGACCCGTTTTCATTCTGGTATATTATAGTACCATATCCTCAATATAATAGATAAGAAAAATCAATTTTTTGTTCTGCAAAAAAATCTGGCAAAATGCGTGAGTGTTAACCCACAAAATGGCGCGTTTTTGAAAAAAATACAAAATCATAATAAGTATATAAACACGAATTGACCCGTTTTCGTTCTGGTATATCATAATACCATATAATAAAGCTAATATACAAGAAAAATCAATTTTTGGTTCTACAAAAAAATCTGGCAAAATGCGTGAGTGTTTACCCATAAAATGACGAGTTTTTGAAAAAATACAAAATCATAATTATATAAGCACGAATTGACCCGTTTTCGTTCTGGTATATCATAATACCATATCCTCAAGCTAATAGACAAGAAAATCAATTTTTGGTTCTGCAAAAAAATCAAGCAAAATGCGTGAGTGTTAACCCCACAAAATGGCGCGGTTTTGAAAAAAATATAAAATCATAATAAGTATATAAACACGAATTGACCCGTTTTCGTTCTGTTATATCATAATACCCTATCCTCAAGCTAATAGACAAGAAAAATCAATTTTTGGTTCTGCAAAAAAATCTGGCAAAATGCGTGAGTTTTAAACCACAAAATGGCGCGTTTTTGAAAAAAAAAATCATAAGTATATAACAACGAATTCACCCGTTTTCGTTCTGGTATATCATAATACCATATCCTAAAGCTAATAGACAAGAAAAATCAATTTTTGGTTCTACAAAAAAATCTGGCAAAATGCGTGAGTGTTAACCCACAAAATGACGCGTTTTTGAAAAAATACAAAATCATAAGTATATAACCACGAATTGACACGTTTTTGTTCTGGTATATTATAGTACCATATCCTCAAGATAATAGACAAGAAAAATCAATTTTTGGTTCTGCAAAAAAATCTGGCAAAATGCGTGAGTGTTAATCCACAAAATGGCGCGTTTTTGAAAAAATACAAAATCATAAGTATATAACCACGAATTGACTCGTTTTTGTTCTGGTATATCATAATACCATATCCTCAAGCTAATAGACAAGACAAATCATTTTATGGTTCTGCAAAAAAATCTGGCAAAATGCGTGAGTTTTAACCCACAAAATGGTGCGTTTTTGAAAAAAAATAGAAAATCATAAGTATATAACAACGAATTGACCTGTTTCGTTCTGGTATATCATAATAACATATCCTAAAGCTAATAGACAAGAAAAATCAATTTTTGGTTCTACAAAAAAATCTGGCAAAATGCGTGAGTGTTAACCCACAAAATGACGCGTTTTTCAAAAAATACAAAATCATAAGTATATAACCACGAATTGACCCGTTTTCATTTTGGTATATTATAGTACCATATCCTCAAGATAATAGACAAGAAAAATCAATTTTTGGTTCTGCAAAAAAATCTGGCAAAATGCGTGAGTGTTAACCCACAAAATGGCACGTTTTTGAAAAAAAATACAAAATCATAATAAGTATATAAACACGAATTGACCCGTTTTCGTTCTGGTATATCATAATACCCTATCCTCAAGGTAATAGACAAGAAAAATCAATTTTTGGTTCTGCAAAAAAATCTGGCAAAATGCATAAGTGTTAACCCACAAAATGACGCGTTTTTGAAAAAATGCAAAATCGTAATTATATAACCACGAAATGACCCATTTTCATTCTGGTATATCATAATACCATATCCTCAAGTTAATAGACAAGAAAAATCAATTTTTGGTTCTGCAAAAAAATCTGGCAAAATGCGTGAGTTTTAACCCACAAAATGACGCGTTTTAGAAAAAATACAAAATCATAAGTATATAACCACGAATTGACCAGTTTTTGTTCTGGTATATCATAATACCATATCCTCAAGCTAATAGACAAGAAAAATCAATTTTTGGTTCTGCAAAAAAATCTGGCAAAATGCGTGAGTGTTAACCCACAAAATGGCGCGTTTTTGAAAAAATAAAAAATCATAATAAGTATATAACCAAGAATTGACTCGTTTTTGTTCTTGTATATCATAATACCATATCCTCAAGCTAATAGACAAGAAAAATCAATTTTTGGTTCTGCAAAAAAATCTGCCAAAATGCGTGAGTTTTAACCCACAAAATGGCGCGTTTTTGAAAAAATACAAAATCTTAATAAGTATATAACCACGAATTGACCCGTTTTCGTTCTGGTATATCATAATACCATATCCTTAAGCTAATAGACAAAAAAAAAATCAAGTATTGGTTCTGCAAAAAAATCTGGCAAAATGCGTGAGTGTTAACCCACAAAATGACACATTTTTGAAAAAATACAAAATCATAATTATATAACCACAAATTGACCCGTTTTAATTCTGATATATTATAGTACCATATCCTCAAGATAATAGACAAGAAAAATCAATTTTTGGTTCTGCAAAAAAATCTGGCAAAATGCGTGAGTGTTAACCCACAAAATGGCGCGTTTTTGAAAAAAATACAAAATCATAATAAGTATATAAACACGAATTGACCCGTTTTCGTTCTGGTATATCATAATACCATATACTAAAGCTAATAGACAAGAAAAATCAATTTTTGGTTCTACAAAAAAATCTGGCAAAATGAGTGAGTGTTAACCCATAAAATGACGAGTTTTTGAAAAAATACAAAATCATAAATATATAAGCACGAATTGACCCGTTTTCGTTCTGGTATATCATAATACCATATACTAAAGCTAATAGACAAGAAAAATCAATTTTTGGTTCTACAAAAAAATCTGGCAAAATGCGTGAGTGTTAACCCACAAAATGACGCGTTTTTGAAAAAATACAAAATCATAAGTATATAACCACGAATTGACCCGTTTTTGTTCTGGTATATTATAGTACCATATCCTCAAGATAATAGACAAGAAAAATCAATTTTTGGTTCTGCAAAAAAATCTGGCAAAATGCGTGAGTGTTAACCCACAAAATGGCGCGTTTTTGAAAAAATACAAAATCATAATAAGTATATAACCATGAATTGACCCGTTTTCGTTCTGGTATATCATAATACCATATCCTCAAGCTAATAGACAATAAAAAATCAATTTTTGGTTCTGCAAAAAAATCAGGCAAAATGCGTGAGTGTTAACCCATAAAATGGCGCATTTTGAAAAAATAGAAAATCATAATATGTATATAAACACTTATTGACCCGTTTTTGTTCTGGTATATCATAATACCAAATCCTCAAGCTAATAGACAAAAAAAATCAATTTTTGGTTTTGCAAAAAAATCTGTCAAAATGCGTGAGTGTTAACCCACAAAATGGCGCGTTTTTGAAAAAATACAAAATCATAAGTATATAACCACGAATTGACCCGTTTTTGTTCTGTTATATCATAATACCATATCCTCAAGCTAATAGACAATAAAAATCAATTTTTGGTTCTGCAAAAAAATCAGGCAAAATGCGTGAGTGTTAACCCACAAAATGGCGCGTTTTTGAAAAAAATACAAAATCATAAGTATATAACCACGAATTGACTCGTTTTTGTTCTGGTATATCATAATACCATATCCTCAAGCTAATAGACTAGGAAAATCATTTTATGGTTCTGCAAAAAAATCTGGCAAAATGCGTGAGTTTTAACCCACAAAATGGTGCGTTTTTGAAAAAAATAGAAAATCATAAGTATATAACCACGAATTGACCTGTTTTCGTTCTGGTATATCATAATACCATATCCTAAAGCTAATAGACAAGAAAAATCAATTTTTGGTTCTACAAAAAAATCTGGCAAAATGCGTGAGTGTTAACCCACAAAATGACGCGTTTTTGAAAAAATACAAAATCATAAGTATATAACCACGAATTGACCCGTTTTCGTTCTGGTATATTATAGTACCATATCCTCAAGATAATAGAAAAGAAAAATCAATTTTTGGTTCTGCAAAAAAAATCTGGCAAAATGCGTGAGTGTTAACCCACAAAATGGCACGTTTTTGAAAAAAATACAAAATCATAATAAGTATATAAACACGAATTGACCCGTTTTCGTTCTGGTATATCATAATACCCTATCCTCAAGCTAATAGACAAGAAAAATCAATTTTGGGTTCTGCAAAAAAATCTGGCAAAATGCATAAATGTTAACCCACAAAATGACGCGTTTTTGAAAAAATGCAAAATCATAATTATATAACCACGAATTGACCCGTTTTCATTCTGGTATATCATAATACCATATCCTCAAGCTAATAGACAAGAAAAATCAATTTTTGGTTCTGCAAAAAAATCTGGCAAAATGCGTGAGTTTTAACCCACAAAATGACGCGTTTTAGAAAAAATACAAAATCATAAGTATATAACCACGAATTGACCAGTTTTTGTTCTGGTATATCATAATATCATATCCTCAAGATAATAGACAAGAAAAATCAATTTTTTGTTCTGCAAAAAAATCTGGCAAAATGCGTGAGTGTTAACCCACAAAATGGCGCGTTTTTGAAAAAATAAAAAATCATAATAAGTATATAACCACGAATTGACTCATTTTTGTTCTGGTATATCATAATACCATATCCTCAAGCTAATAGACAAGAAAAATCAATTTTTGGTTCTGCAAAAAAATCTGCCAAAATGCGTAAGTTTTAACCCACAAAATGGCGCGTTTTTGAAAAAATACAAAATCATAATAAGTATATAACCACGAATTGACCCGTTTTCGTTCCGGTATATCATAATACCATATCCTCAAGCTAATAGACAAGAAAAATCAAGTATTGGTTCTGCAAAAAAATCTGGCAAAATGCGTGAGTGTTAACCCACAAAATGACACATTTTTGAAAAAATACAAAATCATAATTATATAACCACAAATTGACCCGTTTTCATTCTGATATATTATAGTACCATATCCTCAAGATAATAGACAAGAAAAATCAATTTTTGGTTCTGCAAAAAAATCTGGCAAAATGCGTGAGTGTTAACCCACAAAATGGCGCGTTTTTGAAAAAAATACAAAATCATAATAAGTATATAAACACGAATTGACCCGTTTTCGTTCTGGTATATCATAATACCATATACTAAAGCTAATAGACAAGAAAAATCAATTTTTGGTTCTAAAAAAAAATCTGGCAAAATCCGTGAGTGTTAACCCATAAAATGACGAGTTTTTGAAAAAATACAAAATCATAAATATATAAGCACGAATTGACCCGTTTTCGTTCTGGTATATCATAATACCATATACTAAAGCTAATAGACAAGAAAAATCAATTTTTGGCTCTACAAAAAAATCTGGCAAAATGCGTGAGTGTTAACCCACAAAATGACGCGTTTTTGAAAAAATACAAAATCATAAGTATATAACCACGAATTGACCCGTTTTTGTTCTGGTATATTATATTACCATATCCTCAAGATAATAGACAAGAAAAATCAATTTTTGGTTCTGCAAAAAAATCTGGCAAAATGCGTGAGTGTTAACCCACAAAATGGCGCGTTTTTGAAAAAATACAAAATCATAATAAGTATATAACCATGAATTGACCCGTTTTCGTTCTGGTATATCATAATACCATATCCTCAAGCTAATAGACAAAAAAAAATCAATTTTTGGTTCTGCAAAAAAATCAGGCAAAATGCGTGAGTGTTAACCCATAAAATGGCGCATTTTGAAAAAATACAAAATCATAATATGTATATAAACACGAATTGACCCGTTTTTGTTCTGGTATATCATAATACCATATCCTCAAGCTATTAGACAAGAAAAATCAATTTTTGGTTTTGCAAAAAAATCTGTCAAAATGCGTGAGTGTTAACCCACAAAATGGCGCGTTTTTGAAAAAATACAAAATCATAAGTGTATAACCACGAATTGACCCGTTTTTGTTCTGGTATATCATAATACCATATCCTCAAGCTAATAAACAATAAAAATCAATTTTTGGTTCTGCAAAAAAATCAGGCAAAATGCGTGAGTGTTAACCCACAAAATGGCGCATTTTGAAAAAATACAAAATCATAATATGTATATAAACATGAATTGACCCGTTTTCGTTCTGGTATATCATAATACCATATCCTCAAGCTAATAGACAAGAAAAATCAATTTTTGGTTCTGCAAAAAATTCTGGCAAAATGTGAGAGTGTTAACCCACAAAATGGCGCGTTTTTGAAAAAATACAAAATCATAATAAGTATATAACCACGAATTGACCCGTTTTCGTTCTGGTATATCATAATACCATATCGTCAACCTAATAGACAAGAAAAATCAATTTTTGGTTCTGCAAAAAAATCTGGCAAAATGCGTGAGTGTTTACCCACAAAATGGCTTTTTTTTTGAAAAAATAAAAAATCATAATAAGTATATATCCACGAATTGACTCGTTTTTGTTCTGGTATATCATAATACCATATCCTCAAGCTAATAGACAAGAAAAATCAATATTTGGTTCTGTAAAAAAATCTAGCAAAATGCGTGAGTTTTAACCCACAAAATGGCGCGTTTTTGAAAAAATACAAAATCATAAGTATATAACCAGGAATTGACCCGTTTTTATTCTGGTATATCATAATACCATATCCTCAAGCTAATATACAAGAAAAATCAATTTTTGGTTCTGCAAAAAAATCTGGCAAAATGCGTGAGTGTTAACCCACAAAATGGCGCCTTTTTGAAAAAATACAAAATCATAAGTATATAACCACGAATTGACTCGTTTTTGTTCTGGTATATCATAATACCATATCCTCAAGCTAATAGACTAGGAAAATCATTTTATGGTTCTGCAAAAAAATCTGGCAAAATGCGTGAGTTTTAACCCACAAAATGGTGCGTTTTTGAAAAAAATAGAAAATCATAAGTATATAACCACGAATTGACCTGTTTTCGTTCTGGTATATCATAATACCATATCCTAAAGCTAATAGACAAGAAAAATCAATTTTTGGTTCTACAAAAAAATCTGGCAAAATGCGTGAGTGTTAACCCACAAAATGACGCGTTTTTGAAAAAATACAAAATCATAAGTATATAACCACGAATTGACCCGTTTTCGTTCTGGTATATTATAGTACCATATCCTCAAGATAATAGACAAGAAAAATCAATTTTTGGTTCTGCAAAAAAAATCTGGCAAAATGCGTGAGTGTTAACCCACAAAATGGCACGTTTTTGAAAAAAATACAAAATCATAATAAGTATATAAACACGAATTGACCCGTTTTCGTTCTGGTATATCATAATACCATATCCTCAAGCTAATAGACAAGAAAAATCAATTTTTGGTTCTGCAAAAAAATCTGCCAAAATGCGTAAGTTTTAACCCACAAAATGGCGCGTTTTTGAAAAAATACAAAATCATAATAAGTATATAACCACGAATTGACCCGTTTTCGTTCTGGTATATCATAATACCATATCCTCAAGCTAATAGACAAGAAAAATCAAGTATTGGTTCTGCAAAAAAATCTGGCAAAATGCGTGAGTGTTAACCCACAAAATGACACATTTTTGAAAAAATACAAAATCATAATTATATAACCACAAATTGACCCGTTTTCATTCTGATATATTATAGTACCATATCCTCAAGATAATAGACAAGAAAAATCAATTTTTGGTTCTGCAAAAAAATCTGGCAAAATGCGTGAGTGTTAACCCACAAAATGGCGCGTTTTTGAAAAAAATACAAAATCATAATAAGTATATAAACACGAATTGACCCGTTTTCGTTCTGGTATATCATAATACCATATACTAAAGCTAATAGACAAGAAAAATCAATTTTTGGTTCTAAAAAAAAATCTGGCAAAATCCGTGAGTGTTAACCCATAAAATGACGAGTTTTTGAAAAAATACAAAATCATAAATATATAAGCATGAATTGACCCGTTTTCGTTCTGGTATATCATAATACCATATACTAAAGCTAATAGACAAGAAAAATCAATTTTTGGTTCTACAAAAAAATCTGGCAAAATGCGTGACTGTTAACCCACAAAATGACGCGTTTTTGAAAAAATACAAAATCATAAGTATATAACCACGAATTGACCCGTTTTTGTTCTGGTATATTATATTACCATATCCTCAAGATAATAGACAAGAAAAATCAATTTTTGGTTCTGCAAAAAAATCTGGCAAAATGCGTGAGTGTTAACCCACAAAATGGCGCGTTTTTGAAAAAATACAAAATCATAATAAGTATATAACCATGAATTGACCCGTTTTCGTTCTGGTATATCATAATACCATATCCTCAAGCTAATAGACAAAAAAAAATCAATTTTTGGTTCTGCAAAAAAATCAGGCAAAATGCGTGAGTGTTAACCCATAAAATGGCGCATTTTGAAAAAATACAGAATCATAATATGTATATAAACACGAATTGACCCGTTTTTGTTCTGGTATATCATAATACCATATCCTCAAGCTATTAGACAAGAAAAATCAATTTTTGGTTTTGCAAAAAAATCTGTCAAAATGCGTGAGTGTTAACCCACAAAATGGTGCGTTTTTGAAAAAATACAAAATAATAAGTGTATAACCACGAATTGACCCGTTTTTGTTCTGGTATATCATAATACCATATCCTCAAGCTAATAGACAATAAAAATCAATTTTTGGTTCTGCAAAAAAATCAGGCAAAATGCGTGAGTGTTAACCCACAAAATGGCGCATTTTGAAAAAAATACAAAATCATAATATGTATATAAACATGAATTGACCCGTTTTCGTTCTGGTATATCATAATACCATATCCTCAAGCTAATAGACAAGAAAAATCAATTTTTGGTTCTGAAAAAAATTCTGGCAAAATGTGAGAGTGTTAACCCACAAAATGGCGCGGTTTTGAAAAAATACAAAATCATAATAAGTATATAACCACGAATTGACCCGTTTTCGTTCTGGTATATCATAATACCATATCGTCAACCTAATAGACAAGAAAAATCAATTTTTGGTTCTGCAAAAAAATCTGGCAAAATGCGTGAGTGTTTACCCACAAAATGGCTTTTTTTTTGAAAAAATAAAAAATCATAATAAGTATATATCCACGAATTGACTCGTTTTTGTTCTGGTATATCATAATACCATATCCTCAAGCTAATAGACAAGAAAAATCAATATTTGGTTCTGTAAAAAAATCTAGCAAAATGCGTGAGTTTTAACCCACAAAATGGCGCGTTTTTGAAAAAATACAAAATCATAAGTATATAACCAGGAATTGACCCGTTTTTATTCTGGTATATCATAATACCATATCCTCAAGCTAATATACAAGAAAAATCAATTTTTGGTTCTGCAAAAAAATCTGGCAAAATGCGTGAGTGTTAACCCACAAAATGGCGCGTTTTTGAAAAAATACAAAATCATAAGTATATAACCACGAATTGACTCGTTTTTGTTCTGGTATATCATAATACCATATCCTCAAGCTAATAGACTAGGAAAATCATTTTATGGTTCTGCAAAAAAATCTGGCAAAATGCGTGAGTTTTAACCCACAAAATGGTGCGTTTTTGAAAAAAATAGAAAATCATAAGTATATAACCACGAATTGACCTGTTTTCGTTCTGGTATATCATAATACCATATCCTAAAGCTAATAGACAAGAAAAATCAATTTTTGGTTCTACAAAAAAATCTGGCAAAATGCGTGAGTGTTAACCCACAAAATGACGCGTTTTTGAAAAAATACAAAATCATAAGTATATAACCACGAATTGACCCGTTTTCGTTCCGGTATATTATAGTACCATATCCTCAAGATAATAGACAAGAAAAATCAATTTTTGGTTCTGCAAAAAAAATCTGGCAAAATGCGTGAGTGTTAACCCACAAAATGGCACGTTTTTGAAAAAAATACAAAATCATAATATGTATATAAACACGAATTGACCCGTTTTCGTTCTGGTATATCATAATACCCTATCCTCAAGCTAATAGACAAGAAAAATCAATTTTGGGTTCTGCAAAAAAATCTGGCAAAATGCATAAATGTTAACCCACAAAATGACGCGTTTTTGAAAAAATGCAAAATCGTAATTATATAACCACGAATTGACCCGTTTTCATTCTGGTATATCATAATACCATATCCTCAAGCCAATAGACAAGAAAAATCAATTTTTGGTTCTGCAAAAAAATCTGGCAAAATGCGTGAGTGTTAACCCACAAAATGACACGTTTTAGAAAAAATACAAAATCATAATTATATAACCACAAATTAACCCGTTTTCATTCTGGTATATTATAGTACCATATCCTCAAGATAATAGACAAGAAAAATCAATTTTTGGTTCTGCAAAAAAATCTGGCAAAATGCGTGAGTGTTAACCCACAAAATGGCGCGTTTTTGAAAAAAATACAAAATCATAATAAGTATATAAACACGAATTGACCCGTTTTCGTTCTGGTATATCATAATACCATATACTAAAGCTAATAGACAAGAAAAATCAATTTTTGGTTCTACAAAAAAATCTGGCAAAATGCGTGAGTGTTAACCCATAAAATGACGAGTTTTTGAAAAAATACAAAATCATAATTATATTAGCACGAATTGACCCGTTTTTGTTCTTGTATATCATAATACCATATACTAAAGCTAATAGACAAGAAAAATCAATATTTGGTTCTGTAAAAAAATCTAGCAAAATGCGTGAGTTTTAACCCACAAAATGGCGCGTTTTTGAAAAAATACAAAATCATAAGTATATAACCACGAATTGACCCGTTTTTGTTCTAGTATATCATAATACCATATCCTCAAGCTAATATACAAGAAAAATCAATTTTTGGTTCTGCAAAAAAATCTGGCAAAATGCGTGAGTGTTAACCCATAAAATGGCGCATTTTGAAAAAATACAAAATCATAATATGTATATAAACACGAATTGACCCGTTTTTGTTCTGGTATATCATAATACCATATCCTCAAGCTAATAGACAATAAAAAATCAATTTTTGGTTCTGCAAAAAAATCAGGCAAAATGCGTGAGTGTTAACCCATAAAATGGCGCATTTTGAAAAAATACAAAATCATAATATGTATATAAACACGAATTGACCCGTTTTTGTTCTGGTATATCATAATACCATATCCTCAAGCTAATAGACAAGAAAAATCAATTTTTGGTTTTGCAAAAAACTCTGTCAAAATGCGTGAGTGTTAACCCACAAAATGGCGCGTTTTTGAAAAAATACAAAATCATAATATGTATATAACCACGAATTGACCCGTTTTTGTTCTGGTATATCATAATACCATATCCTCAAGCTAATAGACAATAAAAATCAATTTTTGGTTCTGCAAAAAAATCAGGCAAAATGCGTGAGTGTTAACCCACAAAATGGCGCATTTTGAAAAAATACAAAATCATAATATGTATATAAACATGAATTGACCCGTTTTCGTTCTGGTATATCATAATACCATATCCTCAAGCTAATAGACAAGAAAAATCAATTTTTGGTTCTGCAAAAAATTCTGGCAAAATGTGAGAGTGTTAACCCACAAAATGGCGCGTTTTTGAAAAATACAAAATCATAATAAGTATATAACCACGAATTGACCCGTTTTCGTTCTGGTATATCATAATACCATATCGTCAACCTAATAGACAAGAAAAATCAATTTTTGGTTCTGCAAAAAAATCTGGCAAAATGCGTGAGTGTTTTCCCACAAAATGGCTTTTTTTTTGAAAAAATAAAAAATCATAATAAGTATATATCCACGAATTGACTCGTTTTTGTTCTGGTATATCATAATACCATATCCTCAAGCTAATAGACAAGAAAAATCAATATTTGGTTCTGTAAAAAAATCTAGCAAAATGCGTGAGTTTTAACCCACAAAATGGCGCGTTTTTGAAAAAATACAAAATCATAAGTATATAACCAGGAATTGACCCGTTTTTATTCTGGTATATCATAATACCATATCCTCAAGCTAATATACAAGAAAAATCAATTTTTGGTTCTGCAAAAAAATCTGGCAAAATGCGTGAGTGTTAACCCACAAAATGGCGCGTTTTTGAAAAAATACAAAATCATAAGTATATAACCACGAATTGACTCGTTTTTGTTCTGGTATATCATAATACCATATCCTCAAGCTAATAGACTAGGAAAATCATTTTATGGTTCTGCAAAAAAATCTGGCAAAATGCGTGAGTTTTAACCCACAAAATGGTGCGTTTTTGAAAAAAATAGAAAATCATAAGTATATAACCACGAATTGACCTGTTTTCGTTCTGGTATATCATAATACCATATCCTAAAGCTAATAGACAAGAAAAATCAATTTTTGGTTCTACAAAAAAATCTGGCAAAATGCGTGAGTGTTAACCCACAAAATGACGCGTTTTTGAAAAAATACAAAATCATAAGTATATAACCACGAATTGACCCGTTTTCGTTCTGGTATATTATAGTACCATATCCTCAAGATAATAGACAAGAAAAATCAATTTTTGGTTCTGCAAAAAAAATCTGGCAAAATGCGTGAGTGTTAACCCACAAAATGGCACGTTTTTGAAAAAAATACAAAATCATAAAAAGTATATAAACACGAATTGACCCGTTTTCGTTCTGGTATATCATAATACCCTATCCTCAAGCTAATAGACAAGAAAAATCAATTTTGGGTTCTGCAAAAAAATCTGGCAAAATGCATAAATGTTAACCCAATGACGCGTTTTTGAAAAAATGCAAACTCGTAATTATATAACCACGAATTGACCCGTTTTCATTCTGGTATATCATAATACCATATCCTCAAGCCAATAGACATGAAAAATCAATTTTTGGTTCTGCGAAAAAATCTGGCAAAATGCGTGAGTGTTAACCCACAAAATGACACGTTTTAGAAAAAATACAAAATCATAATTATATAACCACAAATTAACCCGTTTTCATTCTGGTATATTATAGTACCATATCCTCAAGATAATAGACAAGAAAAATCAATTTTTGGTTCTGCAAAAAAATCTGGCAAAATGCGTGAGTGTTAACCCACAAAATGGCGCGTTTTTGAAAAAAATACAAAATCATAATAAGTATATAAACACGAATTGACCCGTTTTCGTTCTGGTATATCATAATACCATATACTAAAGCTAATAGACAAGAAAAATCAATTTTTGGTTCTACAAAAAAATCTGGCAAAATGCGTGAGTGTTAACCCATAAAATGACGAGTTTTTGAAAAAATACAAAATCATAATTATATTAGCACGAATTGACCCGTTTTCATTCTGGTATATCATAATACCATATACTAAAGCTAATAGACAAGAAAAATCAATTTTTGGTTCTACAAAAAAATCTGGCAAAATGCGTGAGTGTTAACCCACAAAATGACGCGTTTTTGAAAAAATACAAAATCATAAGTATATAACCACGAATTGACCCGTTTTTGTTCTGGTATATCATAATACCATATCCTCAAGCTAATAGACAATAAAAAATCAATTTTTGGTTCTGCAAAAAAATCAGGCAAAATGCGTGAGTGTTAACCCATAAAATGGCGCATTTTGAAAAAATACAAAATCATAATATGTATATAAACACGAATTGACCCGTTTTTGTTCTGGTATATCATAATACCATATCCTCAAGCTAATAGACAAGAAAAATCAATTTTTGGTTTTGCAAAAAAATCTGTCAAAATGCGTGAGTGTTAACCCACAAAATGGCGCGTTTTTGAAAAAATACAAAATCATAAGTATATAACCACGAATTGACCCATTTTTGTTCTGGTATATCATAATACCATATCCTCAAGCTAATAGACAATAAAAATCAATTTTTGGTTCTGCAAAAAAATCAGGCAAAATGCGTGAGTGTTAACCCACAAAATGGCGCATTTTGAAAAAATACAAAATCATAATATGTATATAAACATGAATTGACCCGTTTTTGTTCTGGTATATCATAATACCATATCCTCAAGCTAATAGACAAGAAAAATCAATTTTCGGTTCTGCAAAAAATTCTGGCAAAATGTGAGAGTGTTAACCCACAAAATGGCGCGTTTTTGAAAAAATACAAAATCATAATAAGTATATAACCACGAATTGACCCGTTTTCGTTCTGGTATATCATAATACCATATCCTCAAGCTAATAGACAAGAAAAATCAATATTTGGTTCTGTAAAAAAATCTAGCAAAATGCGTGAGTTTTAACCCACAAAATGGCGCGTTTTTGAAAAAATACAAAATCATAAGTATATAACCAGGAATTGACCCGTTTTTATTCTGGTATATCATAATACCATATCCTCAAGCTAATATACAAGAAAAATCAATTTTTGGTTCTGCAAAAAAATCTGGCAAAATGCGTGAGTGTTAACCCACAAAATGGCGCGTTTTTGAAAAAATACAAAATCATAAGTATATAACCACGAATTGACTCGTTTTTGTTCTGGTATATCATAATACCATATCCTCAAGCTAATAGACTAGGAAAATCATTTTATGGTTCTGCAAAAAAATCTGGCAAAATGCATGAGTTTTAACCCACAAAATGGTGCGTTTTTGAAAAAAATAGAAAATCATAAGTATATAACCACGAATTGACCTGTTTTCGTTCTGGTATATCATAATACCATATCCTAAAGCTAATAGACAAGAAAAATCAATTTTTGGTTCTACAAAAAAATCTGGCAAAATGCGTGAGTGTTAACCCACAAAATGACGCGTTTTTGAAAAAATACAAAATCATAAGTATATAACCACGAATTGACCCGTTTTCGTTCTGGTATATTATAGTACCATATCCTCAAGATAATAGACAAGAAAAATCAATTTTTGGTTCTGCAAAAAAAATCTGGCAAAATGCGTGAGTGTTAACCCACAAAATGGCACGTTTTTGAAAAAAATACAAAATCATAATAAGTATATAAACACGAATTGACCCGTTTTCGTTCTGGTATATCATAATACCCTATCCTCAAGCTAATAGACAAGAAAAATCAATTTTGGGTTCTGCAAAAAAATCTGGCAAAATGCATAAATGTTAACCCACAAAATGACGCGTTTTTGAAAAAATGCAAAATCGTAATTATATAACCACGAATTGACCCGTTTTCATTCTGGTATATCATAATACCATATCCTCAAGCCAATAGACAAGAAAAATCAATTTTTGGTTCTGCAAAAAAATCTGGCAAAATGCGTGAGTGTTAACCCACAAAATGACACGTTTTAGAAAAAATACAAAATCATAATTATATAACCACAAATTAACCCGTTTTCATTCTGGTATATTATAGTACCATATCCTCAAGATAATAGACAAGAAAAATCAATTTTTGGTTCTACAAAAAAATCTGGCAAAATGCGTGAGTGTTAACCCATAAAATGACGAGTTTTTGAAAAAATACAAAATCATAATTATATTAGCACGAATTGACCCGTTTTCGTTCTGGTATATCATAATACCATATACTAAAGCTAATAGACAAGAAAAATCAATTTTTGGTTCTACAAAAAAATCTGGCAAAATGCGTGAGTGTTAACCCACAAAATGACGCGTTTTTGAAAAAATACAAAATCATAAGTATATAACCACGAATTGACCCGTTTTTGTTCTGGTATATCATAATACCATATCCTCAAGCTAATAGACAATAAAAAATCAATTTTTGGTTCTGCAAAAAAATCAGGCAAAATGCGTGAGTGTTAACCCATAAAATGGCGCATTTTGAAAAAATACAAAATCATAATATGTATATAAACACGAATTGACCCGTTTTTGTTCTGGTATATCATAATACCATATCCTCAAGCTAATAGACAAGAAAAATCAATTTTTGGTTTTGCAAAAAAATCTGTCAAAATGCGTGAGTGTTAACCCACAAAATGGCGCGTTTTTGAAAAAATACAAAATCATAAGTATATAACCACGAATTGACCCGTTTTTGTTCTGGTATATCATAATACCATATCCTCAAGCTAATAGACAATAAAAATCAATTTTTGGTTCTGCAAAAAAATCAGGCAAAATGCGTGAGTGTTAACCCACAAAATGGCGCATTTTGAAAAAATACAAAATCATAATATGTATATAAACATGAATTGACCCGTTTTCGTTCTGGTATATCATAATACCATATCCTCAAGCTAATAGACAAGAAAAATCAATTTTCGGTTCTGCAAAAAATTCTGGCAAAATGTGAGAGTGTTAACCCACAAAATGGCGCGTTTTTGAAAAAATACAAAATCATAATAAGTATATAACCACGAATTGACCCGTTTTCGTTCTGGTATATCATAATACCATATCCTCAAGCTAATAGACAAGAAAAATCAATTTTTGGTTCTGCAAAAAAATATGGCAAAATGCATGAGTGTTAACCCACAAAATGACGCGTTTTAGAAAAAATACAAAATCATAAGTATATAAGCACGAATTGACCAGTTTTTGTTCTGGTATATCATAATACCATATCGTCAACCTAATAGACAAGAAAAATCAATTTTTGGTTCTGCAAAAAAATCTGGCAAAATGCGTGATTGTTAACCCACAAAATGGCTTTTTTTTTGAAAAAATAAAAAATCATAATAAGTATATATCCACGAATTGACTCGTTTTTGTTCTGGTATATCATAATACCATATCCTCAAGCTAATAGACAAGAAAAATAATATTTGGTTCTGTAAAAAAATCTAGCAAAATGCGTGAGTTTTAACCCACAAAATGGCGCGTTTTTGAAAAAATACAAAATCATAAGTATATAACCAGGAATTGACCCGTTTTTATTCTGGTATATCATAATACCATATCCTCAAGCTAATATACAAGAAAAATCAATTTTTGGTTCTGCAAAAAAATCTGGCAAAATGCGTGAGTGTTACCCACAAAATGGCGCGTTTTTGAAAAAATACAAAATCATAAGTATATAACCACGAATTGACTCGTTTTTGTTCTGGTATATCATAATACCATATCCTCAAGCTAATAGACTAGGAAAATCATTTTATGGTTCTGCAAAAAAATCTGGCAAAATGCGTGAGTTTTAACCCACAAAATGGTGCGTTTTTGAAAAAAATAGAAAATCATAAGTATATAACCACGAGTTGACCTGTTTTCGTTCTGGTATATCATAATACCATATCCTAAAGCTAATAGACAAGAAAAATCAATTTTTGGTTCTACAAAAAAATCTGGTAAAATGCGTGAGTGTTAACCCACAAAATGACGCGTTTTTGAAAAAATACAAAATCATAAGTATATAACCACGAATTGACCCGTTTTTGTTCTGGTATATCATAATACCATATCCTCAAGCTAATAGACAAGAAAAATCAATTTTTGGTTCTGCAAAAAAATCTGGAAAAATGCGTGAGTTTTAACCCACAAAATGACGCGTTTTTGAAAAAATACAAAATCATAAGTATATAACCACGAATTGACCCGTTTTCGTTCTGGTATATTATAGTACCATATCCTCAAGATAATAGACAAGAAAAATCAATTTTTGGTTCTGCAAAAAAAATCTGGCAAAATGCGTGAGTGTTAACCCACAAAATGGCACGTTTTTGAAAAAAATACAAAATCATAATAAGTATATAAACACGAATTGACCCGTTTTCGTTCTGGTATATCATAATACCCTATCCTCAAGCTAATAGACAAGAAAAATCAATTTTTGGTTCTAAAAAAAATCTGGCAAAATGCGTGAGTGTTAACCCACAAAATGACGCGTTTTTGAAAAAATACAAAATCATAAGTATATAACCACGAATTGACCCGTTTTCGTTCTGGTATATTATAGTACCATATCCTCAAGATAATAGACAAGAAAAATAAATTTTTGGTTCCGCAAAAAAATCTGGCAAAATGCGTGAGTGTTAACCCACAAAATGACGCGTTTTTGAAAAAATACAAAATCATAATTATATAACCACGAATTGACCCGTTTTCATTCTGGTATATTATAGTACCATATCCTCAAGATAATAGACAAGAAAAATCAATTTTTGGTTCTGCAAAAAAAATCTGGCAAAATGCGTGAGTGTTAACCCACAAAATGGCACGTTTTTGAAAAAAATACAAAATCATAATAAGTATATAAACACGAATTGACCCGTTTTCGTTCTGGTATATCATAATACCCTATCCTCAAGCTAATAGACAAGAAAAATCAATTTTGGGTTCTGCAAAAAAATCTGGCAAAATGCATAAATGTTAACCCACAAAATGACGCGTTTTTGAAAAAATGCAAAATCGTAATTATATAACCACGAATTGACCCGTTTTCATTCTGGTATATCATAATACCATATCCTCAAGCTAATAGACAAGAAAAATCAATTTTTGGTTCTGCAAAAAAATCTGGCAAAATGCGTGAGTGTTAACCCACAAAATGACACGTTTTAGAAAAAATACAAAATCATAATTATATAACCACAAATTAACCCGTTTTCATTCTGGTATATTATAGTACCATATCCTCAAGATAATAGACAAGAAAAATCAATTTTTGGTTCTGCAAAAAAATCTGGCAAAATGCTTGAGTGTTAACCCACAAAATGGCGCGTTTTTGAAAAAAATACAAAATCATAATAAGTATATAAACACGAATTGACCCGTTTTCGTTCTGGTATATCATAATACCATATACTAAAGCTAATAGACAAGAAAAATCAATTTTTGGTTCTACAAAAAAATCTGGCAAAATGCGTGAGTGTTAACCCATAAAATGACGAGTTTTTGAAAAAATACAAAATCATAATTATATTAGCACGAATTGACCCGTTTTCGTTCTGGTATATCATAATACCATATACTAAAGCTAATAGACAAGAAAATCAATTTTTGGTTCTACAAAAAAATCTGGCAAAATGCGTGAGTGTTAACCCACAAAATGACGCGTTTTTGAAAAAATACAAAATCATAAGTATATAACCACGAATTGACCCGTTTTTGTTCTGGTATATTATAGTACCATATCCTCAAGAAAAATCAATTTTTGGTTCTGCAAAAAAATCTGGCAAAATGCGTGAGTGTTAACAAACAAAATGGCGCGTTTTTGAAAAAAATACAAAATCATAGTAAGTATATAAATACGAATTGACCCGTTTTTGTTCTGGTATATCATAATACCCTATCCTCAAGCTAATAGACAAGAAAAATCATTTTTTGGTTCTGCAAAAAAATCTGGCAAAATGCGTGAGTGTTAACCCACAAAATGACGCGTTTTTGAAAAACTATAAAATCATAATTATATAACCACGAATTGACCCATTTTCATTCTGGCATATCAAAATACCATATCCTCAAGCTAATAGACAAGAAAAATCAATTTTTGGCTCTGCAAAAAAATCTGGCAAAATGCGTGAGTGTTAACCCACAAAATGACGCGTTTTAGAAAAAATACAAAATCATAATAAGTATATAAACACGAATTGACCCGTTTTCGTTCTGGTATATCATAATACCCTATCCTCAAGCTAATAGACAAGAAAAATCAATTTTTGGTTCTGCAAAAAAATCTGGCAAAATGCGTGAGTTTTAACCCACAAAATGACGCGTTTTAGAAAAAATACAAAATCGTAATTATATAACCGCGAATTGACCCGTTTTCATTCTGGTATATCATAATACCATATCCTCAAGCTAATAGACAAGAAAAATCAATTTTTGGTTCTGCAAAAAAATCTGGCAAAATGCGTGAGTGTTAACCCACAAAATGGCGCGTTTTTGAAAAAATACAAAATCATAAGTATATAACCACGAATTGACCCGTTTTTGTTCTAGTATATCATAATACCATATCCTCAAGCTAATAGACAAGAAAAATCAATTTTTGGTACTGCAAAAAAATCTGGCAAAATGCGTGAGTTTTAACCCACAAAATGGCGCGTTTTTGAAAAAATAAAAAGTCATAATAAGTATATAACCACGAATTGACTCGTTTTTGTTCTGGTATATCATAATACCATATCCTCAAGCTAATAGACAAGAAAAATCAATTTTTGGTTCTGCAAAAAAATCTGGCAAAATGCGTGAGTTTTAATCCACAAAATGACGCGTTTTTAAAAAAAATACAAAATCATAAGTATATAACCACGAATTGACCCGTTTTCGTTCTGGTATATCATAATACCATATACTAAAGCTAATAGACAAGTAAAATCAAATTTTGGTTTTGCAAAAAAAATCTGCAAATTGCGTGAATGTTAACCCACAAAATGGCGCGTTTTTGAAAAAAATACAAAATCATAAGTATATAACCACGAATTGACCCGTTTTCGTTCTGGTATATTATAGTACCATATCCTCAAGATAATAGACAAGAAAAATCAATTTTTGGTTCTGCAAAAAAATCTGGCAAAATGCGTGAGTGTTAACCCACAAAATGGCGCGTTTTTGAAAAAATAAAAAATCATAATAAGTATATAACCACGAATTGACTCGTTTTTGTTATGGTATATCATAATACCATATCCTCAAGCTAATAGACAAGAAAACTCAATTTTTGGTTCTGCAAAAAAATCTGGCAAAATGCGTGAGTTTTAACCCACAAAATGACGTGTTTTTGAAAAAATACAAAATCATAAGTATATAACCAGGAATTGACCCGTTTTTGTTCTGGTATATCATAATACCATATCCTCAAGCTAATAGACAAGAAAAATCAATTATTGGTTCTGCAAAAAAATCTGGCAAACTGCGTGAGTTAACCCACAAAATGACGCGTTTTTGAAAAAAATACAAAATCATAAGTATATAACAACGAATTGACCCGTTTTCGTTCTGGTATATCATAATACCATATACTAAAGCTAATAGACAAGTAAAATCAATTTTTGGTTTTGCAAAAAAAATCTGCAAATTGCGTGAATGTTAACCCACAAAATGGCGCGTTTTTGAAAAAAATACAAAATCATAAGTATATAACCACGAATTGACCCGTTTTCGTTCTGGTATATTATAGTACCATATCCTCAAGATAATAGACAAGAAAAATCAATTTTTGGTTCCGCAAAAAAATCTGGCAAAATGCGTGAGTGTTAACCCACAAAATGACGCGTTTTTGAAAAAATACAAAATCATAATTATATAACCACGAATTGACCCGTTTTCATTCTGGTATATTATAGTACCATATCCTCAAGATAATAGACAAGAAAAATCAATTTTTGGTTCTGCAAAAAAAATCTGGCAAAATGCGTGAGTGTTAACCCACAAAATGACACGTTTTTGAAAAAAATACAAAATCATAATAAGTATATAAACACGAATTGACCCGTTTTCGTTCTGGTATATCATAATACCCTATCCTCAAGCTAATAGACAAGAAAAATCAATTTTGGGTTCTGCAAAAAAATCTGGCAAAATGCATAAATGTTAACCCACAAAATGACGCGTTTTTGAAAAAATGCAAAATCGTAATTATATAACCACGAATTGACCCGTTTTCATTCTGGTATATCATAATACCATATCCTCAAGCTAATAGACAAGAAAAATCAATTTTTGGTTCTGCAAAAAAATCTGGCAAAATGCGTGAGTGTTAACCCACAAAATGACACGTTTTAGAAAAAATACAAAATCATAATTATATAACCACAAATTAACCCGTTTTCATTCTGGTATATTATAGTACCATATCCTCAAGATAATAGACAAGAAAAATCAATTTTTGGTTCTGCAAAAAAATCTGGCAAAATGCTTGAGTGTTAACCCACAAAATGGCGCGTTTTTGAAAAAAATACAAAATCATAATAAGTATATAAACACGAATTGACCCGTTTTCGTTCTGGTATATCATAATACCATATAATAAAGCTAATAGACAAGAAAAATCAATTTTTGGTTCTACAAAAAAATCTGGCAAAATGCGTGAGTGTTAACCCATAAAATGACGAGTTTTTGAAAAAATACAAAATCATAATTATATTAGCACGAATTGACCCGTTTTCGTTCTGGTATATCATAATACCATATACTAAAGCTAATAGACAAGAAAATCAATTTTTGGTTCTACAAAAAAATCTGGCAAAATGCGTGAGTGTTAACCCACAAAATGACGCGTTTTTGAAAAAATACAAAATCATAAGTATATAACCACGAATTGACCCGTTTTTGTTCTGGTATATTATAGTACCATATCCTCAAGAAAAATCAATTTTTGGTTCTGCAAAAAAATCTGGCAAAATGCGTGAGTGTTAACAAACAAAATGGCGCGTTTTTGAAAAAAATACAAAATCATAGTAAGTATATAAATACGAATTGACCGTTTTTGTTCTGGTATATCATAATACCCTATCCTCAAGCTAATAGACAAGAAAAATCATTTTTTGGTTCTGCAAAAAAATCTGGCAAAATGCGTGAGTGTTAACCCACAAAATGACGCGTTTTTGAAAAACTATAAAATCATAATTATATAACCACGAATTGACCCATTTTCATTCTGGCATATCAAAATACCATATCCTCAAGCTAATAGACAAGAAAAATCAATTTTTGGCTCTGCAAAAAAATCTGGCAAAATGCGTGAGTGTTAACCCACAAAATGACGCGTTTTAGAAAAAATACAAAATCATAATAAGTATATAAACACGAATTGACCCGTTTTCGTTCTGGTATATCATAATACCCTATCCTCAAGCTAATAGACAAGAAAAATCAATTTTTGGTTCTGCAAAAAAAATCTGGCAAAATGCGTGAGTTTTAACCCACAAAATGACGCGTTTTAGAAAAAATACAAAATCGTAATTATATAACCGCGAATTGACCCGTTTTCATTCTGGTATATCATAATACCATATCCTCAAGCTAATAGACAAGAAAAATCAATTTTTGGTTCTGCAAAAAAATCTGGCAAAATGCGTGAGTGTTAACCCACAAAATGGCGCGTTTTTGAAAAAATACAAAATCATAAGTATATAACCACGAATTGACCCGTTTTTGTTCTAGTATATCATAATACCATATCCTCAAGCTAATAGACAAGAAAAATCAATTTTTGGTTCTGCAAAAAAATCTGGCAAAATGCGTGAGTGTTAACCCACAAAATGGCGCGTTTTTGAAAAAATAAAAAGTCATAATAAGTATATAACCACGAATTGACTCGTTTTTGTTCTGGTATATCATAATACCATATCCTCAAGCTAATAGACAAGAAAAATCAATTTTTGGTTCTGCAAAAAAATCTGGCAAAATGCGTGAGTTTTAATCCACAAAATGACGCGTTTTTAAAAAAAATACAAAATCATAAGTATATAACCACGAATTGACCCGTTTTCGTTCTGGTATATCATAATACCATATACTAAAGCTAATAGACAAGTAAAATCAATTTTTGGTTTTGCAAAAAAAATCTGCAAATTGCGTGAATGTTAACCCACAAAATGGAGCGTTTTTGAAAAAAATACAAAATCATAAGTATATAACCACGAATTGACCCGTTTTCGTTCTGGTATATTATAACACCATATCCTCAAGATAATAGACAAGAAAAATCAATTTTTGGTTCCGCAAAAAAATCTGGCAAAATGCGTGAGTGTTAACCCACAAAATGACGCGTTTTTGAAAAAATACAAAATCATAATTATATAACCACGAATTGACCCGTTTTCATTCTGGTATATTATAGTACCATATCCTCAAGATAATAGACAAGAAAAATCAATTTTTGGTTCTGCAAAAAAAATCTGGCAAAATGCGTGAGTGTTAACCCACAAAATGACACGTTTTTGAAAAAAATACAAAATCATAATAAGTATATAAACACGAATTGACCCGTTTTCGTTCTGGTATATCATAATACCCTATCCTCAAGCTAATAGACAAGAAAAATCAATTTTGGGTTCTGCAAAAAAATCTGGCAAAATGCATAAATGTTAACCCACAAAATGACGCGTTTTTGAAAAAATGCAAAATCGTAATTATATAACCACGAATTGACCCGTTTTCATTCTGGTATATCATAATACCATATCCTCAAGCTAATAGACAAGAAAAATCAATTTTTGGTTCTGCAAAAAAATCTGGCAAAATGCGTGAGTGTTAACCCACAAAATGACACGTTTTAGAAAAAATACAAAATCATAATTATATAACCACAAATTAACCCGTTTTCATTCTGGTATATTATAGTACCATATCCTCAAGATAATAGACAAGAAAAATCAATTTTTGGTTCTGCAAAAAAATCTGGCAAAATGCTTGAGTGTTAACCCACAAAATGGCGCGTTTTTGAAAAAAATACAAAATCATAATAAGTATATAAACACGAATTGACCCGTTTTCGTTCTGGTATATCATAATACCATATACTAAAGCTAATAGACAAGAAAAATCAATTTTTGGTTCTACAAAAAAATCTGGCAAAATGCGTGAGTGTTAACCCATAAAATGACGAGTTTTTGAAAAAATACAAAATCATAATTATATTAGCACGAATTGACCCGTTTTCGTTCTGGTATATCATAATACCATATACTAAAGCTAATAGACAAGAAAATCAATTTTTGGTTCTACAAAAAAATCTGGCAAAATGCGTGAGTGTTAACCCACAAAATGACGCGTTTTTGAAAAAATACAAAATCATAAGTATATAACCACGAATTGACCCGTTTTTGTTCTGGTATATTATAGTACCATATCCTCAAGATAATAGACAAGAAAAATCAATTTTTGGTTCTGCAAAAAAATCTGGCAAAATGCGTGAGTGTTAACAAACAAAATGACGCGTTTTTGAAAAAAATACAAAATCATAGTAAGTATATAAATACGAATTGACCCGTTTTTGTTCTGGTATATCATAATACCCTATCCTCAAGCTAATAGACAAGAAAAATCATTTTTTGGTTCTGCAAAAAAATCTGGCAAAATGCGTGAGTGTTAACCCACAAAATGACGCGTTTTTGAAAAACTATAAAATCATAATTATATAACCACGAATTGACCCATTTTCATTCTGACATATCAAAATACCATATCCTCAAGCTAATAGACAAGAAAAATCAATTTTTGGCTCTGCAAAAAAATCTGGCAAAATGCGTGAGTGTTAACCCACAAAATGACGCGTTTTAGAAAAAATACAAAATCATAATAAGTATATAAACACGAATTGATCCGTTTTCGTTCTGGTATATCATAATACCCTATCCTCAAGCTAATAGACAAGAAAAATCAATTTTTGGTTCTGCAAAAAAATCTGGCAAAATGCGTGAGTTTTAACCCACAAAATGACGCGTTTTAGAAAAAATACAAAATCGTAATTATATAACCGCGAATTGACCCGTTTTCATTCTGGTATATCATAATACCATATCCTCAAGCTAATAGACAAGAAAAATCAATTTTTGGTTCTGCAAAAAAATCTGGCAAAATGCGTGAGTGTTAACCCACAAAATGGCGCGTTTTTGAAAAAATACAAAATCATAAGTATATAACCACGAATTGACCCGTTTTTGTTCTAGTATATCATAATACCATATCCTCAAGCTAATAGACAAGAAAAATCAATTTTTGGTTCTGCAAAAAAATCTGGCAAAATGCGTGAGTGTTAACCCACAAAATGGCGCGTTTTTGAAAAAATAAAAAGTCATAATAAGTATATAACCACGAATTGACTCGTTTTTGTTCTGGTATATCATAATACCATATCCTCAAGCTAATAGACAAGAAAAATCAATTTTTGGTTCTGCAAAAAAATCTGGCAAAATGCGTGAGTTTTAATCCACAAAATGACGCGTTTTTAAAAAAAATACAAAATCATAAGTATATAACCACGAATTGACCCGTTTTCGTTCTGGTATATCATAATACCATATACTAAAGCTAATAGACAAGTAAAATCAATTTTTGGTTTTGCAAAAAAAATCTGCAAATTGCGTGAATGTTAACCCACAAAATGGCGCGTTTTTGAAAAAAATACAAAATCATAAGTATATAACCACGAATTGACCCGTTTTCGTTCTGGTATATTATAGTACCATATCCTCAAGATAATAGACAAGAAAAATCAATTTTTGGTTCTGCAAAAAAATCTGGCAAAATGCGTGAGTGTTAACCCACAAAATGGCGCGTTTTTGAAAAAATAAAAAATCATAATAAGTATATAACCACGAATTGACTCGTTTTTGTTCTGGTATATCATAATACCATATCCTCAAGCTAATAGACAAGAAAACTCAATTTTTGGTTCTGCAAAAAAATCTGGCAAAATGCGTGAGTTTTAACCCACAAAATGACGTGTTTTTGAAAAAATACAAAATCATAAGTATATAACCAGGAATTGACCCGTTTTTGTTCTGGTATATCATAATACCATATCCTCAAGCTAATAGACAAGAAAAATCAATTATTGGTTCTGCAAAAAAATCTGGCAAACCAAAATGACGCGTTTTTGAAAAAAATACAAAATCATAAGTATATAACAACGAATTGACCCGTTTTCGTTCTGGTATATCATAATACCATATCCTCAAGCTAATAGACAAGAAAAATCAATTTTTGGTTCTGCAAAAAAATCTGGCAAAATGCGTGAGTTTTAACCCACAAAATGACGCGTTTTTGAAAAAATACAAAATCATAAGTATATAACCACGAATTGACCCGTTTTCGTTCTGGTATATCATAATACCATATACTAAAGCTAATAGACAAGAAAAATCAATTTTTGGTTCTACAAAAAAATCTGGCAAAATGCGCGAGTGGTTAACCCACAAAATGACGCGTTTTTGAAAAAATACAAAATCATAAGTATATAACCACGAATTGACCCGTTTTCGTTCTGGTATATTATAGTACCATATCCTCAAGATAATAGACAAGAAAAATCAATTTTTGGTTCTGCAAAAAAATCTGGCAAAATGCGTGAGTGTTAACCCACAAAATGGCGCGTTTTTGAAAAAATAAAAAATCATAATAAGTATATAACCACGAATTGACTCGTTTTTGTTCTGGTATATCATAATACCATATCCTCAAGCTAATAGACAAGAAAACTCAATTTTTGGTTCTGCAAAAAAATCTGGCAAAATGCGTGAGTTTTAACCTACAAAATGACGTGTTTTTGAAAAAATACAAAATCATAAGTATATAACCAGGAATTGACCCGTTTTTTTCTGGTATATCATAATACCATATCCTCAAGCTTATAGAAAAGAAAAATCAATTATTGGTTCTGCAAAAAAATCTGGCAAACTGCGTGAGTTAACCCACAAAATGACGCGTTTTTGAAAAAAATACAAAATCATAAGTATATAACAACGAATTGACCCGTTTTTGTTCTGGTATATCATAATACCATATCCTCAAGCTAAAAGACAAGAAAAATCAATTTTTGGTTCTGCAAAAAAATCTGGCAAAATGCGTGAGTTTTAACCCACAAAATGACGCGTTTTTGAAAAAAATACAAAATAATAAGTATATAACCACGAATTGACCCGTATTCGTTCTGGTATATCATAATACCATATACTAAAGCTAATAGACAAGAAAAATCAATTTTTGGTTCTACAAAAAAATCTGGCAAAATGCGTGAGTGTTAACCCACAAAATGACGCGTTTTTGAAAATATACAAAATCATAAGTATATAACCACGAATTGACCCGTTTTCGTTCTGGTATATTATAGTACCATATCCTCAAGATAATAGACAAGAAAAATCAATTTTTAGTTCTGCAAAAAAATCTGGCAAAATGCGTGAGTGTTAACAAATAAAATGGCGCGTTTTTGAAAAAAATACAAAATCATAGTAAGTATATAAACACGAATTGACCCGTTTTCGTTCTGGTATATCATAATACCCTATCCTCAAGCTAATAGACAAGAAAAATCATTTTTTGGTTCTACAAAAAAATCTGGCAAAATGCGTGAGTGTTAACCCACAAAATGACGCGTTTTTGAAAATATACAAAATCATAAGTATATAACCACGAATTGACCCGTTTTCGTTCTGGTATATTATAGTACCATATCCTCAAGATAATAGACTAGAAAAATCAATTTTTAGTTCTGCAAAAAAATCTGGCAAAATGCGTGAGTGTTAACAAATAAAATGGCGCGTTTTTGAAAAAAATACAAAATCATAGTAAGTATATAAACCCGAATTGACCCGTTTTCGTTTTGGTATATCATAATACCCTATCCTCAAGCTAATAGACAAGAAAAATCATTTTTTGGTTCTGCAAAAAAATCTGGCAAAATGCGTGAGTGTTAACCCACAAAATGACGCGTTTTTGAAAAAATACAAAATCATAATTATGTAACCACGAATTGACCCATTTTCATTCTGGTATATCATAATACCATATCCTCAAGCTAATAGACAAGAAAAATCAATTTTTGGTTCTGAAAAAAAATCTGGCAAAATGCGTGATTGTTAACCCACAAAATGACGCGTTTTAGAAAAAATACAAAATCATAAGTATATAACCACAAATTGACAAGTTTTTGTTCTGGTATATCATAATACCATATCCTCAATCTAATAGACAAGAAAAATCAATTTTTGGTTCTGCCAAAAAAATCTGGCAAAATTCGTGAGTGTTGACCCACAAAATGGCGCGTTTTTGAAAAAATAAAAAATTTTAATAAGTATATTACCAGGAATTGACCCGTTTTGTTCTGGTATATCATAATACCATATCCTCAAGCTAATAGACAAGAAAAATCAAGTATTGGTTCTGCAAAAAAATCTGGCAAAATGCGTGAGTGTTAACCCACAAAATGACGCATTTTTGAAAAAATACAAAATCATAAGTATATAACCAGGAATTGACCCGTTTTTGTTCTGGTATATCATAATACCATATCCTCAAGCTAATAGACAAGAAAAATCAATTTTTGGTTTTGCAAAAAAATCTGGCAAAATGCGTGAGTGTTAACCCACAAAATGACGCGTTTTTGAAAAAATACAAAATCATAATTATATAACCACGAATTGACCCGTTTTCATACTGGTATATCATAATACTATATCCTCAAGCTAATAGACAAGAAAAATCAATTTTTGGTTTTGCAAAAAAAATCTGCAAATTGCGTGAGTGTTAACCCACAAAATGGCGCGTTTTTGAAAAAAAATACAAAGTCATAAGTATATAACAACGAATTGACCCGTTTTCGTTCTGGTATATCATAATACCATATCCTCAAGCTAATAGACAAGAAAGAATCAATTTTTGGTTCTGCAAAAAAATCTGGCAAAATGCGTGAGTTTTAACCCACAAAATGACGCGTTTTTGAAAAAAATACAAAATCATAAGTATATAACCACGAATTGACCCGTTTTCGTTCTGGTATATCATAATACCATATACTAAAGCTAATAGACAAGAAAAATCAATTTTTGGTTCTACAAAAAAATCTGGCAAAATGCGTGAGTGTTCACCCACAAAATGACGCGTTTTTGAAAAAATACAAAATCATAAGTATATAACCACGAATTGACCCGTTTTCGTTCTGGTATATTATAGTACCATATCCCCAAGATAATAGACAAGAAAAATCAATTTTTAGTTCTGCAAAAAAAATCTGGCAAAATGCATGAGTGTTAACAAATAAAATTGCGCGTTTTTAAAAAAAATACAAAATCATAGTAAGTATATAAACACGAATTGACCCGTTTTCGTTCTGGTATATCATAATACCCTATCCTCAAGCTAATAGACAAGAAAAATCATTTTTTGGTTCTGCAAAAAAATCTGGCAAAATGCGTGAGTGTTAACCCACAAAATGACGCGTTTTTGAAAAAATACAAAATCATAATTATATAACCACGAATTGACCCATTTTCATTCTGGTATATCATAATACCATATCCTCAAGCTAATAGACAAGAAAAATCAATTTTTGGTTCTGAAAAAAAATCTGGCAAAATGCGTGAGTGTTAACCCACAAAATGACGCGTTTTAGAAAAAATACAAAATCATAAGTATATAACCACAAATTGACCAGTTTTTGTTCTGGTATATCATAATACCATATCCTCAAGCTAATAGACTAGAAAAATCAATTTTTGGTTCTGCAAAAAAATCTGGCAAAATTCGTGAGTGTTAACCCACAAAATGGCCCGTTTTTGAAAAAATAAAAAATCATAATAAGTATATAACCAGGAATTGACCCGTTTTTGTTCTGGTATATCATAATACCATATCCTCAAGCTAATAGACAAGAAAAATCAAGTATTGGTTCTGCAAAAAAATCTGGCAAAATGCGTGAGTGTTAACCCACAAAATGACGCATTTTTGAAAAAATACAAAATCATAAGTATATAACCAGGAATTGACCCGTTTTTGTTCTGGTATATCATAATACCATATCCTCAAGCTAATAGACAAGAAAAATCAATTTTTCTTTTTGCAAAAAAATCTGGCAAAATGCGTGAGTGTTAACCCACAAAATGACGCGTTTTTGAAAAAATACAAAATCATAAGTATATAACCACGAATTGACCCGTTTTCGTTCTGGTATATCATAATACCATATACTAAAGCTAATAGACAAGAAAAATCAATTTTTGGTTCTACAAAAGAATCTGGCAAAATGCGTGAGTGTTCACCCACAAAATGACGCGTTTTTGAAAAAATACAAAATCATAAGTATATAACCACGAATTGACCCGTTTTCGTTCTGGTATATTATAGTACCATATCCCCAAGATAATAGACAAGAAAAATCAATTTTTAGTTCTGCAAAAAAATCTGGCAAAATGCATGAGTGTTAACAAATAAAATTGCGCGTTTTTAAAAAAAATACAAAATCATAGTAAGTATATAAACACGAATTGACCCGTTTTCGTTCTGGTATATCATAATACCCTATCCTCAAGCTAATAGACAAGAAAAATCATTTTTTGGTTCTGCAAAAAAATCTGGCAAAATGCGTGAGTGTTAACCCACAAAATGACGCGTTTTTGAAAAAATACAAAATCATAATTATATAACCACGAATTGACCCATTTTCATTCTGGTATATCATAATACCATATCCTCAAGCTAATAGACAAGAAAAATCAATTTTTGGTTCTGAAAAAAAATCTGGCAAAATGCGTGAGTGTTAACCCACAAAATGACGCGTTTTAGAAAAAATACAAAATCATAAGTATATAACCACAAATTGACCAGTTTTTGTTCTGGTATATCATAATACCATATCCTCAAGCTAATAGACTAGAAAAATCAATTTTTGGTTCTGCAAAAAAATCTGGCAAAATTCGTGAGTGTTAACCCACAAAATGGCGCGTTTTTGAAAAAATAAAAAATCATAATAAGTATATAACCAGGAATTGACCCGTTTTCGTTCTGGTATATCATAATACCATATCCTCAAGCTAATAGACAAGAAAAATCAATTTTTGGTTTTGCAAAAAAATCTGGCAAAATGCGTGAGTGTTAACCCACAAAATGACGCGTTTTTGAAAAAATACAAAATCATAATTATATAACCACGAATTGACCCGTTTTCGTTCTGGTATATCATAATACCATATCCTCAAGCTAATAGACAAGAAAAATCAATTTTTGGTTTTGCAAAAAAAATCTGCAAATTGCGTGAGTGTTAACCCACAAAATGGCGCGTTTTTGAAAAAAATACAAAATCATAAGTATATAACAACGAATTGACCCATTTTCGTTCTGGTATATCATAATACCATATCCTCAAGCTAATAGACAAGAAAAATCAATTTTTGGTTCTGCAAAAAAATCTGGCAAAATGCGTGAGTTTTAACCCACAACATGGAGCGTTTTAGAAAAAATACAAAATCGTAATTATATAACCACGAATTGACCCGTTTTCATTCTGGTATATCATAATACCATATCCTCAAGCTAATAGACAAGAAAAATCAATTTTTGGTTTTGGTAAAAAAATCTGCAAATTGCGTGAGTGTTAACCCACAAAATGGCGCGTTTTTGAAAAAAAATACAAAATCATAAGTATATAACAACGAATTGACCCGTTTTCGTTCTGGTATATCATAATACCATATCCTCAAGCTAATAGACAAGAAAAATCAATTTTTGGTTCTGCAAAAAAATCTGGCAAAATGCGTGAGTGTTAACCCACAAAATGACGCGTTTTTGAAAAAATACAAAATCATAAGTATATAACCACAAATTGACCAGTTTTTGTTCTGGTATATCATAATACCATATCCTCAAGCTAATAGACTAGAAAAATCAATTTTTGGTTCTGCAAAAAAATCTGGCAAAATTCGTGAGTGTTAACCCACAAAATGGCGCGTTTTTGAAAAAATAAAAAATCATAATAAGTATATAACCAGGAATTGTCCCGTTTTTGTTCTGGTATATCATAATACCATATCCTCAAGCTAATAGACAAGAAAAATCAAGTATTGGTTCTGCAAAAAAATCTGGCAAAATGCGTGAGTGTTAACCCACAAAATGACGCATTTTTGAAAAAATACAAAATCATAAGTATATAACCAGGAATTGACCCGTTTTTGTTCTGGTATATCATAATACCATATCCTCAAGCTAATAGACAAGAAAAATCAATTTTTGGTTTTGCAAAAAAATCTGGCAAAATGCGTGAGTGTTAACCCACAAAATGACGCGTTTTTGAAAAAATACAAAATCATAATTATATAACCACGAATTGACCCGTTTTCGTTCTGGTATATCATAATACCATATCCTCAAGCTAATAGACAAGAAAAATCAATTTTTGGTTTTGCAAAAAAAATCTGCAAATTGCGTGAGTGTTAACCCACAAAATGGCGCGTTTTTGAAAAAAATACAAAATCATAAGTATATAACAACGAATTGACCCGTTTTCGTTCTGGTATATCATAATACCATATCCTCAAGCTAATAGACAAGAAAAATCAATTTTTGGTTCTGCAAAAAAATCTGGCAAAATGCGTCAAAATGACGCGTTTTTGAAAAAAATACAAAATCATAAGTATATAACCACGAATTGACCCGTTTTCGTTCTGGTATATCATAATACCATATACTAAATCTAATAGACAAGAAAAATCAATTTTTGATTCTACAAAAAAATCTGGCAAAATGCGTGAGTGTTTACCCACAAAATGACGCGTTTTGAAAAAATACAAAATCATAAGTATATAACCACTAAATTGACCCGTTTTCGTTCTGGTATATTATAGTACCATATCCTCAAGATAATAGACAAGAAAAATCAATTTTTAGTTCTGCAAAAAAATCTGGCAAAATGCGTGAGTGTTAACAAATAAAATGGCGCGTTTTTAAAAAAAATACAAAATCATAGTAAGTATATAAACACGAATTGACCCGTTTTCGTTCTGGTATATCATAATACCCTATTCTCAAGCTAATAGACAAGAAAAATCATTTTTTGGTTCTGCAAAAAAATCTGGCAAAATGCGTGAGTGTTAACCCACAAAATGACGCGTTTTTGAAAAAATACAAAATCATAATTATATAACCACGAATTGACCCATTTTCATTCTGGTATATCATAATACCATATCCTCAAGCTAATAGACAAGAAAAATCAATTTTTGGTTCTGAAAAAAAATCTGGCAAAATGCGTGAGTGTTAACCCACAAAATGACGCGTTTTAGAAAAAATACAAAATCATAAGTATATAACCACAAATTGACCAGTTTTTGTTCTGGTATATCATAATACCATATCCTCAAGCTAATAGACAAGAAAAATCAATTTTTGGTTCTGCAAAAAAATCTGGCAAAATTCGTGAGTGTTAACCCACAAAATGGCGCGTTTTTGAAAAAATAAAAAATCATAATAAGTATATAACCAGGAATTGACCCGTTTTTGTTCTGGTATATCATAATACCATATCCTCAAGCTAATAGACAAGAAAAATCAAGTATTGGTTCTGCAAAAAAATCCCACAAAATGCGTGAGTGTTAACCCACAAAATGACGCATTTTTGAAAAAATACAAAATCATAAGTATATAACCAGGAATTGACCCGTTTTTGTTCTGGTATATCATAATACCATATCCTCAAGCTAATAGACAAGAAAAATCAATTTTTGGTTTTGCAAAAAAATCTGCAAATTGCGTGAGTGTTAACCCACAAAATGGCGCGTTTTTGAAAAAAATACAAAATCATAATTATATAACCACGAATTGACCCGTTTTCGTTCTGGTATATCATAATACCATATCCTCAAGCTAATAGACAAGAAAAATCAATTTTTGGTTTTGCAAAAAAAATCTGCAAATTGCGTGAGTGTTAACCCACAAAATGGTGCGTTTTTGAAAAAAATACAAAATCATAAGTATATAACAACGAATTGACCCGTTTTAGTTCTGGTATATCATAATACCATATCCTCAAGCTAATAGACAAGAAAACTCAATTTTTGGTTCTGCAAAAAAATCTGGCAAAATGCGTGTGAGTTTTAACCCACAAAATGACGCGTTTTTGAAAAAAATACAAAATCATAAGTATATAACCACGAATTGACCCGTTTTCATTCTGGTATATCATAATACCATATACTAAAGCTAATAGACAAGAAAAATCAATTTTTGGTTCTACAAAAAAATCTGGCAAAATGCGCCACAAAATGACGCGTTTTTGAAAAAATACAAAATCATAAGTATATAACCACGAATTGACCCGTTTTCGTTCTGGTATATTATAGTACCATATCCTCAAGATAATAGACAAGAAAAATCAATTTTTAGTTCTGCAAAAAAATCTGGCAAAATGCGTGAGTGTTAACAAATAAAATGGCGCGTTTTTGAAAAAAATACAAAATCATAGTAAGTATATAAACACGAATTGACCCGTTTTCGTTCTGGCATATCATAATACCCTATCCTCAAGCTAATAGACAAGAAAAATCATTTTTTGGTTCTGCAAAAAAATCTGGCAAAATGCGTGAGTGTTAACCCACAAAATGACGCGTTTTTGAAAAAATACAAAATCATAATTATATAACCACGAATTGACCCATTTTCATTCTGGTATATCATAATACCATATCCTCAACCTAATAGACATGAAAAATCAATTTTTGGTTCTGAAAAAAAATCTGGCAAAATGCGTGAGTGTTAACCCACAAAATGACGCGTTTTAGAAAAAATACAAAATCATAAGTATATAACCACAAATTGACCAGTTTTTGTTCTGGTATATCATAATACCATATCCTCAAGCTAATAGACAAGAAAAATCAATTTTTGGTTCTGCAAAAAAAATCTGGCAAAATTCGTGAGTGTTAACCCACAAAATGGCGCGTTTTTGAAAAAATAAAAAATCATAATAAGTATATAACCAGGAATTGACCCGTTTTTGTTCTGGTATATCATAATACCATATCCTCAAGCTAATAGACAAGAAAAATCAAGTATTGGTTCTGCAAAAAAATCTGGCAAAATGCGTGAGTGTTAACCCACAAAATGACGCATTTTTGAAAAAATACAAAATCATAAGTATATAACCAGGAATTGACCCGTTTTTGTTCTGGTATATCATAATACCATATCCTCAAGCTAATAGAAAAGAAAAATCAATTTTTGGTTTTGCAAAAAAATCTGGCAAAATGCGTGAGTGTTAACCCACAAAATGACGCGTTTTTGAAAAAATACAAAATCATAATTATATAACCACGAATTGACCCGTTTTCATACTGGTATATCAAAATACCATATCCTCAAGCTAATAGACAAGAAAAATCAATTTTTGGTTTTGCAAAAAAAATCTGCAAATTGCGTGAGTGTTAACCCAGAAAATGGCGCGTTTTTGAAAAAAATACAAAATCATAAGTATATAACAACGAATTTACCCGTTTTCGTTCTGGTATATCATAATACCATATCCTCAAGCTAATAGACAAGAAAAATCAATTTTTGGTTCTGCAAAAAAATCTGGCAAAATGCGTGAGTTTTAACCCACAAAATTACGTGTTTTTGAAAAAATACAAAATCATAAGTATATAACCAGGAATTGACCCGTTTCTTTCTGGTATATCATAATACCATATCCTCAATCTAATAGACAAGAAAAATAAATTATTGGTTCTGCAAAAAAATCTGGCAAACTGCGTGAGTTAACCCACAAAATGACGCGTTTTTGAAAAAAATACAAAATCATAAGTATATAACCACGAATTGACACGTTTTCATTCTGGTATATCATAATACCATATACTAAAGCTAATAGACAAGAAAAATCAATTTTTGGTTCTACAAAAAAATCTGGCAAAATGCGTGAGTGTTAACCCACAAAATGATGCGTTTTTGAAAAAATACAAAATCATAAGTATATAACCACGAATTGACCCGTTTTCGTTCTGGTATATTATAGTACCATATCCTCAAGATAATAGACAAGAAAAATCAATTTTTGGTTCTGCAAAAAAATCTGGCAAAATGCGTGAGTGTTAACAAACAAAATGGCGCGTTTTTGAAAAAAATACAAAATCATAGTAAGTATATAAACACGAATTGACCCGTTTTCGTTCTGGTATATCATAATACCCTATCCTCAAGCTAATAGACAAGAAAAATCATTTTTTGGTTCTGCAAAAAAATCTGGCAAAATGCGTGAGTGTTAACCCACAAAATGACGCGTTTTTGAAAAAAATACAAAATCATAATTATATAACCACGAATTGACCCATTTTCATTCTGGTATATCATAATACCATATCCTCAAGCTAATAGACAAGAAAAATCAATTTTTGGTTCTGAAAAAAAATCTGGCAAAATGCGTGAGTGTTAACCCACAAAATGACGCGTTTTAGAAAAAATACAAAATCATAAGTATATAACCACAAATTGACCAGTTTTTGTTCTGGTATATCATAATACCATACCTCAAGCTAATAGACAAGAAAAATCAATTTTTGGTTCTGCAAAAAAATCTGGCAAAATTCGTGAGTGTTAACCCACAAAATGGCGCGTTTTTGAAAAAATATAAAATCATAATAAGTATATAACCAGGAATTGACCAGTTTTTGTTCTGGTATATACTAATACCATATCCTCAAGCTAATAGACAAGAAAAATAAAGTATTGGTTCTGCAAAAAAATCTGGCAAAATGCGTGAGTGTTAACCCACAAAATGACGCATTTTTGAAAAAATACAAAATCATAAGTATATAACCAGGAATTGACCCGTTTTTGTTCTGGTATATCATAATACCATATCCTCAAGCTAATAGACAAGAAAAATCAATTTTTGGTTTTGCAAAAAAATCTGGCAAAATGCGTGAGTGTTAACCCACAAAATGACGCGTTTTTGAAAAAATACAAAATCATAATTATATAACCACGAATTGACCCGTTTTCGTTCTGGTATATCATAATACCATATCCTCAAGCTAATAGACAAGAAAAATCAATTTTTGGTTTTGCAAAAAAAATCTGCAAATTGCGTGAGTGTTAACCCAGAAAATGGCGCGTTTTTGAAAAAAATACAAAATCATAAGTATATAACAACGAATTGACCCGTTTTCGTTCTGGTATATCATAGTACCATATCCTCAAGCTAATAGACAAGAAAAATCAAGTATTGGTTCTGCAAAAAAATCTAGCAAAATGCGTGAGTTTTAACCCACAACATGGAGCGTTTTAGAAAAAATACAAAATCGTAATTATATAACCACGAATTGACTCGTTTTCATTATGGTATATCATAATAACATATCCTCAAGCTAATAGACAAGAAAAATCAATTTTTGGTTCTGCAAAAAAATCTGGCAAAATGCGTGAGTTTTAACCCACAAAATGACGCGTTTTAGAAAAAATACAAAATCGTAATTATATAACCACGAATTGACCCGTTTTCATTCTTGTATATCATAATACCATATCCTCAAGCTAATAGACAAGAAAAATCAATTTTTGGGTCTGCAAAAAAATCTGGCAAAATGCGTGAGTGTTAACCCACAAAATGGCGCGTTTTTGAAAAAATAAAAAATCATAATAAGTATATAACCACGAATTGACTCGTTTTTGTTCTGGTATATCATAATACCATATCCTCAAGCTAATAGACAAGAAAACTCAATTTTTGGTTCTGCAAAAAAATCTGGCAAAATGCGTGAGTTTTAACCCACAAAATGACGTGTTTTTGAAAAAATACAAAATCATAAGTATATAACCAGGAATTGACCCGTTTTTTTCTTGTATATCATAATACCATATCCTCAAGCTAATAGACAAGAAAAATCAATTCTTGGTTCTGCAAAAAAATCTGGCAAACTGCGTGAGTTGACCCACAAAATGACGCGTTTTTGAAAAAAATACAAAATCATAAGTATATAACCACGAATTGACCCGTTTTCGTTCTGGTATATCATAATACCATATACTAAAGCTAATAGACAAGAAAAATCAATTTTTGGTTCTACAAAAAAATCTGGCAAAATGCGTGAGTGTTAACCCACAAAATGACGTGTTTTTGAAAAAATACAAAATCATAAGTATATAACCACGAATTCACCCGTTTTCGTTCTGGTATATTATAGTACCATATCCTCAAGATAATAGACAAGAAAAATCAATTTTTAGTTCTGCAAAAAAATCTGGCAAAATGCGTGAGTGTTAACAAATAAAATGGCGCGTTTTTGAAAAAAATACAAAATCATAGTAAGTATATAAACACGAATTGACCCGTTTTCATTCTGGTATATCATAATACCCTATCCTCAAGCTAATAGACAAGAAAAATCATTTTTTGGTTCTGCAAAAAAATCTGGCAAAATGCGTGAGTGTTAACCCACAAAATGACGCGTTTTTGAAAAAATACAAAATCATAATTATATAACCACGAATTGACCCATTTTCATTCTGGTATATCATAATACCATATCCTCTAGCTAATAGACAAGAAAAATCAATTTTTGGTTCTGAAAAAAAAATCTGGCAAAATGCGTGAGTGTTAACCCACAAAATGGCGCGTTTTTGAAAAAAATACAAAATCATAAGTATATAACAACGAATTTACCCGTTTTCGTTCTGGTATATCATAATACCATATCCTCAAGCTAATAGACAAGAAAAATCAATTTTTGGTTCTGCAAAAAAATCTGGCAAAATGCGTGAGTTTTAACCCACAAAATGACGCGTTTTTGAAAAAAATACAAAATCATAAGTATATAACCACGAATTGACCCGTTTTCGTTCTGGTATATCATAATACCATATACTAAAGCTAATAGACAAGAAAAATCAATTTTTGGTTCTACAAAAAAATCTGGCAAAATGCGTGAGTGTTAACCCACAAAATGACGCGTTTTTGAAAAAATACAAAATCATAAGTATATAACCACGAATTGACCCGTTTTCGTTCTGGTATATTATAGTACCATATCCTCAAGATAATAGACAAGAAAAATCAATTTTTAGTTCTGCAAAAAAATCTGGCAAAATGTGTGAGTGTTAACAAATAAAATGGCGCGTTTTTGAAAAAAATACAAAATCATAGTAAGTATATAAACACGAATTGACACGTTTTCGTTCTGGTATATCATAATACCCTATCCTCAAGCTTTTTTTTTTTTTTTGTTCAAATAAATATCCTCAAGCTAATAGACAAGAAAAATCATTTTTTGGTTCTGCAAAAAAATCTGGCAAAATGCGTGAGTGTTAACCCACAAAATGACGCGTTTTTGAAAAAATACAAAATCATAATTATATAACCACGAATTGACCCATTTTCATTCTGGTATATCATAATACCATATCCTCAAGCTAATAGACAAGAAAAATCAATTTTTGGTTCTGAAAAAAAATCTGGCAAAATGCGTGAGTGTTAACACACAAAATGACGCGTTTTAGAAAAAAAAAACAAAATCATAAGTATATAACCACAAATTGACCAGTTTTTGTTCTGGTATATCATAATACCATACCTCAAGCTAATAGACAAGAAAAATCAATTTTTGGTTCTGCAAAAAAATCTGGCAAAATTCGTGAGTGTTAACCCACAAAATGGCGCGTTTTTGAAAAAATATAAAATCATAATAAGTATATAACCAGGAATTGACCAGTTTTTGTTCTGGTATATACTAATACCATATCCTCAAGCTAATAGACAAGAAAAATAAAGTATTGGTTCTGCAAAAAAATCTGGCAAAATGCGTGAGTGTTAACCCACAAAATGATGCATTTTTGAAAAAATACAAAATCATAATTATATAACCACGAATTGACCCGTTTTCGTTCTCGTATATCATAATACCATATCCTCAAGCTAATAGACAAGAAAAATCATTTTTTGGTTTTGCAAAAAAATCTGGCAAAATGCGTGAGTGTTAACCCACAAAATGACGCGTTTTTGAAAAAATACAAAATCATAATTATATAACCACGAATTGACCCGTTTTCGTTCTGGTATATCATAATACCATATCCTCAAGCTAATAGACAAGAAAAATCAATTTTTGGTTTTGCAAAAAAAATCTGCAAATTGCGTGAGTGTTAACCCACAAAATGGCGCGTTTTTGAAAAAAATACAAAATCATAAGTATATAACAACGAATTGACCCGTTTTCGTTCTGGTATATCATAATACCATATCCTCAAGCTAATAGACAAGAAAAATCAAGTATTGGTTCTGCAAAAAAAATCTGGCAAAATGCGTGAGTTTTAACCCACAACATGGAGCGTTTTAGAAAAAATACAAAATCGTAATTATATAACCACGAATTGACTCGTTTTCATTATGGTATATCATAATACCATATCCTCAAGCTAATAGACAAGAAAAATCAATTTTTGGTTCTGCAAAAAAATCTGGCAAAATGCGTGAGTTTTAACCCACAAAATGACGCGTTTTAGAAAAAATACAAAATCGTAATTATATAACCACGAATTGACCCGTTTTCATTCTGGTATATCATAATACCATATCCTCAAGCTAATAGACAAGAAAAATCAATTTTTGGGTCTGCAAAAAAATCTGGCAAAATGCGTGAGTGTTAACCCACAAAATGGCGTGTTTTTGAAAAAATAAAAAATCATAATAAGTATATAACCACGAATTGACTCGTTTTTGTTCTGGTATATCATAATACCATATCCTCAAGCTAATAGACAAGAAAACTCAATTTTTGGTTCTGCAAAAAAATCTGGCAAAATGCGTGAGTTTTAACCCACAAAATGACGTGTTTTTGAAAAAATACAAAATCATAAGTATATAACCAGGAATTGACCCGTTTTTTTCTTGTATATCATAATACCATATCCTCAAGCTAATAGACAAGAAAAATCAATTCTTGGTTCTGCAAAAAAATCTTGCAAACTGCGTGAGTTGACCCACAAAATGACGCGTTTTTGAAAAAAATACAAAATCATAAGTATATAACCACGAATTGACCCGTTTTCGTTCTGGTATATCATAATACCATATACTAAAGCTAATAGACAAGAAAAATCAATTTTTGGTTCTACAAAAAAATCTGGCAAAATGCGTGAGTGTTAACCCACAAAATGACGCGTTTTAGAAAAAATACAAAATCATAAGTATATAACCACAAATTGACCAGTTTTTGTTCTGGTATATCATAATACCATACCTCAAGCTAATAGACAAGAAAAATCAATTTTTGGTTCTGCAAAAAAATCTGGCAAAATTCGTGAGTGTTAACCCACAAAATGGCGCGTTTTTGAAAAAATATAAAATCATAATAAGTATATAACCAGGAATTGACCAGTTTTTGTTCTGGTATATACTAATACCATATCCTCAAGCTAATAGACAAGAAAAATAAAGTATTGGTTCTGCAAAAAAATCTGGCAAAATGCGTGAGTGTTAACCCACAAAATGACGCATTTTTGAAAAAATACAAAATCATAAGTATATAACCAGGAATTGACCCGTTTTTGTTCTGGTATATCATAATACTATATCCTCAAGCTAATAGACAAGAAAAATCAATTTTTGGTTTTGCAAAAAAATCTGGCAAAATGCGTGAGTGTTAACCCACAAAATGACGCGTTTTTGAAAAAATACAAAATCATAATTATATAACCACGAATTGACCCGTTTTCGTTCTGGTATATCATAATACCATATCCTCAAGCTAATAGACAAGAAAAATCAATTTTTGGTTTTGCAAAAAAAATCTGCAAATTGCGTGAGTGTTAACCCACAAAATGGCGCGTTTTTGAAAAAAATACAAAATCATAAGTATATAACAACGAATTGACCCGTTTTCGTTCTGGTATATCATAGTACCATATCCTCAAGCTAATAGACAAGAAAAATCAAGTATTGGTTCTGCAAAAAAATCTAGCAAAATGCGTGAGTATAGAAATAATACAAAATCGTAATTATATAACCACGAATTGACTCGTTTTCATTATGGTATATCATAATAACATATCCTCAAGCTAATAGACAAGAAAAATCAATTTTTGGTTCTGCAAAAAAATCTGGCAAAATGCGTGAGTTTTAACCCACAAAATGACGCGTTTTAGAAAAAATACAAAATCGTAATTATATAACCACGAATTGACCCGTTTTCATTCTGGTATATCATAATACCATATCCTCAAGCTAATAGACAAGAAAAATCAATTTTTGGGTCTGCAAAAAAATCTGGCAAAATGCGTGAGTGTTAACCCACAAAATGGCGCGTTTTTGAAAAAATAAAAAATCATAATAAGTATATAACCACGAATTGACTCGTTTTTGTTCTGGTATATCATAATACCATATCCTCAAGCTAATAGACAAGAAAACTCAATTTTTGGTTCTGCAAAAAAATCTGGCAAAATGCGTGAGTTTTAACCCACAAAATGACGTGTTTTTGAAAAAATACAAAATCATAAGTATATAACCAGGAATTGACCCGTTTTTTTCTTGTATATCATAATACCATATCCTCAAGCTAATAGACAAGAAAAATCAATTCTTGGTTCTGCAAAAAAATCAGGCAAACTGCGTGAGTTGACCCACAAAATGACGCGTTTTTGAAAAAAATACAAAATCATAAGTATATAACCACGAATTGACCCGTTTTCGTTCTGGTATATCATAATACCATATACTAAAGCTAATAGACAAGAAAAATCAATTTTTGGTTCTACAAAAAAATCTGGCAAAATGCGTGAGTGTTAACCCACAAAATGACGTGTTTTTGAAAAAATACAAAATCATAAGTATATAACCACGAATTCACCCGTTTTCGTTCTGGTATATTATAGTACCATATCCTCAAGATAATAGACAAGAAAAATCAATTTTTAGTTCTGCAAAAAAATCTGGCAAAATGCGTGAGTGTTAACAAATAAAATGGCGCGTTTTTGAAAAAAATACAAAATCATAGTAAGTATATAAACACGAATTGACCCGTTTTCATTCTGGTATATCATAATACCCTATCCTCAAGCTAATAGACAAGAAAAATCATTTTTTGGTTCTGCAAAAAAATCTGGCAAAATGCGTGAGTGTTAACCCACAAAATAACGCGTTTTTGAAAAAATACAAAATCATAATTATATAACCACGAATTGACCCATTTTCATTCTGGTATATCATAATACCATATCCTCTAGCTAATAGACAAGAAAAATCAATTTTTGGTTCTGAAAAAAAAATCTGGCAAAATGCGTGAGTGTTAACCCACAAAATGGCGCGTTTTTGAAAAAAATACAAAATCATAAGTATATAACAACGAATTTACCCGTTTTCGTTCTGGTATATCATAATACCATATCCTCAAGCTAATAGACAAGAAAAATCAATTTTTGGTTCTGCAAAAAAATCTGGCAAAATGCGTGAGTTTTAACCCACAAAATGACGCGTTTTTGAAAAAAATACAAAATCATAAGTATATAACCACGAATTGACCCGTTTTCGTTCTGGTATATCATAATACCATATACTAAAGCTAATAGACAAGAAAAATCAATTTTTGGTTCTACAAAAAAATCTGGCAAAATGCGTGAGTGTTAACCCACAAAATGACGCGTTTTTGAAAAAATACAAAATCATAAGTATATAACCACGAATTGACCCGTTTTCGTTCTGGTATATTATAGTACCATATCCTCAAGATAATAGACAAGAAAAATCAATTTTTAGTTCTGCAAAAAAATCTGGCAAAATGTGTGAGTGTTAACAAATAAAATGGCGCGTTTTTGAAAAAAATACAAAATCATAGTAAGTATATAAACACGAATTGACACGTTTTCGTTCTGGTATATCATAATACCCTATCCTCAAGCTAATAGACAAGAAAAATCATTTTTTGGTTCTGCAAAAAAATCTGGCAAAATGCGTGAGTGTTAACCCACAAAATGACGCGTTTTTGAAAAAATACAAAATCATAATTATATAACCACGAATTGACCCATTTTCATTCTGGTATATCATAATACCATATCCTCAAGCTAATAGACAAGAAAAATCAATTTTTGGTTCTGAAAAAAAATCTGGCAAAATGCGTGAGTGTTAACACACAAAATGACGCGTTTTAGAAAAAAATACAAAATCATAAGTATATAACCACAAATTGACCAGTTTTTGTTCTGGTATATCATAATACCATACCTCAAGCTAATAGACAAGAAAAATCAATTTTTGGTTCTGCAAAAAAATCTGGCAAAATTCGTGAGTGTTAACCCACAAAATGGCGCGTTTTTGAAAAAATATAAAATCATAATAAGTATATAACCAGGAATTGACCAGTTTTTGTTCTGGTATATACTAATACCATATCCTCAAGCTAATAGACAAGAAAAATAAAGTATTGGTTCTGCAAAAAAATCTGGCAAAATGCGTGAGTGTTAACCCACAAAATGACGCATTTTTGAAAAAATACAAAATCATAATTATATAACCACGAATTGACCCGTTTTCGTTCTCGTATATCATAATACCATATCCTCAAGCTAATAGACAAGAAAAATCATTTTTTGGTTTTGCAAAAAAATCTGGCAAAATGCGTGAGTGTTAACCCACAAAATGACGCGTTTTTGAAAAAATACAAAATCATAATTATATAACCACGAATTGACCCGTTTTCGTTCTGGTATATCATAATACCATATCCTCAAGCTAATATATAAGAAAAATCAATTTTTGGTTTTGCAAAAAAAATCTGCAAATTGCGTGAGTGTTAACCCACAAAATGACGCGTTTTTGAAAAAAATACAAAATCATAAGTATATAACAACGAATTGACCCGTTTTCGTTCTGGTATATCATAATACCATATCCTCAAGCTAATAGACAAGAAAAATCAAGTATTGGTTCTGCAAAAAAAATCTGGCAAATTGCGTGAGTGTTAACCCACAACATGGAGCGTTTTAGAAAAAATACAAAATCGTAATTATATAACCACGAATTGACTCGTTTTCATTATGGTATATCATAATACCATATCCTCAAGCTAATAGACAAGAAAAATCAATTTTTGGTTCTGCAAAAAAATCTGGCAAAATGCGTGAGTTTTAACCCACAACATGGAGCGTTTTAGAAAAAATACAAAATCGTAATTATATAACCACGAATTGACTCGTTTTCATTATGGTATATCATAATACCATATCCTCAAGCTAATAGACAAGAAAAATCAATTTTTGGTTCTGCAAAAAAATCTGGCAAAATGCGTGAGTGTTAACCCACAAAATGGCGCGTTTTAGAAAAAATACAAAATCGTAATTATATAACCACGAATTGACCCGTTTTCATTCTGGTATATCATAATACCATATCCTCAAGCTAATAGACAAGAAAAATCAATTTTTGGGTCTGCAAAAAAATCTGGCAAAATGCGTGAGTGTTAACCCACAAAATGGCGCGTTTTTGAAAAAATAAAAACTCATAATAAGTATATAACCACGAATTGACTCGTTTTTGTTCTGGTATATCATAATACCATATCCTCAAGCTAATAGACAAGAAAACTCAATTTTTGGTTCTGCAAAAAAATCTGGCAAAATGCGTGAGTTTTAACCCACAAAATGACGTGTTTTTGAAAAAATACAAAATCATAAGTATATAACCAGGAATTGACCCGTTTTTTTCTTGTATATCATAATACCATATCCTCAAGCTAATAGACAAGAAAAATCAATTCTTGGTTCTGCAAAAAAATCTTGCAAACTGCGTGAGTTGACCCACAAAATGACGCGTTTTTGAAAAAAATACAAAATCATAAGTATATAACCACGAATTGACCCGTTTTCGTTCTGGTATATCATAATACCATATACTAAAGCTAATAGACAAGAAAAATCAATTTTTTGTTCTACAAAAAAATCTGGCAAAATGCGTGAGTGTTAACCCACAAAATGACGTGTTTTTGAAAAAATACAAAATCATAAGTATATAACCACGAATTGACCCGTTTTCGTTCTGGTATATTATAGTACCATATCCTCAAGATAATAGACAAGAAAAATCAATTTTTAGTTCTGCAAAAAAATCTGGCAAAATGCGTGAGTGTTAACAAATAAAATGGCGCGTTTTTGAAAAAAAATACAAAATCATAGTAAGTATATAAACACGAATTGACCCGTTTTCGTTCTGGTATATCATAATACCCTATCCTCAAGCTAATAGACAAGAAAAATCATTTTTTGGTTCTGCAAAAAAATCTGGCAAAATGCGTGAGTGTTAACCCACAAAATGACGCGTTTTTGAAAAAATACAAAATCATAATTATATAACCACGAATTGACCCATTTTCATTCTGGTATATCATAATACCATATCCTCAAGCTAATAGACAAGAAAAATCAATTTTTGGTTCTGCAAAAAAATCTGGCAAAATGCGTGAGTGTTAACCCACAAAATGACGCATTTTTGAAAAAATACAAAATCATAAGTATATAACCAGGAATTGACCCGTTTTCATTCTGGTATATCATAATACCATATCCTCAAGCTAATAGACAAGAAAAATCAATTTTTGGTTCTGCAAAAAAATCTGGCATTTTGAGTTTTAACCCACAAAATGGCGCGTTTTTGAAAAAAATACAAAATCATAAGTATATAACCACGAATTGACCCGTTTTCGTTCTGGTATATCATAATACCATATACTAAAGCTAATAGACAAGAAAAATCAATTTTTGCAACTGCAAAAAAATCTGGCAAAATGCGTGAGTTTTAACCCACAAAATGACGCGTTTTTGAAAAAAATACAAAATCATAAGTATATAACCACGAATTGACCCGTTTTCGTTCTGGTATATCATAATACCATATACTAAAGCTAATAGACAAGAAAAATCAATTTTTGGTTCTACAAAAAAATCTGGCAAAATGCGTGAGTGTTAACCCACAAAATGACGCGTTTTTGAAAAAATACAAAATCATAAGTATATAACCACGAATTGACCCGTTTTCGTTCTGGTATATTATAGTACCATATCCTCAAGATAATAGACAAGAAAAATCAATTTTTAGTTCTGCAAAAAAATCTGGCAAAATGTGTGAGTGTTAACAAATAAAATGGCGCGTTTTTGAAAAAAATACAAAATCATAGTAAGTATATAAACACGAATTGACACGTTTTCGTTCTGGTATATCATAATACCCTATCCTCAAGCTAATAGACAAGAAAAATCATTTTTTGGTTCTGCAAAAAAATCTGGCAAAATGCGTGAGTGTTAACCCACAAAATGACGCGTTTTTGAAAAAATACAAAATCATAATTATATAACCACGAATTGACCCATTTTCATTCTGGTATATCATAATACCATATCCTCAAGCTAATAGACAAGAAAAATCAATTTTTGGTTCTGAAAAAAAATCTGGCAAAATGCGTGAGTGTTAACACACAAAATGACGCGTTTTAGAAAAAAATACAAAATCATAAGTATATAACCACAAATTGACCAGTTTTTGTTCTGGTATATCATAATACCATACCTCAAGCTAATAGACAAGAAAAATCAATTTTTGGTTCTGCAAAAAAATCTGGCAAAATTCGTGAGTGTTAACCCACAAAATGGCGCGTTTTTGAAAAAATATAAAATCATAATAAGTATATAACCAGGAATTGACCAGTTTTTGTTCTGGTATATACTAATACCATATCCTCAAGCTAATAGACAAGAAAAATAAAGTATTGGTTCTGCAAAAAAATCTGGCAAAATGCGTGAGTGTTAACCCACAAAATGACGCATTTTTGAAAAAATACAAAATCATAATTATATAACCACGAATTGACCCGTTTTCGTTCTCGTATATCATAATACCATATCCTCAAGCTAATAGACAAGAAAAATCATTTTTTGGTTTTGCAAAAAAATCTGGCAAAATGCGTGAGTGTTAACCCACAAAATGACGCGTTTTGAAAAAATACAAAATCATAATTATATAACCACGAATTGACCCGTTTTCGTTCTGGTATATCATAATACCATATCCTCAAGCTAATATATAAGAAAAATCAATTTTTGGTTTTGCAAAAAAAATCTGCAAATTGCGTGAGTGTTAACCCACAAAATGGCGCGTTTTTGAAAAAAATACAAAATCATAAGTATATAACAACGAATTGACCCGTTTTCGTTCTGGTATATCATAATACCATATCCTCAAGCTAATAGACAAGAAAAATCAAGTATTGGTTCTGCAAAAAAAATCTGGCAAATTGCGTGAGTGTTAACCCACAACATGGAGCGTTTTAGAAAAAATACAAAATCGTAATTATATAACCACGAATTGACTCGTTTTCATTATGGTATATCATAATACCATATCCTCAAGCTAATAGACAAGAAAAATCAATTTTTGGGTCTGCAAAAAAATCTGGCAAAATGCGTGAGTGTTAACCCACAAAATGGCGCGTTTTTGAAAAAATAAAAAATCATAATAAGTATATAACCACGAATTGACTCGTTTTTGTTCTGGTATATCATAATACCATATCCTCAAGCTAATAGACAAGAAAACTCAATTTTTGGTTCTGCAAAAAAATCTGGCAAAATGCGTGAGTTTTAACCCACAAAATGACGTGTTTTTGAAAAAATACAAAATCATAAGTATATAACCAGGAATTGACCCGTTTTTTTCTTGTATATCATAATACCATATCCTCAAGCTAATAGACAAGAAAAATCAATTCTTGGTTCTGCAAAAAAATCTTGCAAACTGCGTGAGTTGACCCACAAAATGACGCGTTTTTGAAAAAAATACAAAATCATAAGTATATAACCACGAATTGACCCGTTTTCGTTCTGGTATATCATAATACCATATACTAAAGCTAATAGACAAGAAAAATCAATTTTTTGTTCTACAAAAAAATCTGGCAAAATGCGTGAGTGTTAACCCACAAAATGACGTGTTTTTGAAAAAATACAAAATCATAAGTATATAACCACGAATTGACCCGTTTTCGTTCTGGTATATTATAGTACCATATCCTCAAGATAATAGACAAGAAAAATCAATTTTTAGTTCTGCAAAAAAATCTGGCAAAATGCGTGAGTGTTAACAAATAAAATGGCGCGTTTTTGAAAAAAAATACAAAATCATAGTAAGTATATAAACACGAATTGACCCGTTTTCGTTCTGGTATATCATAATACCCTATCCTCAAGCTAATAGACAAGAAAAATCATTTTTTGGTTCTGCAAAAAAATCTGGCAAAATGCGTGAGTGTTAACCCACAAAATGACGCGTTTTTGAAAAAATACAAAATCATAATTATATAACCACGAATTGACCCATTTTCATTCTGGTATATCATAATACCATATCCTCAAGCTAATAGACAAGAAAAATCAATTTTTGGTTCTGCAAAAAAATCTGGCAAAATGCGTGAGTGTTAACCCACAAAATGACGCATTTTTGAAAAAATACAAAATCATAATTATATAACCACGAATTGACCCGTTTTTGTTCTAGTATATCATAATACCATATCCTCAAGCTAATAGACAAGAAAAATCAATTTTTGGTTTTGCAAAAAAATCTGGCAAAATGCGTGAGTGTTAACCCACAAAATGGCGCGTTTTTGAAAAAATACAAAATCATAAGTATATAACCAGGAATTGACCCGTTTTCATTCTGGTATATCATAATACCATATCCTCAAGCTAATAGACAAGAAAAATCAATTTTTGGTTCTGCAAAAAAATCTGGCATTTTGAGTTTTAACCCACAAAATGGCGCGTTTTTGAAAAAAATACAAAATCATAAGTATATAACCACGAATTGACCCGTTTTCGTTCTGGTATATCATAATACCATATACTAAAGCTAATAGACAAGAAAAATCAATTTTTGCAACTGCAAAAAAATCTGGCAAAATGCGTGAGTTTCAACCCACCAAATGACGCGTTTTTGAAAAAAATACAAAATCATAAGTATATAACCACGAATTGACCCGTTTTCGTTCTGGTATATCATAATACCATATACTAAAGCTAATAGACAAGAAAAATCAATTTTTGGTTCTACAAAAAAATCTGGCAAAATGCGTGAGTGTTAACCCACAAAATGACGCGTTTTTGAAAAAATACAAAATCATAAGTATATAACCACGAATTGACCCGTTTTCGTTCTGGTATATTATAGTACCATATCCTCAAGATAATAGACAAGAAAAATCAATTTTTAGTTCTGCAAAAAAATCTGGCAAAATGTGTGAGTGTTAACAAATAAAATGGCGCGTTTTTGAAAAAAATACAAAATCATAGTAAGTATATAAACACGAATTGACACGTTTTCGTTCTGGTATATCATAATACCCTATCCTCAAGCTAATAGACAAGAAAAATCATTTTTTGGTTCTGCAAAAAAATCTGGCAAAATGCGTGAGTGTTAACCCACAAAATGACGCGTTTTTGAAAAAATACAAAATCATAATTATATAACCACGAATTGACCCATTTTCATTCTGGTATATCATAATACCATATCCTCAAGCTAATAGACAAGAAAAATCAATTTTTGGTTCTGAAAAAAAATCTGGCAAAATGCGTGAGTGTTAACACACAAAATGACGCGTTTTAGAAAAAAATACAAAATCATAAGTATATAACCACAAATTGACCAGTTTTTGTTCTGGTATATCATAATACCATACCTCAAGCTAATAGACAAGAAAAATCAATTTTTGGTTCTGCAAAAAAATCTGGCAAAATTCGTGAGTGTTAACCCACAAAATGGCGCGTTTTTGAAAAAATATAAAATCATAATAAGTATATAACCAGGAATTGACCAGTTTTTGTTCTGGTATATACTAATACCATATACTCAAGCTAATAGATAAGAAAAATAAAGTATTGGTTCTGCAAAAAAATCTGGCAAAATGCGTGAGTGTTAACCCACAAAATGACGCATTTTTGAAAAAATACAAAATCATAATTATATAACCACGAATTGACCCGTTTTCGTTCTCGTATATCATAATACCATATCCTCAAGCTAATAGACAAGAAAAATCATTTTTTGGTTTTGCAAAAAAATCTGGCAAAATGCGTGAGTGTTAACCCACAAAATGACGCGTTTTTGAAAAAATACAAAATCATAATTATATAACCACGAATTGACCCGTTTTCGTTCTGGTATATCATAATACCATATCCTCAAGCTAATATATAAGAAAAATCAATTTTTGGTTTTGCAAAAAAAATCTGCAAATTGCGTGAGTGTTAACCCACAAAATGGCGCGTTTTTGAAAAAAATACAAAATCATAAGTATATAACAACGAATTGACCCGTTTTCGTTCTGGTATATCATAATACCATATCCTCAAGCTAATAGACAAGAAAAATCAAGTATTGGTTCTGCAAAAAAAATCTGGCAAATTGCGTGAGTGTTAACCCACAACATGGAGCGTTTTAGAAAAAATACAAAATCGTAATTATATAACCACGAATTGACTCGTTTTCATTATGGTATATCATAATACCATATCCTCAAGCTAATAGACAAGAAAAATCAATTTTTGGTTCTGCAAAAAAATCTGGCAAAATGCGTGAGTTTTAACCCACAACATGGAGCGTTTTAGAAAAAATACAAAATCGTAATTATATAACCACGAATTGACTCGTTTTCATTATGGTATATCATAATACCATATCCTCAAGCTAATAGACAAGAAAAATCAATTTTTGGTTCTGCAAAAAAATCTGGCAAAATGCGTGAGTGTTAACCCACAAAATGGCGCGTTTTAGAAAAAATACAAAATCGTAATTATATAACCACGAATTGACCCGTTTTCATTCTGGTATATCATAATACCATATCCTCAAGCTAATAGACAAGAAAAATCAATTTTTGGGTCTGCAAAAAAATCTGGCAAAATGCGTGAGTGTTAACCCACAAAATGGCGCGTTTTTGAAAAAATAAAAAATCATAATAGGTATATAACCACGAATTGACTCGTTTTTGTTCTGGTATATCATAATACCATATCCTCAAGCTAATAGACAAGAAAACTCAATTTTTGGTTCTGCAAAAAAATCTGGCAAAATGCGTGAGTTTTAACCCACAAAATGACGTGTTTTTGAAAAAATACAAAATCATAAGTATATAACCAGGAATTGACCCGTTTTTTTCTTGTATATCATAATACCATATCCTCAAGCTAATAGACAAGAAAAATCAATTCTTGGTTCTGCAAAAAAATCTTGCAAACTGCGTGAGTTGACCCACAAAATGACGCGTTTTTGAAAAAAATACAAAATCATAAGTATATAACCACGAATTGACCCGTTTTCGTTCTGGTATATCATAATACCATATACTAAAGCTAATAGACAAGAAAAATCAATTTTTTGTTCTACAAAAAAATCTGGCAAAATGCGTGAGTGTTAACCCACAAAATGACGTGTTTTTGAAAAAATACAAAATCATAAGTATATAACCACGAATTGACCCGTTTTCGTTCTGGTATATTATAGTACCATATCCTCAAGATAATAGACAAGAAAAATCAATTTTTAGTTCTGCAAAAAAATCTGGCAAAATGCGTGAGTGTTAACAAATAAAATGGCGCGTTTTTGAAAAAAAATACAAAATCATAGTAAGTATATAAACACGAATTGACCCGTTTTCGTTCTGGTATATCATAATACCCTATCCTCAAGCTAATAGACAAGAAAAATCATTTTTTGGTTCTGCAAAAAAATCTGGCAAAATGCGTGAGTGTTAACCCACAAAATGACGCGTTTTTGAAAAAATACAAAATCATAATTATATAACCACGAATTGACCCATTTTCATTCTGGTATATCATAATACCATATCCTCAAGCTAATAGACAAGAAAAATCAATTTTTGGTTCTGCAAAAAAATCTGGCAAAATGCGTGAGTGTTAACCCACAAAATGACGCATTTTTGAAAAAATACAAAATCATAATTATATAACCACGAATTGACCCGTTTTCGTTCTCGTATATCATAATACCATATCCTCAAGCTAATAGACAAGAAAAATCATTTTTTGGTTTTGCAAAAAAATCTGGCAAAATGCGTGAGTGTTAACCCACAAAATGACGCGTTTTTGAAAAAATACAAAATCATAATTATATAACCACGAATTGACCCGTTTTCGTTCTGGTATATCATAATACCATATCCTCAAGCTAATAGACAAGAAAAATCAAGTATTGGTTCTGCAAAAAAAATCTGCAAATTGCGTGAGTGTTAACCCACAACATGGAGCGTTTTTGAAAAAAATACAAAATCATAAGTATATAACAACGAATTGACCCGTTTTCGTTCTGGTATATCATAATACCATATCCTCAAGCTAATAGACAAGAAAAATCAATTTTTGGTTCTGCAAAAAAATCTGGCAAAATGCGTGAGTTTTAACCCACAACATGGAGCGTTTTAGAAAAAATACAAAATCGTAATTATATAACCACAAATTGACTCGTTTTCATTATGGTATATCATAATACCATATCCTCAAGCTAATAGACAAGAAAAATTAATTTTTGGTTCTGCAAAAAAATCTGGCAAAATGCGTGAGTTTTAACCCACAAAATGACGCGTTTTAGAAAAAATACAAAATCGTAATTATATAACCACGAATTGACCCGTTTTCATTCTGGTATATCATAATACCATATCCTCAAGCTAATAGACAAGAAAAATCAATTTTTGGGTCTGCAAAAAAATCTGGCAAAATGCGTGAGTGTTAACCCACAAAATGGCGCGTTTTTGAAAAAATAAAAAATCATAATAAGTATATAACCACGAATTGACTCGTTTTTGTTCTGGTATATCATAATACCATATCCTCAAGCTAATAGACAAGAAAACTCAATTTTTGGTTCTGCAAAAAAATCTGGCAAAATGCGTGAGTTTTAACCCACAAAATGACGTGTTTTTGAAAAAATACAAAATCATAAGTATATAACCAGGAATTGACCCGTTTTTTTCTTGTATATCATAATACCATATCCTCAAGCTAATAGACAAGAAAAATCAATTCTTGGTTCTGCAAAAAAATCTTGCAAACTGCGTGAGTTGACCCACAAAATGACGCGTTTTTGAAAAAAATACAAAATCATAAGTATATAACCACGAATTGACCCGTTTTCGTTCTGGTATATCATAATACCATATACTAAAGCTAATAGACAAGAAAAATCAATTTTTGGTTCTACAAAAAAATCTGGCAAAATGCGTGAGTGTTAACCCACAAAATGACGTGTTTTTGAAAAAATACAAAATCATAAGTATATAACCACGAATTGACCCGTTTTCGTTCTTGTATATTATAGTACCATATCCTCAAGATAATAGACAAGAAAAATCAATTTTTAGTTCTGCAAAAAAATCTGGCAAAATGCGTGAGTGTTAACAAATAAAATGGCGCGTTTTTGAAAAAAAATACAAAATCATAGTAAGTATATAAACACGAATTGACCCGTTTTCGTTCTGGTATATCATAATACCCTATCCTCAAGCTAATAGACAAGAAAAATCATTTTTTGGTTCTGCAAAAAAATCTGGCAAAATGCGTGAGTGTTAACCCACAAAATGACGCGTTTTTGAAAAAATACAAAATCATAATTATATAACCACGAATTGACCCATTTTCATTCTGGTATATCATAATACCATATCCTCAAGCTAATAGACAAGAAAAATCAATTTTTGGTTCTGCAAAAAAATCTGGCAAAATGCGTGAGTGTTAACCCACAAAATGACGCATTTTTGAAAAAATACAAAATCATAATTATATAACCACGAATTGACCCGTTTTCGTTCTCGTATATCATAATACCATATCCTCAAGCTAATAGACAAGAAAAATAATTTTTTGGTTTTGCAAAAAAATCTGGCAAAATGCGTGAGTGTTAACCCACAAAATGACGCGTTTTTGAAAAAATACAAAATCATAATTATATAACCACGAATTGACCCGTTTTCGTTCTGGTATATCATAATACCATATCCTCAAGCTAATAGACAAGAAAAATCAATTTTTGGTTTTGAAAAAAAAATCTGCAAATTGCGTGAGTGTTAACCCACAAAATGGCGCGTTTTTGAAAAAAATACAAAATCATAAGTATATAACAACGAATTGACCCGTTTTCGTTCTGGTATATCATAATACCATATCCTCAAGCTAATAGACAAGAAAAATCAAGTATTGGTTCTGCAAAAAAATCTGGCAAAATGCGTGAGTTTTAACCCACAACATGGAGCGTTTTAGAAAAAATACAAAATCGTAATTATATAACCACGAATTGACTCGTTTTCATTATGGTATATCATAATACCATATCCTCAAGCTAATAGACAAGAAAAATCAATTTTTGGTTCTGCAAAAAAATCTGGCAAAATGCGTGAGTTTTAACCCACAAAATGACGCGTTTTAGAAAAAATACAAAATCGTAATTATATAACCACGAATTGACCCGTTTTCATTCTGGTATATCATAATACCATATCCTCAAGCTAATAGACAAGAAAAATCAATTTTTGGGTCTGCAAAAAAATCTGGCAAAATGCGTGAGTGTTAACCCACAAAATGGCGCGTTTTTGAAAAAATAAAAAATCATAATAAGTATATAACCACGAATTGACTCGTTTTTGTTCTGGTATATCATAATACCATATCCTCAAGTTAATAGACAAGAAAACTCAATTTTTGGTTCTGCAAAAAAATCTGGCAAAATGCGTGAGTTTTAACCCACAAAATGACGTGCTTTTGAAAAAATACAAAATCATAAGTATATAACCAGGAATTGACCCGTTTTTTTCTTGTATATCATAATACCATATCCTTAAGCTAATAGACAAGAAAAATCAATTCTTGGTTCTGCAAAAAAATCTTGCAAACTGCGTGAGTTGACCCACAAAATGACGCGTTTTTGAAAAAAATACAAAATCATAAGTATATAACCACGAATTGACCCGTTTTCGTTCTGGTATATCATAATACCATATACTATAGCTAATAGACAAGAAAAATCAATTTTTGGTTCTACAAAAAAATCTGGCAAAATGCGTGAGTGTTAACCCACAAAATGACGTGTTTTTGAAAAAATACAAAATCATAAGTATATAACCACGAATTGACCCGTTTTCGTTCTGGTATATTATTGTACCATATCCTCAAGATAATAGACAAGAAAAATCAATTTTTAGTTCTGCAAAAAAATCTGGCAAAATGCGTGAGTGTTAACAAATAAAATGGCGCGTTTTTGAAAAAAAATACAAAATCATAGTAAGTATATAAACACGAATTGACCCGTTTTCGTTCTGGTATATCATAATACCCTATCCTCAAGCTAATAGACAAGAAAAATCATTTTTTGGTTCTGCAAAAAAATCTGGCAAAATGCGTGAGTGTTAACCCACAAAATGACGCGTTTTTGAAAAAATACAAAATCATAATTATATAACCACGAATTGACCCATTTTCATTCTGGTATATCATAATACCATATCCTCTAGCTAATAGACAAGAAAAATCAATTTTTGGTTCTGAAAAAAAAATCTGGCAAAATGCGTGAGTGATAACCCACAAAATGGCGCGTTTTTGAAAAAAAATACAAAATCATAAGTATATAACAACGAATTTACCCGTTTTCGTTCTGGTATATCATAATACCATATCCTCAAGCTAATAGACAAGAAAAATCAATTTTTGGTTCTGCAAAAAAATCTGGCAAAATGCGTGAGTTTTAACCCACAAAATGACGCGTTTTTGAAAAAAATACAAAATCATAAGTATATAACCACGAATTGACCCGTTTTCATTCTGGTATATCATAATACCATATACTAAAGCTAATAGACAAGAAAAATCAATTTTTGGTTCTACAAAAAAATCTGGCAAAATGCGTGAGTGTTAACCCACAAAATGACGCGTTTTTGAAAAAATACAAAATCATAAGTATATAACCACAAATTGACCCGTTTTCGTTCTGGTATATTATAGTACCATATCCTCAAGATAATAGACAAGAAAAATCAATTTTTAGTTCTGCAAAAAAATCTGGCAAAATGCGTGAGTGTTAACAAATAAAATGGCGCGTTTTTGAAAAAAATACAAAATCATAGTAAGTATATAAAGACGAATTGACCCGTTTTCGTTCTGGTATATCATAATACCCTATCCTCAAGCTAATAGACAAGAAAAATCATTTTTTGGTTCTGCAAAAAAATCTGACAAAATGCGTGAGTGTTAACCCACAAAATGACGCGTTTTTGAAAAAATACAAAATCATAATTATATAACCACGAATTGACCCATTTTCATTCTGGTATATCATAATACCATATCCTCAAGCTAATAGACAAGAAAAATCAATTTTTGGTTCTGAAAAAAAATCTGGCAAAATGCGTGAGTGTTAACCCACAAAATGACGCGTTTTAGAAAAAATACAAAATCATAAGTATATAACCACAAATTGACCCGTTTTCGTTCTGGTATATTATAGTACCATATCCTCAAGATAATAGACAAGAAAATCAATTTTTAGTTCTGCAAAAAAATCTGGCAAAATGCGTGAGTGTTGACAAATAAAATGGCGCGTTTTTGAAAAAAATACAAAATCATAGTAAGTATATAAACACGAATTGACCCGTTTTCGTTCTGGTATATCATAATACCCTATCCTCAAGCTAATAGACAAGAAAAATCATTTTTTGGTTCTGCAAAAAAATCTGGCAAAATGCGTGAGTGTTGACCCACAAAATGGCGCGTTTTTGAAAAAATATAAAATCATAATAAGTATATAACCAGGAATTGACCAGTTTTTGTTCTGGTATATCATAATACCATATCCTCAAGCTAATAGACAAGAAAAATAAAGTATTGGTTCTGCAAAAAAATCTGGCAAAATGCGTGAGTGTTAACCCACAAAATGACACGTTTTTGAAAAAATACAAAATCATAATTATATAACCACGAATTGACCCGTTTTCATTCTGGTATATCATAATAACATATCCTCAAGCTAATAGACAAGAAAAATCAATTCTTGGTTCTGCAAAAAAATCTGGCAAACTGCGTGAGTTAACCCACAAAATGACGCGTTTTTGAAAAAAATACAAAATCATAAGTATATAACCACGAATTGACCCGGTTTCGTTCTGGTATATCATAATACCATATACTAAAGCTAATAGACAAGAAAAATCAATTTTTGGTTCTACAAAAAAATCTGGCAAAATGCGTGAGTGTTAACCCACAAAATGACGTGTTTTTGAAAAAATACAAAATCATAAGTATATAACCACGAATTGACCCGTTTTCGTTCTGGTATATTATAGTACCATATCCTCAAGATAATAGACAAGAAAATCCAATTTTTAGTTCTGCCAAAAAATCTGGCAAAATGCGTGAGTGTTAACAAATAAAATGGCGCGTTTTTGAAAAAAATACAAAATCATAGTAAGTATATAAACACGAATTGACCCGTTTTCGTTCTGGTATATCATAATACCCTATCCTCAAGCTAATAGACAAGAAAAATCATTTTTTGGTTCTGCAAAAAAATCTGGCAAAATGCGTGAGTGTTAACCCACAAAATGACGCGTTTTTGAAAAAATACAAAATCATAATTATATAACCACGAATTGACCCATTTTCATTCTGGTATATCATAATACCATATCCTCTAGCTAATAGACAAGAAAAATCAATTTTTGGTTCTGAAAAAAAAATCTGGCAAAATACGTGAGTGTTAACCCACAAAATGACTCGTTTTAGAAAAAATACAAAATCATAAGTATATAACCACAAATTGACCAGTTTTTGTTCTGGTATATCATAATACCATATCCTCAAGCTAATAAACAAGAAAAATCAATTTTTGGTTCTGCAAAAAAATCTGGCAAAATTAGTGAGTGTTAACCCACAAAATGGCGTGTTTTTGAAAAAATAAAAAATCATAATAAGTATATATACAGGAATTGACCCGTTTTTGTTCTGGTATATCATAATACCATATCTTCAAGCTAATAGACAAGAAAAATCAAGTATTGGTTCTGCAAAAAAATCTGGCAAAATGCGTGAGTGTTAACCCACAAAATGACGCATTTTTGAAAAAATACAAAATCATAAGTATATAACCAGGAATTGACCCGTTTTTGTTCTGGTATATCATAATACCATATCCTCAAGCTAATAGACAAGAAAAATCAATTTTTGGTTTTGCAAAAAAATCTGGCAAAATGCGTTAGTGTTAACCCACAAAATAACGCGTTTTTGAAAAAATACAAAATCATAATTATATAACCACGAATTGACCCGTTTTCATTCTGGTATATCATAATACCATATCCTCAAGCTAATAGACAAGAAAAATCAATTTTTGGTTTTGCAAAAAAAATCTGCAAATTGCGTGAATGTTAACCCACAAAATGGCGCGTTTTTGAAAAAAATACAAAATCATAAGTATATAACAACGAATTGACCCGTTTTCGTTCTGGTATATCATAATACCATATCCTCAAGCTAATAGACAAGAAAAATCAATTTTTGGTTCTGCAAAAAAATCTGGCAAAATGCGTGAGTTTTAACCCACAACATGGAGTGTTTTAGAAAAAATACAAAATCGTAATTATATAACCACGAATTGACCCGTTTTCATTCTGGTATATCATAATACCATATCCTCAAGCTAATAGACAAGAAAAATCAATTTTTGGTTCTGCAAAAAAATCTGGCAAAATGCGTGAGTTTTAACCCACAAAATGACGCGTTTTAGAAAAAATACAAAATCGTAATTATATAACCACGAATTGACCCGTTTTCATACAGGTATATCATAATACCATATCCTCAAGCTAATAGACAAGAAAAATCAATTTTTGGGTCTGCAAAAAAATCTGGCAAAATGCGTGAGTGTTAACCCACAAAATGGCGCGTTTTTGAAAAAATAAAAAATCATAATAAGTATATAACCACGAATTGACTCGTTTTTGTTCTGGTATATCATAATACCATATCCTCAAGCTAATAGACAAGAAAACTCAATTTTTGGTTCTGCAAAAAAATCTGGCAAAATGCGTGAGTTTTTAACCCACAAAATGACGTGTTTTTGAAAAAAATACAAAATCATAAGTATATAACCAGGAATTGACCCGTTTTTTTCTGGTATATCATAATACCATATCCTCAAGCTAATAGACAAGAAAAATCAATTATTGGTTCTGCAAAAAAATCTGGCAAACTGCGTGAGTTAACCCACAAAATGACGCGTTTTTGAAAAAAATACAAAATCATAAGTATATAACAACGAATTGACCCGTTTTCGTTCTGGTATATCATAATACCATATCCTCAAGCTAATATACAAGAAAAATCAATTTTTGGTTCTGCAAAAAAATCTGGCAAAATGCGTGAGTTTAACCCACAAAATGACGCGTTTTTGAAAAAAATACAAAATCATAAGTATATAACCACGAATTGACCCGTTTTCGTTCTGGTATATCATAATACCATATACTAAAGCTAATAGACAAGAAAAATCAATTTTTGGTTCTACAAAAAAATCTGGCAAAATGCGTGAGTGTTAACCCACAAAATGACGCGTTTTTGAAAAAATACAAAATCATAAGTATATAACCACGAATTGACCCGTTTTCGTTCTGGTATATTATAGTACCATATCCTCAAGATAATAGACAAGCAAAATCAATTTTTAGTTCTGCAAAAAAATCTGGCAAAATGCGTGAGTGTTAACAAATAAAATGGCGCGTTTTTGAAAAAAATACAAAATCATAGTAAGTATATAAACACGAATTGACCCGTTTTCGTTCTGGTATATCATAATACCCTATCCTCAAGCTAATAGACAAGAAAAATCATTTTTTGGTTCTGCAAAAAAATCTGGCAAAATGCGTGAGTGTTAACCCACAAAATGACGCGTTTTTGAAAAAATACAAAATCATAATTATATAACCACGAATTGACCCATTTTCATTCTGGTATATCATAATACCATATCCTCAAGCTAATAGACAAGAAAAATCAATTTTTGGTTCTGAAAAAAAATCTGGCAAAATGCGTGAGTGTTAACCCACAAAATGACGCGTTTTAGAAAAAATACAAAATCATAAGTATATAACCACAAATTGACCAGTTTTTGTTCTGGTATATCATAATACCATATCCTCAAGCTAATAGACAAGAAAAATCAATTTTTGGTTCTGCAAAAAAATCTGGCAAAATTCGTGAGTGTTAACCCACAAAATGGCGCGTTTTTGAAAAAATAAAAAATCATAATAAGTATATAACCAGGAATTGACCCGTTTTTGTTCTGGTATATCATAATACCATATCCTCAAGCTAATAGACAAGAAAAATCAAGTATTGGTTCTGCAAAAAAATCTGGCAAAATGCGTGAGTGTTAACCCACAAAATGACGCATTTTTGAAAAAATACAAAATCATAGATATAACCAGGAATTGACCCGTTTTTGTTCTGGTATATCATAATACCATATCCTCAAGCTAATAGACAAGAAAAATCAATTTTTGGTTTTGCAAAAAAATCTGGCAAAATGCGTGAGTGTTAACCCACAAAATGACGCGTTTTTGAAAAAATACAAAATCATAATTATATAACCACGAATTGACCCGTTTTCGTTCTGGTATATCATAATACCATATCCTCAAGCTAATAGACAAGAAAAATCAATTTTTGGTTTTGCAAAAAAAATCTGCAAATTGGGTGAGTGTTAACCCACAAAATGGCGCGTTTTTGAAAAAATACAAAATCATAAGTATATAACAACGAATTGACCAATTTTCGTTCTGGTATATCATAATACCACATCCTCAAGCTAATAGACAAGAAAAATCAATTTTTGGTTTTGCAAAAAAATCTGGCAAAATGCGTGAGTTTTAACCCACAACATGGAGCGTTTTAGAAAAAATACAAAATCGTAATTATATAGCCACGAATTGACCCGTTTTCATTCTGGTATATCATAATACCATATCCTCAAGCTAATAGACAAGAAAAATCAATTTTTGGGTCTGCAAAAAAATCTGGTAAAATGAGTGAGTGTTAACCCACAAAATGGCGCGTTTTTGAAAAAATAAAAAATCATAATAAGTATATAACCACGAATTGACTCGTTTTTGTTCTGGTATATCATAATACCATATCCTCAAGCTAATAGACAAGAAAACTCAATTTTTGGTTCTGCAAAAAAATCAGGCAAAATGCGTGAGTTTTAACCCACAAAATGACGTGTTTTTGAAAAAATACAAAATCATAAGTATATAACCAGGAATTGACCCGTTTTTTCTGGTATATCATAATACCATATCCTCAAGGTAATAGATAAGAAAAATCAATTATTGGTTCTGCAAAAAAATCTGGCAAACTGCGTGAGTTAACCCACAAAATGACGCGTTTTTGAAAAAAATACAAAATCATAAGTATATAACCACGAATTGACCCGGTTTCGTTCTGGTATATCATAATACCATATACTAAAGCTAATAGACAAGAAAAATCAATTTTTGGTTCTACAAAAAAATCTGGCAAAATGCGTGAGTGTTAACCCACAAAATGACGTGTTTTTGAAAAAATACAAAATCATAAGTATATAACCACGAATTGACCCGTTTTCGTTCTGGTATATTATAGTACCATATCCTCAAGATAATAGACAAGAAAATCCAATTTTTAGTTCTGCCAAAAAATCTGGCAAAATGCGTGAGTGTTAACAAATAAAATGGCGCGTTTTTGAAAAAAATACAAAATCATAGTAAGTATATAAACACGAATTGACCCGTTTTCGTTCTGGTATATCATAATACCCTATCCTCAAGCTAATAGACAAGAAAAATCATTTTTTGGTTCTGCAAAAAAATCTGGCAAAATGCGTGAGTGTTAACCCACAAAATGACGCGTTTTTGAAAAAATACAAAATCATAATTATATAACCACGAATTGACCCATTTTCATTCTGGTATATCATAATACCATATCCTCTAGCTAATAGACAAGAAAAATCAATTTTTGGTTCTGAAAAAAAAATCTGGCAAAATACGTGAGTGTTAACCCACAAAATGACTCGTTTTAGAAAAAATACAAAATCATAAGTATATAACCACAAATTGACCAGTTTTTGTTCTGGTATATCATAATACCATATCCTCAAGCTAATAAACAAGAAAAATCAATTTTTGGTTCTGCAAAAAAATCTGGCAAAATTAGTGAGTGTTAACCCACAAAATGGCGTGTTTTTGAAAAAATAAAAAATCATAATAAGTATATATACAGGAATTGACCCGTTTTTGTTCTGGTATATCATAATACCATATCTTCAAGCTAATAGACAAGAAAAATCAAGTATTGGTTCTGCAAAAAAATCTGGCAAAATGCGTGAGTGTTAACCCACAAAATGACGCATTTTTGAAAAAATACAAAATCATAAGTATATAACCAGGAATTGACCCGTTTTTGTTCTGGTATATCATAATACCATATCCTCAAGCTAATAGACAAGAAAAATCAATTTTTGGTTTTGCAAAAAAATCTGGCAAAATGCGTTAGTGTTAACCCACAAAATAACGCGTTTTTGAAAAAATACAAAATCATAATTATATAACCACGAATTGACCCGTTTTCATTCTGGTATATCATAATACCATATCCTCAAGCTAATAGACAAGAAAAATCAATTTTTGGTTTTGCAAAAAAAATCTGCAAATTGCGTGAATGTTAACCCACAAAATGGCGCGTTTTTGAAAAAAATACAAAATCATAAGTATATAACAACGAATTGACCCGTTTTCGTTCTGGTATATCATAATACCATATCCTCAAGCTAATAGACAAGAAAAATCAATTTTTGGTTCTGCAAAAAAATCTGGCAAAATGCGTGAGTTTTAACCCACAACATGGAGTGTTTTAGAAAAAATACAAAATCGTAATTATATAACCACGAATTGACCCGTTTTCATTCTGGTATATCATAATACCATATCCTCAAGCTAATAGACAAGAAAAATCAATTTTTGGTTCTGCAAAAAAATCTGGCAAAATGCGTGAGTTTTAACCCACAAAATGACGCGTTTTAGAAAAAATACAAAATCGTAATTATATAACCACGAATTGACCCGTTTTCATACAGGTATATCATAATACCATATCCTCAAGCTAATAGACAAGAAAAATCAATTTTTGGGTCTGCAAAAAAATCTGGCAAAATGCGTGAGTGTTAACCCACAAAATGGCGCGTTTTTGAAAAAATAAAAAATCATAATAAGTATATAACCACGAATTGACTCGTTTTTGTTCTGGTATATCATAATACCATATCCTCAAGCTAATAGACAAGAAAACTCAATTTTTGGTTCTGCAAAAAAATCTGGCAAAATGCGTGAGTTTTTAACCCACAAAATGACGTGTTTTTGAAAAAAATACAAAATCATAAGTATATAACCAGGAATTGACCCGTTTTTTTCTGGTATATCATAATACCATATCCTCAAGCTAATAGACAAGAAAAATCAATTATTGGTTCTGCAAAAAAATCTGGCAAACTGCGTGAGTTAACCCACAAAATGACGCGTTTTTGAAAAAAATACAAAATCATAAGTATATAACAACGAATTGACCCGTTTTCGTTCTGGTATATCATAATACCATATCCTCAAGCTAATATACAAGAAAAATCAATTTTTGGTTCTGCAAAAAAATCTGGCAAAATGCGTGAGTTTAACCCACAAAATGACGCGTTTTTGAAAAAAATACAAAATCATAAGTATATAACCACGAATTGACCCGTTTTCGTTCTGGTATATCATAATACCATATACTAAAGCTAATAGACAAGAAAAATCAATTTTTGGTTCTACAAAAAAATCTGGCAAAATGCGTGAGTGTTAACCCACAAAATGACGCGTTTTTGAAAAAATACAAAATCATAAGTATATAACCACGAATTGACCCGTTTTCGTTCTGGTATATTATAGTACCATATCCTCAAGATAATAGACAAGCAAAATCAATTTTTAGTTCTGCAAAAAAATCTGGCAAAATGCGTGAGTGTTAACAAATAAAATGGCGCGTTTTTGAAAAAAATACAAAATCATAGTAAGTATATAAACACGAATTGACCCGTTTTCGTTCTGGTATATCATAATACCCTATCCTCAAGCTAATAGACAAGAAAAATCATTTTTTGGTTCTGCAAAAAAATCTGGCAAAATGCGTGAGTGTTAACCCACAAAATGACGCGTTTTTGAAAAAATACAAAATCATAATTATATAACCACGAATTGACCCATTTTCATTCTGGTATATCATAATACCATATCCTCAAGCTAATAGACAAGAAAAATCAATTTTTGGTTCTGAAAAAAAATCTGGCAAAATGCGTGAGTGTTAACCCACAAAATGACGCGTTTTAGAAAAAATACAAAATCATAAGTATATAACCACAAATTGACCAGTTTTTGTTCTGGTATATCATAATACCATATCCTCAAGCTAATAGACAAGAAAAATCAATTTTTGGTTCTGCAAAAAAATCTGGCAAAATTCGTGAGTGTTAACCCACAAAATGGCGCGTTTTTGAAAAAATAAAAAATCATAATAAGTATATAACCAGGAATTGACCCGTTTTTGTTCTGGTATATCATAATACCATATCCTCAAGCTAATAGACAAGAAAAATCAAGTATTGGTTCTGCAAAAAAATCTGGCAAAATGCGTGAGTGTTAACCCACAAAATGACGCATTTTTGAAAAAATACAAAATCATAGATATAACCAGGAATTGACCCGTTTTTGTTCTGGTATATCATAATACCATATCCTCAAGCTAATAGACAAGAAAAATCAATTTTTGGTTTTGCAAAAATATCTGGCAAAATGCGTGAGTGTTAACCCACAAAATGACGCGTTTTTGAAAAAATACAAAATCATAATTATATAACCACGAATTGACCCGTTTTCGTTCTGGTATATCATAATACCATATCCTCAAGCTAATAGACAAGAAAAATCAATTTTTGGTTTTGCAAAAAAAATCTGCAAATTGGGTGAGTGTTAACCCACAAAATGGCGCGTTTTTGAAAAAATACAAAATCATAAGTATATAACAACGAATTGACCAATTTTCGTTCTGGTATATCATAATACCACATCCTCAAGCTAATAGACAAGAAAAATCAATTTTTGGTTTTGCAAAAAAATCTGGCAAAATGCGTGAGTTTTAACCCACAACATGGAGCGTTTTAGAAAAAATACAAAATCGTAATTATATAGCCACGAATTGACCCGTTTTCATTCTGGTATATCATAATACCATATCCTCAAGCTAATAGACAAGAAAAATCAATTTTTGGGTCTGCAAAAAAATCTGGTAAAATGAGTGAGTGTTAACCCACAAAATGGCGCGTTTTTGAAAAAATAAAAAATCATAATAAGTATATAACCACGAATTGACTCGTTTTTGTTCTGGTATATCATAATACCATATCCTCAAGCTAATAGACAAGAAAACTCAATTTTTGGTTCTGCAAAAAAATCAGGCAAAATGCGTGAGTTTTAACCCACAAAATGACGTGTTTTTGAAAAAATACAAAATCATAAGTATATAACCAGGAATTGACCCGTTTTTTCTGGTATATCATAATACCATATCCTCAAGGTAATAGATAAGAAAAATCAATTATTGGTTCTGCAAAAAAATCTGGCAAACTGCGTGAGTTAACCCACAAAATGACGCGTTTTTGAAAAAAATACAAAATCATAAGTATATAACCACGAATTGACCCGTTTTCATTCTGGTATATCATAATACCATATACTAAAGCTAATAGACAAGAAAAATCAATTTTTGGTTCTACAAAAAAATCTGGCAAAATGCGGGAGTGTTAACCCACAAAATGATGCGTTTTCGAAAAAATACAAAATCATAAGTATATAACCACGAATTGACCCGTTTTCGATCTGGTATATTATAGTACCATATCCTCAAGTTAATAGACAAGAAAAATCAATTTTTGTTTCTGCAAAAAAATCTGGCAAAATGCGTGAGTGTTAACAAACAAAATGGCGCGTTTTTGAAAAAAATACAAAATCATAGTAAGTATATAAACACGAATTGACCCGTTTTCGTTCTGGTATATCATAATACCCTATCCTCAAGCTAATAGATAAGAAAAATCATTTTTTGGTTCTGCAAAAAAATCTGGCAAAATGCGTGAGTGTTAACCCACAAAATGACGCGTTTTTGAAAAAATACAAAATCATAATTATATAACCACGAATTGACCCATTTTCATTCTGGTATATCATATTACCATATCCTCAAGCTAATAGACAAGAAAAATCAATTTTTGGTTCTGCAAAAAAATCTAGCAAAATGCGTGAGTGTTAACCCACAAAATGACGCGTTTTAGAAAAAATACAAAATCATAAGTATATAACCACAAATTGACCAGTTTTTGTTCTGGTATATCATAATACCATATCCTCAAGCTAATAGACAAGAAAAAACAATTTTTGGTTCTGCAAAAAAATCTGGCAAAATTCGTGAGTGTTAACCCACAAAATGGCGCGTTTTTGAAAAAATAAAAAATCATAATAAGTATATAACCAGGAATTGACCCGTTTTTGTTCTGGTATATCATAATACCATATCCTCAAGCTAATAGACAAGAAAAATCAAGTATTGGTTCTGCAAAAAAATCTGGCAAAATGCGTGAGTGTTAACCCACAAAATGACGCATTTTTGAAAAAATACAAAATCATAAATATATAACCAGGAATTGACCCGTTTTTGTTCTGGTATATCATAATACCATATCCTCAAGCTAATAGACAAGAAAAATCAATTTTTGGTTTTGCAAAAAAATCTGGCAAAATGCGTGAGTGTTAACCCACAAAATGACGCGTTTTTGAAAAAATACAAAATCATAATTATATAACCACGAATTGACCCGTTTTCGTTCTGTTATATCATAATACCATATCCTCAAGCTAATAGACAAGAAAAATCAATTTTTGGTTTTGCAAAAAAAATCTGCAAATTGCGTGAGTGTTAACCCACAAAATGGCGCGTTTTTGAAAAAATACAAAATCATAAGTATATAACAACGAATTGACCCGTTTTCGTTATGGTATATCATAATACCATATCCTCAAGCTAATAGACAAGAAAAATCAATTTTTGGTTCTGCAAAAAAATCTGGCAAAATGCGTGAGTTTTAACCCACAAAATGACGCGTTTTAGAAAAAATACAAAATCGTAATTATATAACCACGAATTGACCCGTTTTCATTCTGGTATATCATAATACCATATCCTCAAGCTAATAGACAAGAAAAATTAATTTTTGGGTCTGCAAAAAAATCTGGCAAAATGCGTGAGTGTTAACCCACAAAATGGCGCGTTTTTGAAAAAATAAAAAATCATAATAAGTATATAACCACGAATTGACTCGTTTTTGTTCTGGTATATCATAATACCATATCCTCAAGCTAATAGACAAGAAAACTCAATTTTTGGTTCTGCAAAAAAATCTGGCAAAATGCGTGAGTTTTAACCCACAAAATGACGTGTTTTTGAAAAAATACAAAATCATAAGTATATAACCAGGAATTGACCCGTTTTTTTCTTGTATATCATAATACCATATCCTCAAGCTAATAGACAAGAAAAATCAATTCTTGGTTCTGCAAAAAAATCTGGCAAACTGCGTGAGTTGACCCACAAAATGACGCGTTTTTGAAAAAAATACAAAATCATAAGTATATAACCACGAATTGACCCGTTTTCGTTCTGGTATATCATAATACCATATACTAAAGCTACTAGACAAGAAAAATCAATTTTTGGTTCTACAAAAAAATCTGGCAAAATGCGTGAGTGTTAACCCACAAAATGACGTGTTTTTGAAAAAATACAAAATCATAAGTATATAACCACGAATTGACCCGTTTTAGTTCTGGTATATTATAGTACCATATCCTCAAGATAATAGACAAGAAAAATCAATTTTTAGTTCTGCAAAAAAATCTGGCAAAATGCGTGAGTGTTAACAAATAAAATGGCGCGTTTTTGAAAAAAATACAAAATCATAGTAAGTATATAAACACGAATTGACCCGTTTTCGTTCTGGTATATCATAATACCCTATCCTCAAGCTAATAGACAAGAAAAATCATTTTTTGGTTCTGCAAAAAAATCTGGCAAAATGCGTGAGTGTTAACCCACAAAATGGCGCGTTTTTGAAAAAATATAAAATCATAATAATTATATAACCAGGAATTGACCAGTTTTTGTTCTGGTATATCATAATACCATATCCTCAAGCTAATAGACAAGAAAAATAAAGTATTGGTTCTGCAAAAAAATCTGGCAAAATGCGTGAGTGTTAACCCACAAAATGACGCATTTTTGAAAAAATACAAAATCATAATTATATAACCAGGAATTGACCCGTTTTTGTTCTGGTATATCATAATACCATATCCTCAAGCTAATAGACAAGAAAAATCAATTTTTGGTTTTGCAAAAAAATTTGGCAAAATGCGTGAGTGTTAACCCACAAAATGACACGTTTTTGAAAAAATACAAAATCATAATTATATAACCACGAATTGACCCGTTTTCATTCTGGTATATCATAATACCATATCCTCAAGCTAATAGACAAGAAAAATCAATTTTTGGTTTTGCAAAAAAAATCTGCAAATTGCGTGAATGTTAACCCACAACATGGAGCGTTTTAGAAAAAATACAAACTCGTAATTATATAACCACGAATTGACCCGTTTTCATTCTGGTATATCATAATACCATATCCTCAAGCTAATAGACAAGAAAAATCAATTTTTGGTTCTGCAAAAAAATCTGGCAAAATGCGTGAGTTTTAACCCACAAAATGACGCGTTTTAGAAAAAATACAAAATCGTAATTATATAACCACGAATTGACCCGTTTTCATTCTGGTATATCATAATACCATATCCTCAAGCTAATAGACAAGAAAAATCAATATTTGGGTCTGCAAAAAAATCTGGCAAAATGCGTGAGTGTTAACCCACAAAATGGCGCGTTTTTGAAAAAATAAAAAATCATAATAAGTATATAACCACGAATTGACCCGTTTTCATTCTGGTATATCATAATACCATATCCTCAAGCTAATAGACAAGAAAAATCAATTTTTGGGTCTGCAAAAAAATCTGGCAAAATGCGTGAGTGTTAACCCACAAAATGGCGCGTTTTTGAAAAAATAAAAAATCATAATAAGTATATAACCACGAATTGACTCGTTTTTGTTCTGGTATATCATAATACCATATCCTTAAGCTAATAGACAAGAAAACTTAATTTTTGGTTCTGCAAAAAAATCTGGCAAAATGCGTGAGTTTTAACCAACAAAATGACGTGTTTTTGAAAAAATACAAAATCATAAGTATATAACCAGGAATTGACCCGTTTTTTTCTGGTATATCATAATACCATATCCTCAAGCTAATAGACAAGAAAAATCAATTCTTGGTTCTGCAAAAAAATCTGGCAAACTGCGTGAGTTAACCCACAAAATGACGCGTTTTTGAAAAAAATACAAAATCATAAGTATATAACCACGAATTGACCCGTTTTCGTTCTGGTATATCATAATACCGTATACTAAAGCTAATAGACAAGAAAAATCAATTTTTGGTTCTACAAAAAAATCTGGCAAAATGCGTGAGTGTTAACCCACAAAATGACGTGTTTTTGAAAAAATACAAAATCATAAGTATATAACCACGAATTGACCCGTTTTCGTTCTGGTATATTATAGTACCATATCCTCAAGATAATAGACAAGAAAATCCAATTTTTAGTTCTGCAAAAAAATCTGGCAAAATGCGTGAGTGTTAACAAATAAAATGGCGCGTTTTTGAAAAAAATACAAAATCATAGTAAGTATATAAACACGAATTGACCCGTTTTCGTTCTGGTATATCATAATACCCTATCCTCAAGCTAATAGACAAGAAAAATCATTTTTTGGTTCTGCAAAAAAATCTGGCAAAATGCGTGAGTGTTAACCCACAAAATGACGCGTTTTTGAAAAAATACAAAATCATAATTATATAACCACGAATTGACCCATTTTCATTCTGGTATATCATAATACCATATCCTCTAGCTAATAGACAAGAAAAATCAATTTTTGGTTCTGAAAAAAAAATCTGGCAAAATACGTGAGTGTTAACCCACAAAATGACGCGTTTTAGAAAAAATACAAAATCATAAGTATATAACCACAAATTGACCAGTTTTTGTTCTGGTATATCATAATACCATATCCTCAAGCTAATAAACAAGAAAAATCAATTTTTGGTTCTGCAAAAAAATCTGGCAAAATTCGTGAGTGTTAACCCACAAAATGGCGCGTTTTTGAAAAAATAAAAAATCATAATAAGTATATAACCAGGAATTGACCCGTTTTTGTTCTGGTATATCATAATACCATATCTTCAAGCTAATAGACAAGAAAAATCAAGTATTGGTTCTGCAAAAAAATCTGGCAAAATGCGTGAGTGTTAACCCACAAAATGACGCATTTTTGAAAAAATACAAAATCATAAGTATATAACCAGGAATTGACCCGTTTTTGTTCTGGTATATCATAATACCATATCCTCAAGCTAATAGACAAGAAAAATCAATTTTTAGTTTTGCAAAAAAATCTGGCAAAATGCGTGAGTGTTAACCCACAAAATGACGCGTTTTTGAAAAAATACAAAATCATAATTATATAACCACGAATTGACCCGTTTTTGTTCTGGTATATCATAATACCATATCCTCAAGCTAATAGACAAGAAAAATCAATTTTTGGTTTTGCAAAAAAAATCTGCAAATTGCGTGAATGTTAACCCACAACATGGAGCGTTTTAGAAAAAATACAAAATCGTAATTATATAACCACGAATTGACCCGTTTTCATTCTGGTATATCATAATACCATATCCTCAAGCTAATAGACAAGAAAAATCAATTTTTGGTTCTGCAAAAAAATCTGGCAAAATGCGTGAGTTTTAACCCACAAAATGACGCGTTTTAGAAAAAATACAAAATCGTAATTATATAACCACGAATTGACCCGTTTTCATTCTGGTATATCATAATACCATATCCTCAAGCTAATAGACAAGAAAAATCAATATTTGGGTCTGCAAAAAAATCTGGCAAAATGCGTGAGTGTTAACCCACAAAATGGCGCGTTTTTGAAAAAATAAAAAATCATAATAAGTATATAACCACGAATTGACTCGTTTTTGTTCTGGTATATCATAATACCATATCCTCAAGCTAATAGACAAGAAAACTCAATTTTTGGTTCTGCAAAAAAATCTGGCAAAATGCGTGAGTTTTTAAGCCACAAAATGACGTGTTTTTGAAAAAATACAAAATCATAAGTATATAACCAGGAATTGACCCGTTTTTTTCTGGTATATCATAATACCATATCCTCAAGCTAATAGACAAGAAAAATCAATTATTGGTTCTGCAAAAAAATCTGGCAAACTGCGTGAGTTAACCCACAAAATGACGCGTTTTTGAAAAAAATACAAAATCATAAGTATATAACAACGAATTGACCCGTTTTCGTTCTGGTATATCATAATACCATATCCTCAAGCTAATATACAAGAAAAATCAATTTTTGGTTCTGCAAAAAAATCTGGCAAAATGCGTGAGTTTAACCCACAAAATGACGCGTTTTTGAAAAAAATACAAAATCATAAGTATATAACCACGAATTGACCCGTTTTCGTTCTGGTATATCATAATACCATATACTAAAGCTAATAGACAAGAAAAATCAATTTTTGGTTCTACAAAAAAATCTGGCAAAATGCGTGAGTGTTAACCCACAAAATGACGCGTTTTTGAAAAAATACAAAATCATAAGTATATAACCACGAATTGACCCGTTTTCGTTCTGGAATATTATAGTACCATATCCTCAAGATAATAGACAAGCAAAATCAATTTTTAGTTCTGCAAAAAAATCTGGCAAAATGCGTGAGTGTTAACAAATAAAATGGCGCGTTTTTGAAAAAAATACAAAATCATAGTAAGTATATAAACACGAATTGACCCGTTTTCGTTCTGGTATATCATAATACCCTATCCTCAAGCTAATAGACAAGAAAAATCATTTTTTGGTTCTGCAAAAAAATCTGGCAAAATGCGTGAGTGTTAACCCACAAAATGACGCGTTTTTGAAAAAATACAAAATCATAATTATATAACCACGAATTGACCCATTTTCATTCTAGTATATCATAATACCATATCCTCAAGCTAATAGACAAGAAAAATCAATTTTTGGTTCTGAAAAAAAATCTGGCAAAATGCGTGAGTGTTAACCCACAAAATGACGCGTTTTAGAAAAAAATACAAAATCATAAGTATATAACCACAAATTGACCAGTTTTTGTTCTGGTATATCATAATACCATATCCTCAAGCTAATAGACAAGAAAAATCAATTTTTGGTTCTGCAAAAAAATCTGGCAAAATTCGTGAGTGTTAACCCACAAAATGGCGCGTTTTTGAAAAAATAAAAAATCATAATAAGTATATAACCAGGAATTGACCCGTTTTTGTTCTGGTATATCATAATACCATATCCTCAAGCTAATAGACAAGAAAAATCAAGTATTGGTTCTGCAAAAAAATCTGGCAAAATGCGTGAGTGTTAACCCACAAAATGACGCATTTTTGAAAAAATACAAAATCATAGATATAACCAGGAATTGACCCGTTTTTGTTCTGGTATATCATAATACCATATCCTCAAGCTAATAGACAAGAAAACTCAATTTTTGGTTTTGCAAAAAAATCTGGCATAATGCGTGAGTGTTAACCCACAAAATGACGCGTTTTTGAAAAAATACAAAATCATAATTATATAACCACGAATTGACCCGTTTTCGTTCTGGTATATCATAATACCATTTTCTCAAGCTAATAGACAAGAAAAATCAATTTTTGGTTTTGCAAAAAAAATCTGCAAATTGGGTGAGTGTTAACCCACAAAATGGCGCGTTTTTGAAAAAATACAAAATCGTAAGTATATAACAACGAATTGACCCGTTCTCGTTCTGGTATATCATAATACCACATCCTCAAGCTAATAGACAAGAAAAATCAATTTTTGGTTCTGCAAAAAAATCTGGCAAAATGCGTGAGTTTTAACCCACAACATGGAGCATTTTAGAAAAAATACAAAATCGTAATTATATAACCACGAATTGACCCGTTTTCATTCTGGTATATCATAATACCATATCCTCAAGCTAATAGACAAGAAAAATCAATTTTTGGGTCTGCAAAAAAATCTGGCAAAATTCGTGAGTGTTAACCCACAAAATGGCGCGTTTTTGAAAAAATAAAAAATCATAATAAGTATATAACCACGAATTGACTCGTTTTTGTTCTGGTATATCATAATACCATATCCTCAAGCTAATAGACAAGAAAACTCAATTTTTGGTTCTGCAAAAAAATCAGGCAAAATGCGTGAGTTTTAACCCACAAAATGACGTGTTTTTGAAAAAATACAAAATCATAAGTATATAACCAGGAATTGACCCGTTTTTTCTGGTATATCATAATACCATATCCTCAAGCTAATAGATAAGAAAAATCAATTATTGGTTCTGCAAAAAAATCTGGCAAACTGCGTGAGTTAACCCACAAAATGACGCGTTTTTGAAAAAAATACAAAATCATAAGTATATAACCACGAATTGACCCGTTTTCATTCTGGTATATCATAATACCATATACTAAAGCTAATAGACAAGAAAAAACAATTTTTGGTTCTACAAAAAAATCTGGCAAAATGCGGGAGTGTTAACCCACAAAATGATGCGTTTTTGAAAAAATACAAAATCATAAGTATATAACCACGAATTGACCCGTTTTCGTTCTGGTATATTATAGTACCATATCCTCAAGATAATAGACAAGAAAAATCAATTTTTGTTTCTGCAAAAAAATCTGGCAAAATGCGTGAGTGTTAACAAACAAAATGGCGCGTTTTTGAAAAAAATACAAAATCATAGTAAGTATATAAACACGAATTGACCCGTTTTCGTTCTGGTATATCATAATACCCTATCCTCAAGCTAATAGATAAGAAAAATCATTTTTTGGTTCTGCAAAAAAATCTGGCAAAATGCGTGAGTGTTAACCCACAAAATGACGCGTTTTTGAAAAAATACAAAATCATAATTATATAACCACGAATTGACCCATTTTCATTCTGGTATATCATATTACCATATCCTCAAGCTAATAGACAAGAAAAATCAATTTTTGGTTCTGCAAAAAAATCTGGCAAAATGCGTGAGTGTTAACCCACAAAATGACGCGTTTTAGAAAAAATACAAAATCATAAGTATATAACCACAAATTGACCAGTTTTTGTTCTGGTATATCATAATACCATATCCTCAAGCTAATAGACAAGAAAAATCAATTTTTGGTTCTGCAAAAACTCTGGCAAAATTCGTGAGTGTTAACCCACAAAATGGCGCGTTTTTGAAAAAATAAAAAATCATAATAAGTATATAACCAGGAATTGACCCGTTTTTGTTCTGGTATATCATAATACCATATCCTCAAGCTAATAGACAAGAAAAATCAAGTATTGGTTATGCAAAAAAATCTGGCAAAATGCGTGAGTGTTAACCCACAAAATGACGCATTTTTGAAAAAATACAAAATCATAAGTATATAACCAGGAATTGACCCGTTTTTGTTCTGGTATATCATAATACCATATCCTCAAGCTAATAGACAAGAAAAATCAATTTTTGGTTTTGCAAAAAAATCTGGCAAAATGCGTGAGTGTTAACCCACAAAATGACGCGTTTTTGAAAAAATACAAAATCATAATTATATAACCACGAATTGACCCGTTTTCGTTCTGTTATATCATAATACCATATCCTCAAGCTAATAGACAAGAAAAATCAATTTTTGGTTTTGCAAAAAAAATCTGCAAATTGCGTGAGTGTTAACCCACAAAATGGCGCGTTTTTGAAAAAATACAAAATCATAAGTATATAACAACGAATTGACCCGTTTTCGTTCTGGTATATCATAATACCATATCCTCAAGCTAATAGACAAGAAAAATCAATTTTTGGTTCTGCAAAAAATTCTGGCAAAATGCGTGAGTTTTAACCCACAACATGGAGCGTTTTAGAAAAAATTCAAAATCGTAATTATATAACCACGAATTGACCCGTTTTCATTCTGGTATTTCATAATACCATATCCTCAAGCTAATAGACAAGAAAAATCAATTTTTGGTTCTGCAAAAAAATCTGGCAAAATGCGTGAGTTTTAACCCACAAAATGACGCGTTTTAGAAAAAATACAAAATCGTAATTATATAACCACGAATTGACCCGTTTTCATTCTGGTATATCATAATACCATATCCTCAAGCTAATAGACAAGAAAAATCAATTTTTGGGTCTGCAAAAAAATCTGGCAAAATGCGTGAGTGTTAACCCACAAAATGGCGCGTTTTTGAAAAAATAAAAAATCATAATAAGTATATAACCACGAATTGACTCGTTTTTGTTCTGGTATATCATAATACCATATCCTCAAGCTAATAGACAAGAAAACTCAATTTTTGGTTCTGCAAAAAAATCTGGCAAAATGCGTGAGTTTTAACCCACAAAATGACGTGTTTTTGAAAAAATACAAAATCATAAGTATATAACCAGGAATTGACCCGTTTTTTCCTGGTATATCATAATACCATATCCTCAAGCTAATAGACAAGAAAAATAAATTATTGGTTCTGCAAAAAAATCTGGCAAAATGCGTGAGTGTTAACCCACAAAATGACGCGTTTTAGAAAAAATACAAAATCATAAGTATATAACCACAAATTGACCAGTTTTTGTTCTGGTATATCATAATACCATATCCTCAAGATAATAGACAAGAAAAATCAATTTTTGGTTCTGCAAAAAAATCTGGCAAAATTCGTGAGTGTTAACCCACAAAATGGCGCGTTTTTGAAAAAATAAAAAATCATAATAAGTATATAACCAGGAATTGACCCGTTTTTGTTCTGGTATATCATAATACCATATCCTCAAGCTAATAGACAAGAAAAATCAAGTATTGGTTCTGCAAATAAATCTGGCAAAATGCGTGAGTGTTAACCCACAAAATGACGCATTTTTGAAAAAATACAAAATCATAAGTATATAACCAGGAATTGACCCGTTTTTGTTCTGGTATATCATAATACCATATCCTCAAGCTAATAGACAAGAAAAATCAATTTTTGGTTTTGCAAAAAAATCTGGCAAAATGCGTGAGTGTTAACCCACAAAATGACGCGTTTTTGAAAAAATACAAAATCATAATTATATAACCACGAATTGACCCGTTTTCGTTCTGTTATATCATAATACCATATCCTCAAGCTAATAGACAAGAAAAATCAATTTTTGGTTTTGCAAAAAAAATCTGCAAATTGCGTGAGTGTTAACCCACAAAATGGCGCGTTTTTGAAAAAATAAAAAATCATAATAAGTATATAACCAGGAATTGACCCGTTTTTGTTCTGGTATATCATAATACCATATCCTCAAGCTAATAGACAAGAAAAATCAAGTATTGGTTCTGCAAAAAAATCTGGCAAAATGCGTGAGTGTTAACCCACAAAATGACGCATTTTTGAAAAAATACAAAATCATAAGTATATAACCAGGAATTGACCCGTTTTTGTTCTGGTATATCATAATACCATATCCTCAAGCTAATAGACAAGAAAAATCAATTTTTGGTTTTGCAAAAAAATCTGGCAAAATGCGTGAGTGTTAACCCACAAAATGACGCGTTTTTGAAAAAATACAAAATCATAATTATATAACCACGAATTGACCCGTTTTCGTTCTGTTATATCATAATACCATATCCTCAAGCTAATAAACAAGAAAAATCAATTTTTGGTTCTGCATAAAAATCTGCAAATTGCGTGAGTGTTAACCCACAAAATGGCGCGTTTTTGAAAAAATACAAAATCATAAGTATATAACAACGAATTGACCCGTTTTCGTTCTGGTATATCATAATACCATATCCTCAAGCTAATAGACAAGAAAAATCAATTTTTGGTTCTGCAAAAAAATCTGGCAAAATGCGTGAGTTTTAACCCACAACATGGAGCGTTTTAGAAAAAAATACAAAATCGTAATTATATAACCACGAATTGACCCGTTTTCATTCTGGTATATCATAATACCATATCCTCAAGCTAATAGACAAGAAAAATCAATTTTTGGTTCTGCAAAAAAATCTGGCAAAATGCGTGAGTTTTAACCCACAAAATGACGCGTTTTAGAAAAAATACAAAATCGTAATTATATAACCACGAATTGACCCGTTTTCATTCTGGTATATCATAATACCATATCCTCAAGCTAATAGACAAGAAAAATCAATTTTTGGGTCTGCAAAAAAATCTGGCAAAATGCGTGAGTGTTAACCCACAAAATGGCGCGTTTTTGAAAAAATAAAAAATCATAATAAGTATATAACCACGAATTGACTCGTTTTTGTTCTGGTATATCATAATACCATATCCTCAATCTAATAGACAAGAAAAATAAATTATTGGTTCTGCAAAAAAATCTGGCAAACTACGTGAGTTAACCACAAAATGACGCGTTTTTGGAAAAAATACAAAATCATAAGTATATAACCACGAATTGACCCGTTTTCATTCTGGTATATCATAATACCATATACTAAAGCTAATAGACAAGAAAAATCAATTTTTGGTTCTACAAAAAAATCTGGCAAAATGCGTGAGTGTTAATCCACAAAATGATGCGTTTTTGAAAAAATACAAAATCATAAGTATATAACCACGAATTGACCCGTTTTCATTCTGGTATATTATAGTACCATATCCTCAAGATAATAGACAAGAAAAATCAATTTTTGGTTCTGCAAAAAAATCTGGCAAAATGCGTGAGTGTTAACAAACAAAATGGCGCGTTTTTGAAAAAAATACAAAATCATAGTAAGTATATAAACACGAATTGACCCGTTTTCGTTCTGGTATATCATAATACCCTATCCTCAAGCTAATAGACAAGAAAAATCATTTTTTGGTTCTGCAAAAAAATCTGGCAAAATGCGTGAGTGTTAACCCACAAAATGACGCGTTTTTGGAAAAATACAAAATCATAATTATATAACCACGAATTGACCCATTTTCATTCTGGTATATCATAATACCATATCCTCAAGCTAATAGACAAGAAAAATCAATTTTTGGTTCTGCAAAAAAATCTGGCAAAATGCGTGAGTGTTAACCCACAAAATGACGCGTTTTAGAAAAAATACATAATCATAAGTATATAACCACAAATTGACCAGTTTTTGTTCTGGTGTATCATAATACCATATCCTCAAGCTAATAGACAAGAATAATCAATTTTTGGTTCTACAAAAAAATCTGGCAAAATGCGTGAGTGTTAACCCACAAAATGACGCGTTTTTAAAAAAAATACAAAATCATAAGTATATTACCACGAATTGACCCGTTTTTGTTCTGGTATATTATAGTACCATATCCTCAAGATAATAGACAAGAAAAATTAATTTTTGGTTCTGCAAAAAAATCTGGCAAAATGCGTGAGTGTTAACCCACAAAGTGGCACGTTTTTGAAAAAAATACAAAATCATAATAAGTATATAAACACGAATTGACCCGTTTTCGTTCTGGTATATCATAATACCCTATCCTCAAGCTAATAGACAAGAAAAATCAATTTTTGGTTCTGCAAAAAAATCTGGCAAAATGCGTGAGTTTTAACCCACAAAATGACGCGTTTTAGAAAAAATACAAAATCGTAATTATATAACCACGAATTGACTCGTTTTCATTCTGGTATATCATAATACAATATTCTCAAGCTAATAGACAAGAAAAATCAATTTTTGGTTCTGCAAAAAAATCTGGCAAAATGCGTGAGTGTTAACCCACAAAATGGCGCGTTTTTGAAAAAATACAAAATCATAAGTATATAACCACGCATTGACCCGTTTTTGTTCTGGTATATCATAATACCATATCCTCAAGCTAATAGACAAGAAAAATCAATTTTTGGTTCTGCAAAAAAATCTGGCAAAATGCGTGAGTGTTAACCCACAAAATGGCGCGTTTTTGAAAAAATACAAAATCATAAGTATATAACCACGAATTGACCCGTTTTCATTCTGGTATATCATAATACCATATTCTCAAGCTAATAGACAAGAAAAATCAATTTTTGGTTCTGCAAAAAAATCTGGCAAAATGCGTGAGTGTTAACCCACAAAATGACACGTTTTTGAAAAAAATACAAAATCATAAGTATATAACCACGAATTGACCCGTTTTCGTTCTGGTATATCATAATACACTATACTATAGCTAATAGACAAGAAAAATCAATTTTTGGTTCTACAAAAAATCTGGCAAAATGCGTGAGTGTTAACCCACAAAATGACGCGTTTTTGAAAAAATACAAAATCATAAGTATATAACCACGAATTGACCCGTTTTCGTTCTGGTATATTATAGTACCATATCCTCAAGATAATAGACAAGAAAAATCAATTTTTGGTTCTGCAAAAAAATCTGGCAAAATGCGTGAGTGTTAACCCACAAAGTGGCACGTTTTTGAAAAAAATACAAAATCATAATAAGTATATAAACACGAATTGACCCGTTTTCGTTCTGGTATATCATAATACCCTATCCTCAAGCTAATAGACAAGAAAAATCAATTTTTGGTTCTGCAAAAAAATCTGGCAAAATGCGTGAGTGTTAACCCACAAAATGACGCGTTTTAAAAAAAATACAAAATCATAAGTATATAACCACGAATTGACCCGTTTTTGTTCTGGTATATTATAGTACCATATCCTCAAGATAATAGACAAGAAAAATTAATTTTTGGTTCTGCAAAAAAATCTGGCAAAATGCGTGAGTGTTAACCCACAAAATGACGCGTTTTTGAAAAAATACAAAATCATAATTATATAACCACGAATTGACCCGTTTTCGTTCTGTTATATCATAATACCATATCCTCAAGCTAATAAACAAGAAAAATCAATTTTTGGTTCTGCATAAAAATCTGCAAATTGCGTGAGTGTTAACCCACAAAATGGCGCGTTTTTGAAAAAATACAAAATCATAAGTATATAACAACGAATTGACCCGTTTTCGTTCTGGTATATCATAATACCATATCCTCAAGCTAATAGACAAGAAAAATCAATTTTTGGTTCTGCAAAAAAATCTGGCAAAATGCGTGAGTTTTAACCCACAACATGGAGCGTTTTAGAAAAAAATACAAAATCGTAATTATATAACCACGAATTGACCCGTTTTCATTCTGGTATATCATAATACCATATCCTCAAGCTAATAGACAAGAAAAATCAATTTTTGGTTCTGCAAAAAAATCTGGCAAAATGCGTGAGTTTTAACCCACAAAATGACGCGTTTTAGAAAAAATACAAAATCGTAATTATATAACCACGAATTGACCCGTTTTCATTCTGGTATATCATAATACCATATCCTCAAGCTAATAGACAAGAAAAATCAATTTTTGGGTCTGCAAAAAAATCTGGCAAAATGCGTGAGTGTTAACCCACAAAATGGCGCGTTTTTGAAAAAATAAAAAATCATAATAAGTATATAACCACGAATTGACTCGTTTTTGTTCTGGTATATCATAATACCATATCCTCAATCTAATAGACAAGAAAAATAAATTATTGGTTCTGCAAAAAAATCTGGCAAACTACGTGAGTTAACCACAAAATGACGCGTTTTTGGAAAAAATACAAAATCATAAGTATATAACCACGAATTGACCCGTTTTCATTCTGGTATATCATAATACCATATACTAAAGCTAATAGACAAGAAAAATCAATTTTTGGTTCTACAAAAAAATCTGGCAAAATGCGTGAGTGTTAATCCACAAAATGATGCGTTTTTGAAAAAATACAAAATCATAAGTATATAACCACGAATTGACCCGTTTTCATTCTGGTATATTATAGTACCATATCCTCAAGATAATAGACAAGAAAAATCAATTTTTGGTTCTGCAAAAAAATCTGGCAAAATGCGTGAGTGTTAACAAACAAAATGGCGCGTTTTTGAAAAAAATACAAAATCATAGTAAGTATATAAACACGAATTGACCCGTTTTCGTTCTGGTATATCATAATACCCTATCCTCAAGCTAATAGACAAGAAAAATCATTTTTTGGTTCTGCAAAAAAATCTGGCAAAATGCGTGAGTGTTAACCCACAAAATGACGCGTTTTTGGAAAAATACAAAATCATAATTATATAACCACGAATTGACCCATTTTCATTCTGGTATATCATAATACCATATCCTCAAGCTAATAGACAAGAAAAATCAATTTTTGGTTCTGCAAAAAAATCTGGCAAAATGCGTGAGTGTTAACCCACAAAATGACGCGTTTTAGAAAAAATACATAATCATAAGTATATAACCACAAATTGACCAGTTTTTGTTCTGGTGTATCATAATACCATATCCTCAAGCTAATAGACAAGAATAATCAATTTTTGGTTCTACAAAAAAATCTGGCAAAATGCGTGAGTGTTAACCCACAAAATGACGCGTTTTTAAAAAAAATACAAAATCATAAGTATATTACCACGAATTGACCCGTTTTTGTTCTGGTATATTATAGTACCATATCCTCAAGATAATAGACAAGAAAAATTAATTTTTGGTTCTGCAAAAAAATCTGGCAAAATGCGTGAGTGTTAACCCACAAAGTGGCACGTTTTTGAAAAAAATACAAAATCATAATAAGTATATAAACACGAATTGACCCGTTTTCGTTCTGGTATATCATAATACCCTATCCTCAAGCTAATAGACAAGAAAAATCAATTTTTGGTTCTGCAAAAAAATCTGGCAAAATGCGTGAGTTTTAACCCACAAAATGACGCGTTTTAGAAAAAATACAAAATCGTAATTATATAACCACGAATTGACTCGTTTTCATTCTGGTATATCATAATACAATATTCTCAAGCTAATAGACAAGAAAAATCAATTTTTGGTTCTGCAAAAAAATCTGGCAAAATGCGTGAGTGTTAACCCACAAAATGGCGCGTTTTTGAAAAAATACAAAATCATAAGTATATAACCACGCATTGACCCGTTTTTGTTCTGGTATATCATAATACCATATCCTCAAGCTAATAGACAAGAAAAATCAATTTTTGGTTCTGCAAAAAAATCTGGCAAAATGCGTGAGTGTTAACCCACAAAATGGCGCGTTTTTGAAAAAATACAAAATCATAAGTATATAACCACGAATTGACCCGTTTTCATTCTGGTATATCATAATACCATATTCTCAAGCTAATAGACAAGAAAAATCAATTTTTGGTTCTGCAAAAAAATCTGGCAAAATGCGTGAGTGTTAACCCACAAAATGACACGTTTTTGAAAAAAATACAAAATCATAAGTATATAACCACGAATTGACCCGTTTTCGTTCTGGTATATCATAATACACTATACTATAGCTAATAGACAAGAAAAATCAATTTTTGGTTCTACAAAAAATCTGGCAAAATGCGTGAGTGTTAACCCACAAAATGACGCGTTTTTGAAAAAATACAAAATCATAAGTATATAACCACGAATTGACCCGTTTTCGTTCTGGTATATTATAGTACCATATCCTCAAGATAATAGACAAGAAAAATCAATTTTTGGTTCTGCAAAAAAATCTGGCAAAATGCGTGAGTGTTAACCCACAAAGTGGCACGTTTTTGAAAAAAATACAAAATCATAATAAGTATATAAACACGAATTGACCCGTTTTCGTTCTGGTATATCATAATACCCTATCCTCAAGCTAATAGACAAGAAAAATCAATTTTTGGTTCTGCAAAAAAATCTGGCAAAATGCGTGAGTGTTAACCCACAAAATGACGCGTTTTAAAAAAAATACAAAATCATAAGTATATAACCACGAATTGACCCGTTTTTGTTCTGGTATATTATAGTACCATATCCTCAAGATAATAGACAAGAAAAATTAATTTTTGGTTCTGCAAAAAAATCTGGCAAAATGCGTGAGTGTTAACCCACAAAGTGGCACGTTTTTGAAAAAAATACAAAATCATAATAAGTATATAAACACGAATTGACCCGTTTTCGTTCTGGTATATCATAATACCCTATCCTCAAGCTAATAGACAAGAAAAATCAATTTTTGGTTCTGCAAAAAAATCTGGCAAAATGCGTGAGTTTTTAACCCACAACATGGAGCGTTTTAGAAAAAATACAAAATCGTAATTATATAACCACGAATTGACCCGTTTTCATTCTGGTATATCATAATACCATATCCTCAAGCTAATAGACAAGAAAAATGAATTTTTGGGTCTGCAAAAAAATCTGGCAAAATGCGTGAGTGTTAACCCACAAAATGGCGCGTTTTTGAAAAAATAAAAAATCATAATAAGTATATAACCACGAATTGACTCGTTTTTGTTCTGGTATATCATAATACCATATCCTCAAGCTAATAGACAAGAAAACTCAATTTTTGGTTCTGCAAAAAAATCAGGCAAAATGCGTGAGTTTTATGACGTGTTTTTGAAAAAATACAAAATCATAAGTATATAACCAGGAATTGACCCGTTTTTTCTGGTATATCATAATACCATATCCTCAAGCTAATAGATAAGAAAAATCAATTATTGGTTCTGCAAAAAAATCTGGCAAACTGCGTGAGTTAACCCACAAAATGACGCGTTTTTGAAAAAAATACAAAATCATAAGTATATAAACACGAATTGACCCGTTTTCGTTCTGGTATATCATAATACCCTATCCTCAAGCTAATAGACAAGAAAAATCAATTTTTGGTTCTGCAAAAAAATCTGGCAAAATGCGGGAGTTTTTAACCCACAACATGGAGCGTTTTAGAAAAAATACAAAATCGTAATTATATAACCACGAATTGACCCGTTTTCATTCTGGTATATCATAATACCATATCCTCAAGCTAATAGACAAGAAAAATGAATTTTTGGGTTTGCAAAAAAATCTGGCAAAATGCGTGAGTGTTAACCCACAAAATGGCGCGTTTTTGAAAAAATAAAAAATCATAATAAGTATATAACCACGAATTGACTCGTTTTTGTTCTGGTATATCATAATACCATATCCTCAAGCTAATAGACAAGAAAACTCAATTTTTGGTTCTGCAAAAAAATCAGGCAAAATGCGTGAGTTTTAACCCACAAAATGACGTGTTTTTGAAAAAATACAAAATCATAAGTATATAACCAGGAATTGACCCATTTTTTCTGGTATATCATAATACCAAATCCTCAAGCTAATAGATAAGAAAAATCAATTATTGGTTCTGCAAAAAAATCTGGCAAACTGCGTGAGTTAACCCACAAAATGACGCGTTTTTGAAAAAAATATAAAATCATAAGTATATAACCACGAATTGACCCGTTTTCATTCTGGTATATCATAATACCATATACTAAAGCTAATAGACAAGAAAAATCAATTTTTGGTTCTACAAAAAAATCTGGCAAAATACGGGAGTGTTAACCCACAAAATGATGCGTTTTTGAAAAAATACAAAATCGTAATTATATAACCACGAATTGACCCGTTTTCATTCTGGTATATCATAATACCATATCCTCAAGCTAATAGACAAGAAAAATGAATTTTTGGGTCTGCAAAAAAATCTGGCAAAATGCGTGAGTGTAAACCCACAAAATGGCGCGTTTTTGAAAAAATAAAAAATCATAATAAGTATATAACCACGAATTGACTCGTTTTTGCTCTGGTATATCATAATACCATATCCTCAAGCTAATAGACAAGAAAACTCAATTTTTGGTTCTGCAAAAAAATCAGGCAAAATGCGTGAGTTTTAACCCACAAAATGACGTGTTTTTGAAAAAATACAAAATCATAAGTATATAACCAGGAATTGACCCGTTTTTTCTGGTATATCATAATACCATATCCTCAAGCTAATAGATAAGAAAAATCAATTATTGGTTCTGCAAAAAAATCTGGCAAACTGCGTGAGTTAACCCACAAAATGACGCGTTTTTGAAAAAAATACAAAATCATAAGTATATAACCACGAATTGACCCGTTTTCATTCTGGTATATCATAATACCATATCCTCAAGCTAATAGACAAGAAAAATGAATTTTTGGTTCTGCAAAAAAATCTGGCAAAATGCGTGAGTTTTTAACCCACAACATGGAGCGTTTTAGAAAAAATAAAAAATCGTAATTATATAACCACGAATTGACCCGTTTTCATTCTGGTATATCATAATACCCTATCCTCAAGCTAATAGACAAGAAAAATCAATTTTTGTTCTGCAAAAAAATCAGGCAAAATGCGTGAGTTTTAACCCACAAAATGACGTGTTTTTGAAAAAATACAAAATCATAAGTATATAACCAGGAATTGACCCGTTTTTTCTGGTATATCATAATACCATATCCTCAAGCTAATAGATAAGAAAAATCAATTATTGGTTCTGCAAAAAAATCTGGCAAACTGCGTGAGTTAACCCACAAAATGACGCGTTTTTGAAAAAAATACAAAATCATAAGTATATAACCACGAATTGACCCGTTTTCATTCTGGTATATCATAATACCATATACTAAAGCTAATAGACAAGAAAAATCAATTTTTGGTTCTACAAAAAAATCTGGCAAAATGCGGGAGTGTTAACCCACAAAATGATGCGTTTTTGAAAAAATACAAAATCATAAGTATATAACCACGAATTGACCCGTTTTCGTTCTGGTATATTATAGTACCATATCCTCAAGATAATAGACAAGAAAAATCAATTTTTGTTTCTGCAAAAAAATCTGGCAAAATGCGTGAGTGTTAACAAACAAAATGGCGCGTTTTTGAAAAAAATACAAAATCATAGTAAGTATATAAACACGAATTGACCCGTTTTCGTTCTGGTATATCATAATACCCTATCCTCAAGCTAATAGATAAGAAAAATCATTTTTTGGTTCTGCAAAAAAATCTGGCAAAATGCGTGAGTGTTAACCCACAAAATGACGCGTTTTTGAAAAAATACAAAATCATAATTATATAACCACGAATTGACCCATTTTCATTCTGGTATATCATATTACCATATCCTCAAGCTAATAGACAAGAAAAATCAATTTTTGATTCTGCAAAAAAATCTGGCAAAATGCGTGAGTGTTAACCCACAAAATGACGCGTTTTAGAAAAAATACAAAATCATAAGTATATAACCACAAATTGACCAGTTTTTGTTCTGGTATATCATAATACCATATCCTCAAGCTAATAGACAAGAAAAATCAATTTTTGGTTCTGCAAAAACTCTGGCAAAATTCGTGAGTGTTAACCCACAAAATGGCGCGTTTTTGAAAAAATAAAAAATCATAATAAGTATATAACCAGGAATTGACCCGTTTTTGTTCTGGTATATCATAATACCATATCCTCAAGCTAATAGACAAGAAAAATCAAGTATTGGTTCTGCAAAAAAATCTGGCAAAATGCGTGAGTGTTAACCCACAAAATGACGCATTTTTGAAAAAATACAAAATCATAAGTATATAACCAGGAATTGACCCGTTTTTGTTCTGGTATATCATAATACCATATCCTCAAGCTAATAGACAAGAAAAATCAATTTTTGGTTTTGCAAAAAAATCTGGCAAAATGCGTGAGTGTTAACCCACAAAATGACGCGTTTTTGAAAAAATACAAAATCATAATTATATAACCACGAATTGACCCGTTTTCGTTCTGTTATATCATAATACCATATCCTCAAGCTAATAGACAAGAAAAATCAATTTTTGGTTTTGCAAAAAAAATCTGCAAATTGCGTGAGTGTTAACCCACAAAATGGCGCGTTTTTGAAAAAATACAAAATCATAAGTATATAACAACGAATTGACCCGTTTTCGTTCTGGTATATCATAATACCATATCCTCAAGCTAATAGACAAGAAAAATCAATTTTTGGTTCTGCAAAAAAATCTGGCAAAATGCGTGAGTTTTAACCCACAAAATGACGCGTTTTAGAAAAAATACAAAATCATAATAAGTATATAACCACGAATTGACTCGTTTTTGTTCTGGTATATCATAATACCATATCCTCAAGCTAATAGACAAGAAAACTCAATTTTTGGTTTTGCAAAAAAATCAGGCAAAATGCGTGAGTTAACCCACAAAATGACGCGTTTTTGAAAAAAATACAAAATCATAAGTATATAACCACGAATTGACCCGTTTTCATTCTGGTATATCATAATACCATATACTAAAGCTAATAGACAAGAAAAATCAATTTTTGGTTCTACAAAAAAATCTAGCAAAATGCGGGAGTGTTAACCCACAAAATGATGCGTTTTTGAAAAAATACAAAATCATAAGTATATAACCAAGAATTGACCCGTTTTCGTTCTGGTATATTATAGTACCATATCCTCAAGATAATAGACAAGAAAAATCAATTTTTGTTTCTGCAATAAAATCTGGCAAAATGCGTGAGTGTTAACAAACAAAATGGCGCGTTTTTGAAAAAAATACAAAATCATAGTAAGTATATAAACACGAATTGACCCGTTTTCGTTCTGGTATATCATAATACCCTATCCTCAAGCTAATAGATAAGAAAAATCATTTTTTGGTTCTGCAAAAAAATCTGGCAAAATGCGTGAGTGTTAACCCACAAAATGACGCGTTTTTGAAAAAATACAAAATCATAATTATATAACCACGAATTGACCCATTTTCATTCTGGTATAACATATTACCATATCCTCAAGCTAATAGACAAGAAAAATCAATTTTTGGTTCTGCAAAAAAATCTGGCAAAATGCGTGAGTGTTAACCCACAAAATGACGCGTTTTAGAAAAAATACAAAATCATAAGTATATAATCACAAATTGACCAGTTTTTGTTCTGGTATATCATAATACCATATCCTCAAGCTAATAGACAAGAAAAATCAATTTTTGGTTCTGCAAAAACTCTGGCAAAATTCGTGAGTGTTAACCCACAAAATGGCGCGTTTTTGAAAAAATAAAAAATCATAATAAGTATATAACCAGGAATTGACCCGTTTTTGTTCTGGTATATCATAATACCATATCCTCAAGCTAATAGACAAGAAAAATCAAGTATTGGTTCTGCAAAAAAATCTGGCAAAATGCGTGAGTGTTAACCCACAAAATGACGCATTTTTGAAAAAATACAAAATCATAAGTATATAACCAGGAATTGACCCGTTTTTGTTCTGGTATATCATAATACCATATCCTCAAGCTAATAGACAAGAAAAATCAATTTTTGGTTTTGCAAAAAAATCTGGCAAAATGCGTGAGTGTTAACCCACAAAATGACGCGTTTTTGAAAAAAATACAAAATCATAAGTATATAACAACGAATTGACCCGTTTTCGTTCTGGTATATCATAATACCATATCCTCAAGCTAATAGACAAGAAAAATCAATTTTTGGTTCTGCAAAAAAATCTGGCAAAATGCGTGAGTTTAACCCACAAAATGACGCGTTTTTGAAAAAAATACAAAATCATAAGTATATAACCACGAATTGACCCGTTTTCATTTTGGTATATCATAATACCATATACTAAAGCTAATAGACAAGAAAAATCAATTTTTGGTTCTGCAAAAAAATCTGGCAAAATGCGGGAGTGTTAACCCACAAAATGATGCGTTTTTGAAAAAATACAAAATCATAAGTATATAACCACGAATTGACCCGTTTTCGTTCTGGTATATTATAGTACCATATCCTCAAGATAATAGACAAGAAAAATCAATTTTTGTTTCTACAAAAAAATCTGGCAAAATGCGGGAGTGTTAACCCACAAAATGATGCGTTTTTGAAAAAATACAAAATCATAAGTATATAACCACGAATTGACCCGTTTTCGTTCTGGTATATTATAGTACCATATCCTCAAGATAATAGACAAGAAAAATCAATTTTTGTTTCTGCAAAAAAATCTGGCAAAATGCGTGAGTGTTAACAAACAAAATGGCGCGTTTTTGAAAAAAATACAAAATCATAGTAAGTATATAAACACGAATTGACCCGTTTTCGTTCTGGTATATCATAATACCCTATCCTCAAGCTAATAGATAAGAAAAATCATTTTTTGGTTCTGCAAAAAAATCTGGCAAAATGCGTGAGTGTTAACCCACAAAATGACGCGTTTTTGAAAAAATACAAAATCATAATTATATAACCACGAATTGACCCATTTTCATTCTGGTATAACATATTACCATATCCTCAAGCTAATAGACAAGAAAAATCAATTTTTGGTTCTGCAAAAAAATCTGGCAAAATGCGTGAGTGTTAACCCACAAAATGACGCGTTTTAGAAAAAATACAAAATCATAAGTATATAACCACAAATTGACCAGTTTTTGTTCTGGTATATCATAATACCATATCCTCAAGCTAATAGACAAGAAAAATCAATTTTTGGTTCTGCAAAAAAATCGGGCAAAATGCGTGAGTGTTAACCCACAAAATGACGCGTTTTAGAAAAAATACAAAATCATAATAAGTATATAACCAGGAATTGACCCGTTTTTGTTCTGGTATATCATAATACCATATCCTCAAGCTAATAGACAAGAAAAATCAAGTATTGGTTCTGCAAAAAAATCTGGCAAAATGCGTGAGTGTTAACCCACAAAATGACGCATTTTTGAAAAAATACAAAATCATAAGTATATAACCAGGAATTGACCCGTTTTTGTTCTGGTATATCATAATACCATATCCTCAAGCTAATAGACAAGAAAAATCAATTTTTGGTTTTGCAAAAAAATCTGGCAAAATGCGTGAGTGTTAACCCACAAAATGACGCGTTTTTGAAAAAATACAAAATCATAATTATATAACCACGAATTGACCCGTTTTCGTTCTGTTATATCATAATACCATATCCTCAAGCTAATAGACAAGAAAAATCAATTTTTTGTTTTGCAAAAAAAATCTGCAAATTGCGTGAGTGTTAACCCACAAAATGGCGCGTTTTTGAAAAAATACAAAATCATAAGTATATAACAACGAATTGACCCGTTTTCGTTCTGGTATATCATAATACCATATCCTCAAGCTAATAGACAAGAAAAATCAATTTTTGGTTCTGCAAAAAAATCTGGCAAAATGCGTGAGTTTTAACCCACAAAATGACGCGTTTTAGAAAAAATACAAAATCGTAATTATATAACCACGAATTGACCCGTTTTCATTCTGGTATATCATAATACCATATCCTCAAGCTAATAGACAAGAAAAATCAATTTTTGGGTCTGCAAAAAAATCTGGCAAAATGCGTGAGTGTTAACCCACAAAATGGCGCGTTTTTGAAAAAATAAAAAATCATAATAAGTATATAACCACGAATTGACTCGTTTTTGTTCTGGTATATCATAATACCATATCCTCAAGCTAATAGACAAGAAAACTCAATTTTTGGTTCTGCATAAAAATCTGGCAAAATGCGTGAGTTTTAACCCACAAAATGACGTGTTTTTGAAAAAATACAAAATCATAAGTATATAACCAGGAATTGACCCGTTTTTTTCTGGTATATCATAATACCATATCCTCAATCTAATAGACAAGAAAAATAAATTATTGGTTCTGCAAAAAAATCTGGCAAACTGCGTGAGTTAACCACAAAATGACGCGTTTTTGAAAAAAATACAAAATCATAAGTATATAACCACGAATTGACCCGTTTTCATTCTGGTATATCATAATACCATATACTAAAGCTAATAGACAAGAAAAATCAATTTTTGGTTCTACAAAAAAATCTGGCAAAATGCGTGAGTGTTAACCCACAAAATGATGCGTTTTTGAAAAAAATACAAAATCATAAGTATATAACCACGAATTGACCCGTTTTCGTTCTGGTATATTATAGTACCATATCCTCAAGATAATAGACAAGAAAAATCAATTTTTGGTTCTGCAAAAAAATCTGGCAAAATGCGTGAGTGTTAACAAACAAAATGGCGCGTTTTTGAAAAAAATACAAAATCATAGTAAGTATATAAACACGAATTGACCCGTTTTCGTTCTGGTATATCATAATACCCTATCCTCAAGCTAATAGACAAGAAAAATCATTTTTTGGTTCTGTAAAAAAATCTGGCAAAATGCGTGAGTGTTAACCCACAAAATGACGCGTTTTTGAAAAAAATACAAAATCATAATTATATAACCACGAATTGACCCATTTTCATTCTGGTATATCATAATACCATATCCTCAAGCTAATAGACAAGAAAAATCAATTTTTGGTTCTGCAAAAAAATCTGGCAAAATGCGTGAGTGTTAACCCACAAAATGACGCGTTTTAGAAAAAATACATAATCATAAGTATATAACCACAAATTGACCAGTTTTTGTTCTGGTGTATCATAATACCATATCCTCAAGCTAATAGACAAGAATAATCAATTTTTGGTTCTACAAAAAAATATGGCAAAATGCGTGAGTGTTAACCCACAAAATGACGCGTTTTTAAAAAAATACAAAATCATAAGTATATTACCACGAATTGACCCGTTTTTGTTCTGGTATATTATAGTACCATATCCTCAAGATAATAGACAAGAAAAATTAATTTTTGGTTCTGCTAAAAAATCTGGCAAAATGCGTGAGTGTTAACCCACAAAGTGGCACGTTTTTGAAAAAAATACAAAATCATAATAAGTATATAAACACGAATTGACCCGTTTTCATTCTGGTATATCATAATACCCTATCCTCAAGCTAATAGACAAGAAAAATCAATTTTTGGTTCTGCAAAAAAATCTGGCAAAATGCGTGAGTTTTAACCCACAAAATGACGCGTTTTAGAAAAAATACAAAATCGTAATTATATAACCACGAATTGACTCGTTTTCATTCTGGTATATCATAATACCATATTCTCAAGCTAATAGACAAGAAAAATCAATTTTTGGTTCTGCAAAAAAATCTGGCAAAATGCGTGAGTGTTAACCCACAAAATTGCGCGTTTTTGAAAAAATACAAAATCATAAGTATATAACCACGAATTGACCCTTTTTTGTTCTGGTATATCATAATACCATATCCTCAAGCTAATAGACAAGAAAAATCAATTTTTGGTTCTGCAAAAAAATCTGGCAAAATGCGTGAGTGTTAACCCACAAAATGGCGCGTTTTTGAAAAAAATACAAAATCATAAGTATATAACCACGAATTGACCCGTTTTCATTCTGGTATATCATAATACCATATTCTCAAGCTAATAGACAAGAAAAATCAATTTTTGGTTCTGCAAAAAAATCTGGCAAAATGCGTGAATGTTAACCCACAAAATGGCGTGTTTTTGAAAAAATACAAAATTATAAGTATATAACCACGAATTGACTCGTTTTTGTTCTGGTATATCATAATACCATATCCTCAAGCTAAAAGACAAGAAAAATCAATTTTTGGTTCTGCAAAAAAATCTGGCAAAATGCGTGAGTTTTAACCCACAAAATGACGCGTTTTTGAAAAAAATACAAAATCATAAGTGTATAACCACGAATTGACCCGTTTTCGTTCTGGTATATCATAATACACTATACTATAGCTAATAGACAAGAAAAATCAATTTTTGGTTCTAAAAAAAATCTGGCAAAATGCGTGAGTGTTAACCCACAAAATGACGCGTTTTTGAAAAAATACAAAATCATAAGTATATAACCACGAATTGACCCGTTTTCGTTCTGGTATATTATAGTACCATATCCTCAAGATAATAGACAAGAAAAATCAATTTTTGGTTCTGCAAAAAAATCTGGCAAAATGCGTGAGTGTTAACCCACAAAGTGGCACGTTTTTGAAAAAAATACAAAATCATAATAAGTATATAAACACGAATTGACCCGTTTTCGTTCTGGTATATCATAATACCCTATCCTCAAGCTAATAGACAAGAAAAATCAATTTTTGGTTTCGCAAAAAAATCTGGCAAAATGCGTGAGTGTTAACCCACAAAATGACGCGTTTTTAAAAAAATACAAAATCATAAGTATATAACCACGAATTGACCCGTTTTTGTTCTGGTATATTATAGTACCATATCCTCAAGATAATAGACAAGAAAAATTAATTTTTGGTTCTGCAAAAAAATCTGGCAAAATGCGTGAGTGTTAACCCACAAAGTGGCACGTTTTTGAAAAAAATACAAAATCATAATAAGTATATAAACACGAATTGACCCGTTTTCGTTCTGGTATATCATAATACCCTATCCTCAAGCTAATAGACAAGAAAAATCAATTTTTGGTTCTGCAAAAAAATCTGGCAAAATGCGTGAGTTTTAACCCACAACATGGAGCGTTTTAGAAAAAATACAAAATCGTAATTATATAACCACGAATTGACCCGTTTTCATTCTGGTATATCATAATACCATATCCTCAAGCTAATAGACAAGAAAAATCAATTTTTGGGTCTGCAAAAAAATCTGGCAAAATGCGTGAGTGTTAACCCACAAAATGGCGCGTTTTTGAAAAAATAAAAAATCATAATAAGTATATAACCACGAATTGACTCGTTTTTGTTCTGGTATATCATAATACCATATCCTCAAGCTAATAGACAAGAAAACTCAATTTTTGGTTCTGCAAAAAAATCAGGCAAAATGCGTGAGTTTTAACCCACAAAATGACGTGTTTTTGAAAAAATACAAAATCATAAGTATATAACCAGGAATTGACCCGTTTTTTCTGGTATATCATAATACCATATCCTCAAGCTAATAGATAAGAAAAATCAATTATTGGTTCTGCAAAAAAATCTGGCAAACTGCGTGAGTTAACCCACAAAATGACGCGTTTTTGAAAAAAATACAAAATCATAAGTATATAACCACGAATTGACCAGTTTTCATTCTGGTATATCATAATACCATATACTAAAGCTAATAGACAAGAAAAATCAATTTTTGGTTCTACAAAAAAATCTGGCAAAATGCGGGAGTGTTAACCCACAAAATGATGCGTTTTTGAAAAAATACAAAATCATAAGTATATAACCACGAATTGACCCGTTTTCGTTCTGGTATATTATAGTACCATATCCTCAAGATAATAGACAAGAAAAATCAATTTTTGTTTCTGCAAAAAAATCTGGCAAAATGCGTGAGTGTTAACAAACAAAATGGCGCGTTTTTGAAAAAAATACAAAATCATAGTAAGTATATAAACACGAATTGACCCGTTTTCGTTCTGGTATATCATAATACCCTATCCTCAAGCTAATAGATAAGAAAAATCATTTTTTGGTTCTGCAAAAAAATCTGGCAAAATGCGTGAGTGTTAACCCACAAAATGACGCGTTTTTGAAAAAATACAAAATCATAATTATATAACCACGAATTGACCCATTTTCATTCTGGTATATCATATTACCATATCCTCAAGCTAATAGACAAGAAAAATCAATTTTTGGTTCTGCAAAAAAATCGGGCAAAATGCGTGAGTGTTAACCCACAAAATGACGCGTTTTAGAAAAAATACAAAATCATAAGTATATAACCACAAATTGACCAGTTTTTGTTCTGGTATATCATAATACCATATCCTCAAGCTAATAGACAAGAAAAATCAATTTTTGGTTCTGCAAAAACTCTGGCAAAATTCGTGAGTGTTAACCCAAAAAATGGCGCGTTTTTGAAAAAATAAAAAATCATAATAAGTATATAACCAGGAATTGACCCGTTTTTGTTCTGGTATATCGTAATACCATATCCTCAAGCTAATAGACAAGAAAAATCAAGTATTGGTTCTGCAAAAAAATCTGGCAAAATGCGTGAGTGTTAACCCACAAAATGATGCATTTTTGAAAAAATACAAAATCATAAGTATATAACCAGGAATTGACCCGTTTTTGTTCTGGTATATCATAATACCATATCCTCAAGCTAATAGACAAGAAAAATCAATTTTTGGTTTTGCAAAAAAATCTGGCAAAATGCGTGAGTGTTAACCCACAAAATGACGCGTTTTTGAAAAAATACAAAATCATAATTATATAACCACGAATTGACCCGTTTTCGTTCTGGTATATCATAATACCATATCCTCAAGCTAATAGACAAGAAAAATCAATTTTTGGTTCTGCAAAAAAATCTGGCAAAATGCGTGAGTTTTAACCCACAAAATGACGCGTTTTAGAAAAAATACAAAATCGTAATTATATAACCACGAATTGACCCGTTTTCATTCTGGTATATCATAATACCATATCCTCAAGCTAATAGACAAGAAAAATCAATTTTTGGGTCTGCAAAAAAATCTGGCAAAATGCGTGAGTGTTAACCCACAAAATGGCGCGTTTTTGAAAAAATAAAAAATCATAATAAGTATATAACCACGAATTGACTCGTTTTTGTTCTGGTATATCATAATACCATATCCTCAAGCTAATAGACAAGAAAACTCAATTTTTGGTTCTGCAAAAAAATCTGGCAAAATGCGTGAGTTTTAACCCACAAAATGACGTGTTTTTGAAAAAATACAAAATCATAAGTATATAACCAGGAATTTACCCGTTTTTTCCTGGTATATCATAATACCATATCCTCAAGCTAATAGACAAGAAAAATAAATTATTGGTTCTGCAAAAAAATCTGGCAAAATGCGTGAGTGTTAACCCACAAAATGACGCGTTTTAGAAAAAATACAAAATCATAAGTATATAACCAGGAATTGACCCGTTTTTTCTGGTATATCATAATACCATATCCTCAAGCTAATAGATAAGAAAAATCAATTATTGGTTCTGCAAAAAAATCTGGCAAACTGCGTGAGTTAACCCACAAAATGACGCGTTTTTGAAAAAAATACAAAATCATAAGTATATAACCACGAATTGACCAGTTTTCATTCTGGTATATCATAATACCATATACTAAAGCTAATAGACAAGAAAAATCAATTTTTGGTTCTACAAAAAAATCTGGCAAAATGCGGGAGTGTTAACCCACAAAATGATGCGTTTTTGAAAAAATACAAAATCATAAGTATATAACCACGAATTGACCCGTTTTCGTTCTGGTATATTATAGTACCATATCCTCAAGATAATAGACAAGAAAAATCAATTTTTGTTTCTGCAAAAAAATCTGGCAAAATGCGTGAGTGTTAACAAACAAAATGGCGCGTTTTTGAAAAAAATACAAAATCATAGTAAGTATATAAACACGAATTGACCCGTTTTCGTTCTGGTATATCATAATACCCTATCCTCAAGCTAATAGATAAGAAAAATCATTTTTTGGTTCTGCAAAAAAATCTGGCAAAATGCGTGAGTGTTAACCCACAAAATGACGCGTTTTTGAAAAAATACAAAATCATAATTATATAACCACGAATTGACCCATTTTCATTCTGGTATATCATATTACCATATCCTCAAGCTAATAGACAAGAAAAATCAATTTTTGGTTCTGCAAAAAAATCGGGCAAAATGCGTGAGTGTTAACCCACAAAATGACGCGTTTTAGAAAAAATACAAAATCATAAGTATATAACCACAAATTGACCAGTTTTTGTTCTGGTATATCATAATACCATATCCTCAAGCTAATAGACAAGAAAAATCAATTTTTGGTTCTGCAAAAACTCTGGCAAAATTCGTGAGTGTTAACCCAAAAAATGGCGCGTTTTTGAAAAAATAAAAAATCATAATAAGTATATAACCAGGAATTGACCCGTTTTTGTTCTGGTATATCATAATACCATATCCTCAAGCTAATAGACAAGAAAAATCAAGTATTGGTTCTGCAAAAAAATCTGGCAAAATGCGTGAGTGTTAACCCACAAAATGATGCATTTTTGAAAAAATACAAAATCATAAGTATATAACCAGGAATTGACCCGTTTTTGTTCTGGTATATCATAATACCATATCCTCAAGCTAATAGACAAGAAAAATCAATTTTTGGTTTTGCAAAAAAATCTGGCAAAATGCGTGAGTGTTAACCCACAAAATGACGCGTTTTTGAAAAAATACAAAATCATAATTATATAACCACGAATTGACCCGTTTTCGTTCTGGTATATCATAATACCATATCCTCAAGCTAATAGACAAGAAAAATCAATTTTTGGTTCTGCAAAAAAATCTGGCAAAATGCGTGAGTTTTAACCCACAAAATGACGCGTTTTAGAAAAAATACAAAATCGTAATTATATAACCACGAATTGACCCGTTTTCATTCTGGTATATCATAATACCATATCCTCAAGCTAATAGACAAGAAAAATCAATTTTTGGGTCTGCAAAAAAATCTGGCAAAATGCGTGAGTGTTAACCCACAAAATGGCGCGTTTTTGAAAAAATAAAAAATCATAATAAGTATATAACCACGAATTGACTCGTTTTTGTTCTGGTATATCATAATACCATATCCTCAAGCTAATAGACAAGAAAACTCAATTTTTGGTTCTGCAAAAAAATCTGGCAAAATGCGTGAGTTTTAACCCACAAAATGACGTGTTTTTGAAAAAATACAAAATCATAAGTATATAACCAGGAATTTACCCGTTTTTTCCTGGTATATCATAATACCATATCCTCAAGCTAATAGACAAGAAAAATAAATTATTGGTTCTGCAAAAAAATCTGGCAAAATGCGTGAGTGGTAACCCACAAAATGACGCGTTTTAGAAAAAATACAAAATCATAAGTATATAACCACAAATTGACCAGTTTTTGTTCTGGTATATCATAATACCATATCCTCAAGATAATAGACAAGAAAAATCAATTTTTGGTTCTGCAAAAAAATCTGGCAAAATTCGTGAGTGTTAACCCACAAAATGGCGCGTTTTTGAAAAAATAAAAAATCATAATAAGTATATAACCAGGAATTGACCCGTTTTTGTTCTGGTATATCATAATACCATATCCTCAGGCTAATAGACAAGAAAAATCAAGTATTGGTTCTGCAAAAAAATCTGGCAAAATGCGTGAGTGTTAACCGACAAAATGACGCATTTTTAAAAAAAATACAAAATCATAAGTATATAACCAGGAATTGACCCGTTTTTGTTCTGGTATATCATAATACCATATCCTCAAGCTAATAGACAAGAAAAATCAATTTTTGGTTTTGCAAAAAAATCTGGCAAAATGCGTGAGTGTTAACCCACAAAATGACGCGTTTTTGAAAAAATACAAAATCATAATTATATAACCACAAATTGACCCGTTTTCGTTCTGTTATATCATAATACCATATCCTCAAGCTAATAGACAAGAAAAATCAATTTTTGGTTTTGCAAAAAAAATCTGCAAATTGCGTGAGTGTTAACCCACAAAATGGCGCGTTTTTGAAAAAATACAAAATCATAAGTATATAACAACGAATTGACCCGTTTTCGTTCTGGTATATCATAATACCATATCCTCAAGCTAATAGACAAGAAAAATCAATTTTTGGTTCTGCAAAAAAATCTGGCAAAATGCGTGAGTTTTAACCCACAACATGGAGCGTTTTAGAAAAAATTCAAAATCGTAATTATATAACCACGAATTGACCCGTTTTCATTCTGGTATATCATAATACCATATCCTCAAGCTAATAGACAAGAAAAATCAATTTTTGGTTCTGCAAAAAAATCTGGCAAAATGCGTGAGTTTTAACCCACAAAATGACGCGTTTTAGAAAAAATACAAAATCGTAATTATATAACCACGAATTGACCCGTTTTCATTCTGGTATATCATAATACCATATCCTCAAGCTAATAGACAAGAAAAATCAATTTTTGGGTCTGCAAAAAAATCTGGCAAAATGCGTGAGTGTTAACCCACAAAATGGCGCGTTTTTGAAAAAATAAAAAATCATAATAAGTATATAACCACGAATTGACTCGTTTTTGTTCTGGTATATCATAATACCATATCCTCAAGCTAATAGACAAGAAAACTCAATTTTTGGTTCTGCAAAAAAATCTGGCAAAATGCGTGAGTTTTAACCCACAAAATGACGTGTTTTTGAAAAAATACAAAATCATAAGTATATAACCAGGAATTGACCCGTTTTTTTCTGGTATATCATAATACCATATCCTCAAGCTAATAGACAAGAAAAATAAATTATTGGTTCTGCAAAAAAATCTGGCAAAATGCGTGAGTGTTAACCTACAAAATGACGCGTTTTAGAAAAAATACAAAATCATAAGTATATAACCACAAATTGACCAGTTTTTGTTCTGGTATATCATAATACCATATCCTCAAGATAATAGACAAGAAAAATCAATTTTTGGTTCTGCAAAAAAATCTGGCAAAATTCGTGAGTGTTAACCCACAAAATGGCGCGTTTTTGAAAAAATAAAAAATCATAATAAGTATATAACCAGGAATTGACCCGTTTTTGTTCTGGTATATCATAAAACCATATCCTCAAGCTAATAGACAAGAAAAATCAAGTATTGGTTCTGCAAAAAAATCTGGCAAAATGCGTGAGTGTTAACCCACAAAATGACGCATTTTTGAAAAAATACAAAATCATAAGTATATAACCAGGAATTGACCACTTTTTGTTCTGGTATATCATAATACCATATCCTCAAGCTAATAGACAAGAAAAATCAATTTTTGGTTTTGCAAAAAAATCTGGCAAAATGCGTGAGTGTTAACCCACAAAATGACGCGTTTTTGAAAAAATACAAAATCATAATTATATAACCACGAATTGACCCGTTTTCGTTCTGTTATATCATAATACCATATCCTCAAGCTAATAGACAAGAAAAATCAATTTTTGGTTTTGCAAAAAAAATCTGGCAAATTGCGTGAGTGTTAACCCACAAAATGGCGCGTTTTTGAAAAAATAAAAAATCATAATAAGTATATAACCAGGAATTGACCCGTTTTTGTTCTGGTATATTATAATACCATATCCTCAAGCTAATAGACAAGAAAAATCAAGTATTGGTTCTGCAAAAAAATCTGGCAAAATGCGTGAGTGTTAACCCACAAAATGACGCATTTTTGAAAAAATACAAAATCATAAGTATATAACCAGGAATTGACCCGTTTTTGTTCTGGTATATCATAATACCATATCCTCAAGCTAATAGACAAGAAAAATCAATTTTTGGTTTTGCAAAAAAATCTGGCAAAATGCGTGAGTGTTAACCCACAAAATGACGCGTTTTTGAAAAAATACAAAATCATAATTATATAACCACGAATTGACCCGTTTTCGTTCTGTTATATCATAATACCATATCCTCAAGCTAATAAACAAGAAAAATCAATTTTTGGTTTTGCAAAAAAAATCTGCAAATTGCGTGAGTGTTAACCCACAAAATGGCGCGTTTTTGAAAAAATACAAAATCATAAGTATATAACAACGAATTGACCCGTTTTCGTTATGGTATATCATAATACCATATCCTCAAGCTAATAGACAAGAAAAATCAATTTTTGGTTCTGCAAAAAAATCTGGCAAAATGCGTGAGTTTTAACCCACAACATGGAGCGTTTTAGAAAAAAATACAAAATCGTAATTATATAACCACGAATTGACCCGTTTTCATTCTGGTATATCATAATACCATATCCTCAAGCTAATAGACAAGAAAAATCAATTTTTGGTTCTGCAAAAAAATCTGGCAAAATGCGTGAGTTTTAACCCACAAAATGACGCGTTTTAGAAAAAATACAAAATCGTAATTATATAACCACGAATTGACCCGTTTTCATTCTGGTATATCATAATACCATATCCTCAAGCTAATAGACAAGAAAAATCAATTTTTGGGTCTGCAAAAAAATCTGGCAAAATGCGTGAGTGTTAACCCACAAAATGGCGCGTTTTTGAAAAAATAAAAAATCATAATAAGTATATAACCACGAATTGACTCGTTTTTGTTCTGGTATATCATAATACCATATCCTCAAGCTAATAGACAAGAAAACTCAATTTTTGGTTCTGCATAAAAATCTGGCAAAATGCGTGAGTTTTAACCCACAAAATGACGTGTTTTTGAAAAAATACAAAATCATAAGTATATAACCAGGAATTGACCCGTTTTTTTCTGGTATATCATAATACCATATCCTCAATCTAATAGACAAGAAAAATAAATTATTGGTTCTGCAAAAAAATCTGGCAAACTGCGTGAGTTAACCACAAAATGACGCGTTTTTGAAAAAAATACAAAATCATAAGTATATAACCACGAATTGACCCGTTTTCATTCTGGTATATCATAATACCATATACTAAAGCTAATAGACAAGAAAAATCAATTTTTGGTTCTACAAAAAAATCTGGCAAAATGCGTGAGTGTTAACCCACAAAATGATGCGTTTTTGAAAAAAATACAAAATCATAAGTAAATAACCACGAATTGACCCGTTTTCGTTCTGGTATATTATAGTACCATATCCTCAAGATAATAGACAAGAAAAATCAATTTTTGGTTCTGCAAAAAAATCTGGCAAAATGCGTGAGTGTTAACAAACAAAATGGCGCGTTTTTGAAAAAAATACAAAATCATAGTAAGTATATAAACACGAATTGACCCGTTTTCGTTCTGGTATATCATAATACCCTATCCTCAAGCTAATAGACAAGAAAAATCATTTTTTGGTTCTGCAAAAAAATCTGGCAAAATGCGTGAGTGTTAACCCACAAAATGACGCGTTTTTGAAAAAATACAAAATCATAATTATATAACCACGAATTGACCCATTTTCATTCTGGTATATCATAATACCATATCCTCAAGCTAATAGACAAGAAAAATCAATTTTTGGTTCTGCAAAAAAATCTGGCAAAATGCGTGAGTGTTAACCCACAAAATGACGCGTTTTAGAAAAAATACATAATCATAAGTATATAACCACAAATTGACCAGTTTTTGTTCTGGTATATCATAATACCATATCCTCAAGCTAATAGACAAGAATAATCAATTTTTGGTTCTACAAAAAAATCTGGCAAAATGCGTGAGTGTTAACCCACAAAATGACGCGTTTTTAAAAAAATACAAAATCATAAGTATATTACCACGAATTGACCCGTTTTTGTTCTGGTATATTATAGTACCATATCCTCAAGATAATAGACAAGAAAAATTAATTTTTGGTTCTGCAAAAAAATCTGGCAAAATGCGTGAGTGTTAACCCACAAAGTGGCACGTTTTTGAAAAAAATACAAAATCATAATAAGTATATAAACACGAATTGACCCGTTTTTGTTCTGGTATATCATAATACCCTATCCTCAAGCTAATAGACAAGAAAAATCAATTTTTGGTTCTGCAAAAAAATCTGGCAAAATGCGTGAGTTTTAACCCACAAAATGACGCGTTTTAGAAAAAATACAAAATCGTAATTATATAACCACGAATTGACTCGTTTTCATTCTGGTATATCATAATACCATATTCTCAAGCTAATAGACAAGAAAAATCAATTTTTGGTTCTGCAAAAAAATCTGGCAAAATGCGTGAGTGTTAACCCACAAAATGGCGCGTTTTTGAAAAAATACAAAATCATAAGTATATAACCACGAATTGACCCGTTTTTGTTCTGGTATATCATAATACCATATCCTCAAGCTAATAGACAAGAAAAATCAATTTTTGGTTCTGCAAAAAAATCTGGCAAAATGCGTGAGTGTTAACCCACAAAATGGCGCGTTTTTGAAAAAATACAAAATCATAAGTATATAACCACGAATTGACCCGTTTTCATTCTGGTATATCATAATACCATATTCTCAAGCTAATAGACAAGAAAAATCAATTTTTGGTTCTGCAAAAAAATCTGGCAAAATGCGTGAGTGTTAACCCACAAAATGGCGTGTTTTTGAAAAAATACAAAATTATAAGTATATAACCACGAATTGACTCGTTTTTGTTCTGGTATATCATAATACCATATCCTCAAGCTAAAAGACAAGAAAAATCAATTTTTGGTTCTGCAAAAAAATCTGGCAAAATGCGTGAGTTTTAACCCACAAAATGACGCGTTTTTGAAAAAAATACAAAATCATAAGTATATAACCACGAATTGACCCGTTTTCGTTCTGGTATATCATAATACACTATACTATAGCTAATAGACAAGAAAAATCAATTTTTGGTTCTAAAAAAAATCTGGCAAAATGCGTGAGTGTTAACCCACAAAATGGCGCGTTTTTGAAAAAATAAAAAATCATAATAAGTATATAACCACGAATTGACTCGTTTTTGTTCTGGTATATCATAATACCATATCCTCAAGCTAATAGACAAGAAAAATCAATTTTTGGTTCTGCATAAAAATCTGGCAAAATGCGTGAGTTTTAACCCACAAAATGACGTGTTTTTGAAAAAATACAAAATCATAAGTATATAACCAGGAATTGACCCGTTTTTTTCTGGTATATCATAATACCATATCCTCAATCTAATAGACAAGAAAAATAAATTATTGGTTCTGCAAAAAAATCTGGCAAACTGCGTGAGTTAACCACAAAATGACGCGTTTTTGAAAAAAATACAAAATCATAAGTATATAACCACGAATTGACCCGTTTTCATTCTGGTATATCATAATACCATATACTAAAGCTAATAGACAAGAAAAATCAATTTTTGGTTCTACAAAAAAATCTGGCAAAATGCGTGAGTGTTAACCCACAAAATGATGCGTTTTTGAAAAAAATACAAAATCATAAGTATATAACCACGAATTGACCCGTTTTCGTTCTGGTATATTATAGTACCATATCCTCAAGATAATAGACAAGAAAAATCAATTTTTGGTTCTGCAAAAAAATCTGGCAAAATGCGTGAGTGTTAACAAACAAAATGGCGCGTTTTTGAAAAAAATACAAAATCATAGTAAGTATATAAACACGAATTGACCCGTTTTCATTCTGGTATATCATAATACCATATCCTCAAGCTAATAGACAAGAAAAATCAATTTTTGGTTCTGCAAAAAAATCTGGCAAAATGCGTGAGTGTTAACCCACAAAATGACGCGTTTTAGAAAAAATACATAATCATAAGTATATAACCACAAATTGACCAGTTTTTGTTCTGGTATATCATAATACCATATCCTCAAGCTAATAGACAAGAATAATCAATTTTTGGTTCTACAAAAAAATCTGGCAAAATGCGTGAGTGTTAACCCACAAAATGGCGCGTTTTTGAAAAAATAAAAAATCATAATAAGTATATAACCACGAATTGACTCGTTTTTGTTCTGGTATATCATAATACCATATCCTCAAGCTAATAGACAAGAAAACTCAATTTTTGGTTCTGCATAAAAATCTGGCAAAATGCGTGAGTTTTAACCCACAAAATGACGTGTTTTTGAAAAAATACAAAATCATAAGTATATAACCAGGAATTGACCCGTTTTTTTCTGGTATATCATAATACCATATCCTCAATCTAATAGACAAGAAAAATAAATTATTGGTTCTGCAAAAAAATCTGGCAAACTGCGTGAGTTAACCACAAAATGACGCGTTTTTGAAAAAAATACAAAATCATAAGTATATAACCACGAATTGACCCGTTTTCATTCTGGTATATCATAATACCATATACTAAAGCTAATAGACAAGAAAAATCAATTTTTGGTTCTACAAAAAAATCTGGCAAAATGCGTGAGTGTTAACCCACAAAATGATGCGTTTTTGAAAAAAATACAAAATCATAAGTATATAACCACGAATTGACCCGTTTTCGTTCTGGTATATTATAGTACCATATCCTCAAGATAATAGACAAGAAAAATCAATTTTTGGTTCTGCAAAAAAATCTGGCAAAATGCGTGAGTGTTAACAAACAAAATGGCGCGTTTTTGAAAAAAATACAAAATCATAGTAAGTATATAAACACGAATTGACCCGTTTTCATTCTGGTATATCATAATACCATATCCTCAAGCTAATAGACAAGAAAAATCAATTTTTGGTTCTGCAAAAAAATCTGGCAAAATGCGTGAGTGTTAACCCACAAAATGACGCGTTTTAGAAAAAATACATAATCATAAGTATATAACCACAAATTGACCAGTTTTTGTTCTGGTATATCATAATACCATATCCTCAAGCTAATAGACAAGAATAATCAATTTTTGGTTCTACAAAAAAATCTGGCAAAATGCGTGAGTGTTAACCCACAAAATGACGCGTTTTTAAAAAAATACAAAATCATAAGTATATTACCACGAATTGACCCGTTTTTGTTCTGGTATATTATAGTACCATATCCTCAAGATAATAGACAAGAAAAATTAATTTTTGGTTCTGCAAAAAAATCTGGCAAAATGCGTGAGTGTTAACCCACAAAGTGGCACGTTTTTGAAAAAAATACAAAATCATAATAAGTATATAAACACGAATTGACCCGTTTTCGTTCTGGTATATCATAATACCCTATCCTCAAGCTAATAGACAAGAAAAATCAATTTTTGGTTCTGCAAAAAAATCTGGCAAAATGCGTGAGTTTTAACCCTCAAAATGACGCGTTTTAGAAAAAATACAAAATCGTAATTATATAACCACGAATTGACTCGTTTTCATTCTGGTATATCATAATACCATATTCTCAAGCTAATAGACAAGAAAAATCAATTTTTGGTTCTGCAAAAAAATCTGGCAAAATGCGTGAGTGTTAACCCACAAAATGGCGCGTTTTTTAAAAAATACAAAATCATAAGTATATAACCACGAATTGACCCGTTTTTGTTCTGGTATATCATAATACCATATCCTCAAGCTAATAGACAAGAAAAATCAATTTTTGGTTCTGCAAAAAAATCTGGCAAAATGCGTGAGTGTTAACCCACAAAATGGCGCGTTTTTGAAAAAATACAAAATCATAAGTATATAACCACGAATTGACCCGTTTTCATTCTGGTATATCATAATACCATATTCTCAAGCTAATAGACAAGAAAAATCAATTTTTGGTTCTGCAAAAAAATCTGGCAAAATGCGTGAGTGTTAACCCACAAAATGGCGTGTTTTTGAAAAAATACAAAATTATAAGTATATAACCACGAATTAACTCGTTTTTGTTCTGGTATATCATAATACCATATCCTCAAGCTAAAAGACAAGAAAAATAAATTTTTGGTTCTGCAAAAAAATCTGGCAAAATGCGTGAGTTTTAACCCACAAAATGACGCGTTTTTGAAAAAAATACAAAATCATAAGTATATAACCACGAATTGACCCGTTTTCGTTCTGGTATATCATAATACACTATACTATAGCTAATAGACAAGAAAAATCAATTTTTGGTTCTAAAAAAAATCTGGCAAAATGCGTGAGTGTTAACCCACAAAATGACGCGTTTTTGAAAAAATACAAAATCATAAGTATATAACCACGAATTGACCCGTTTTCGTTCTGGTATATTATAGTACCATATCCTCAAGATAATAGACAAGAAAAATCAATTTTTGGTTCTGCAAAAAAATCTGGCAAAATGCGTGAGTGTTAACCCACAAAGTGGCACGTTTTTGAAAAAAATACAAAATCATAATAAGTATATAAACACGAATTGACCCGTTTTCGTTCTGGTATATCATAATACCCTATCCTCAAGCTAATAGACAAGAAAAATCAATTTTTGGTTCTGCAAAAAAATCTGGCAAAATGCGTGAGTGTTAACCCACAAAATGACGCGTTTTTAAAAAAATACAAAATCATAAGTATATAACCACGAATTGACCCGTTTTTGTTCTGGTATATTATAGTACCATATCCTCAAGATAATAGACAAGAAAAATTAATTTTTGGTTCTGCAAAAAAATCTGGCAAAATGCGTGAGTGTTAACCCACAAAGTGGCACGTTTTTGAAAAAAATACAAAATCATAATAAGTATATAAACACGAATTGACCCGTTTTCGTTCTGGTATAACATAATACCCTATCCTCAAGCTAATAGACAAGAAAAATCAATTTTTGGTTCTGCAAAAAAATCTGGCAAAATGCGTGAGTTTAACCCACAAAATGACGCGTTTTAGAAAAAATACAAAATCGTAATTATATAACCACGAATTGACTCGTTTTCATTCTGGTATATCATAATACCATATTCTCAAGCTAATAGACAAGAAAAATCAATTTTTGGTTCTGCAAAAAAATCTGGCAAAATGCGTGAGTGTTAACCCACAAAATGGCGCGTTTTTGAAAAAATACAAAATCATAAGTATATAACCACGAATTGACCCGTTTTTGTTCTGGTATATCATAATACCATATCCTCAAGCTAATAGACAAGAAAAATCAATTTTTGGTTCTGCAAAAAAATCTGGCAAAATGCGTGAGTGTTAACCCACAAAATGGCGCGTTTTTGAAAAAATACAAAATCATAAGTATATAACCACGAATTGACCCGTTTTCATTTTGGTATATCATAATACCATATTCTCAAGCTAATAGACAAGGAAAATCAATTTTTGGTTCTGCAAAAAAATCTGGCAAAATGCGTGAGTGTTAACCCACAAAATGGCGTGTTTTTGAAAAAATACAAAATTATAAGTATATAACCACGAATTGACTCGTTTTTGTTCTGGTATATCATAATACCATATCCTCAAGCTAAAAGACAAGAAAAATCAATTTTTGGTTCTGCAAAAAAATCTGGCAAAATGCGTGAGTTTTAACCCACAAAATGACGCGTTTTTGAAAAAAATACAAAATCATAAGTATATAACTACGAATTGACCCATTTTCGTTCTGGTATATCATAATACACTATACTATAGCTAATAGACAAGAAAAATCAATTTTTGGTTCTAAAAAAAATCTGGCAAAATGCGTGAGTGTTAACCCACAAAATGACGCGTTTTTGAAAAAATACAAAATCATAAGTATATAACCACGAATTGACCCGTTTTCGTTCTGGTATATTATAGTACCATATCCTCAAGATAATAGACAAGAAAAATCAATTTTTGGTTCTGCAAAAAAATCTGGCAAAATGCGTGAGTGTTAACCCACAAAATGGCGCGTTTTTGAAAAAAATACAAAATCATAATAAGTATATAAACACGAATTGACCCGTTTTCGTTTTGGTATATCATAATACCCTATACTCAAACTAATAGACAAGAAAAATAAATTTTTGGTTCTGCAAAAAAATCTTGCAAAATGCGTGAGTGTTAACCAACAAAATGACACGTTTTTGAAAAAATACAAAATCGTAATTATATAACCACGAATTGACCCGTTTTCATTCTGGTATATCATAATACCATATCCTCAAGCTAATAGACAAGAAAAATCAATTTTTGGTTCTGCAAAAAAATCTGGCAAAATGCGTGAGTGTTAACCCACAAAATGGCGCGTTTTTGAAAAAATAAAAAATCATAATAAGTATATAACCACGAATTGACTCGTTTTTGTTCTGGTATATCATAATACCATATCCTCAAGCTAATAGACAAGAAAAATCAATTTTTGGTTCTGCAAAAAAATCTGGCAAAATGCGTGAGTTTTAACCCACAAAATGACGCGTTTTTGAAAAAAATACAAAATCATAAGTATATATAACCACGAATTAACCCGTTTTCATTCTGGTATATCATAATACCATATACTAAAGCTAATAGACAAGAAAAATCAATTTTTGGTTCTACAAAAAAATCTGGCAAAATGCGTGAGTGTTAACCCACAAATTGACGCGTTTTTGAAAAAATACAAAATCATAAGTATATAACCACGAATTGACCCGTTTTCGTTCTGGTATATTATAGTACCATATCCTCAAGATAATAGATAAGAAAAATCAATTTTTAGTTCTGCAAAAAAATATGGCAAAATGCGTGAGTGTTAACAAATAAAATGGCGCGTTTTTGAAAAAAATACAAAATCATAGTAAGTATATAAACACGAATTGACCCGTTTTCGTTCTGGTATATCATAATACCCTATCCTCAAGCTAATAGACAAGAAAAATCATTTTTTGGTTCTGCAAAAAAATCTGGCAAAATGCGTGAGTGTTAACCCACAAAATGACGCATTTTTGAAAAAATACAAAATCATAATTATATAACCACGAATTGACCTATTTTCATTCTGGTATATCATAATACCATATCCTCAAGCTAATAGACAAGAAAAATCAATTTTTGGTTCTGAAAAAAAATCTGGCAAAATGCGTGAGTGTTAACCCACAAAATGATGCGTTTTAGAAAAAATACAAAATCATAAGTATATAACCACAAATTGACCAGTTTTTGTTCTGGTATATCATAATACCATATCCTCAAGCTAATAGACAAGAAAAATCAATTTTTGGTTCTGCAAAAAAATCTGGCAAAATTCGTGAGTGTTAACCCACAAAATGGTGCGTTTTTGAAAAAATAAAAAATCATAATAAGTATATAACCAGGAATTGACCCGTTTTTGTTCGGGTATATCATAATACCATATCCTCAAGCTAATAGACAAGAAAAATCAAGTATTGGTTCTGCAAAAAATTCTGGCAAAATGCGTGAGTGTTAACCCACAAAATGACGCATTTTTGAAAAAAATACAAAATCATAAGTGTATAACCAGGAATTGACCCGTTTTTGTTCTGGTATATCATAATACCATATCCTCAAGCTAATAGACAAGAAAAATCAATTTTTGGTTTTGCAAAAAAATCTGGCAAAATGCGTGAGTGTTAACCCACAAAATGACGCGTTTTTGAAAAAATACAAAATCATAATTATATAACCACGAATTGATTCGTTTTCGTTCTGTTATATCATAATACCATATCCTCAAGCTAATAGACAAGAAAAATCAATTTTTGGTTTTGCAAAAAAAATCTGCAAATTGCGTGAGTGTTAACCCACAAAATGGCGCGTTTTTGAAAAAAAATACAAAATCATAAGTATATAACCACGAATTGACCCGTTTTCGTTCTGGTATATCATAGTACCATATCCTAAAGCTAATAGACAAGAAAAATCAATTTTTGGTTCTGCAAACAAATCTGGCAAAATGCGTGAGTGTTAACCCACAAAATGGCGCGTTTTTGAAAAAATACAAAATCATAAGTATATAACCACAAATTGACCCGTTTTCGTTCTGGTATATCATAATACCATATCCTAAAGCTAATAGACAAGAAAAATCAATTTTTGGTTCTGCAAACAAATCTGGCAAAATGCGTGAGTTTTAACCCACAAAATGGCACGTTTTTGAAAAAATACAAAATCATAATTATATAACCACGAATTGACCCGTTTTCGTTCTGGTATATCATAGTACCATATCCTAAAGCTAATAGACAAGAAAAATCAATTTTCGGTTCTACAAAAAAATCTGGCAAAATGCGTTAGTGTTAACCCACAAAATGACGCATTTTTGAAAAAATACAAAATCATAAGTATATAACCAGGAATTGACACGTTTTTGTTCTGGTATATCATAATACCATATCCTCAAGCTAATAGACAAGAAAAATAAATTTTTGGTTTTGCAAAAAAATCTGGCAAAATGCGTGAGTGTTAACCCACAAAATGACGCGTTTTTGAAAAAATACAAAATCATAATTATTTAACCACGAATTGACCCGTTTCGTTCTGGTATATCATAATACCATATCCTCAAGCTAATAGACAAGAAAAAACAATTTTTGGTTTTGCAAAAAAAATTGGCAAAATGCGTGAGTGTTAACCCACAAATTAGCGCGTTTTTGAAAAAAAATACAAAATCATAAGTATATAACCACGAATTGACCCGTTTTCGTTCTGGTATATCATAATATCATATCCTAAAGCTAATAGACAAGAAAAATCAATTTTTGGTTCTACAAAAAAATCTGGCCAAATGCGTGAGTGTTAACCCACAAAATGACGCATTTTTGAAAAAATACAAAATCATAAGTATATAACCAGGAATTGACCCGTTTATGTTCTGGTATATCATAATACCATATCCTCAAGCTAATAGACAAGAAAAATCAATTTTTGGTTTTGCAAAAAAATCTGGCAAAATGCGTGAGTGTTAACCCACAAAATGACGCGTTTTTGAAAAAATACAAAATCATAATTATATAACCACGAATTGACCCGTTTTCGTTCTGGCATATCATAATACCATATCCTCAAGCTAATAGACAAGAAAAATCAATTTTTGGTTTTGCAAAAAAAATTGGCAAAATGCGTGAGTGGTTAACCCACAAATTAGCGCGTTTTTGAAAAAATACAAAATCATAAGTATATAACCACGAATTGACCCGTTTTCGTTCTGGTATATCATAATACCATATACTCAAGCTAATAGACAAGAAAAACCAATTTTTGGTTCTGCAAACAAATCTGGCAAAATGCGTGAGTGTTAACCCACAAAATGGCGCGTTTTTGAAAAAAAATACAAAATCATAAGTATATAACCACGAATTGACCCGTTTTCGTTCTGGTATATCATAATACCATATCCTAAAGCTAATAGACAAGAAAAATCAATTTTTGGTTCTACAAAAAAATCTGGCCAAATGCGTGAGTGTTAACCCACAAAATGACGCATTTTTGAAAAAATACAAAATCATAAGTATATAACCAGGAATTGACCCGTTTATGTTATGGTATATCATAATACCATATCCTCAAGCTAATAGACAAGAAAAATCAATTTTTGGTTTTGCAAAAAAATCTGGCAAAATGCGTGAGTGTTAACCCACAAAATGACGCGTTTTTGAAAAAATACAAAATCATAATTATATAACCACGAATTGACCCGTTTTCGTTCTGGTATATCATAATACCATATCCTCAAGCTAATAGACAAGAAAAACCAATTTTTGGTTCTGCAAACAAATCTGGCAAAATGCGTGAGTGTTAACCCACAAATTGGCGCGTTTTTGAAAAAATACAAAATCATAAGTATATAACCACGAATTGACCCGTTTTTGTTCTGGTATATCATAGTACCATATCCTAAAGCTAATAGACAAGAAAAATCAATTTTTGGTTCTGCAAAAAAATCTGGCAAAATGCGTGAGTGTTAACCCACAAAATGACGCGTTTTAGAAAAAATACAAAATCATAATTATATAACCACGAATTGACCCGTTTTCGTTCTGTTATATCATAATACCATATCCTCAAGCTAATAGACAAGAAAAATCAATTTTTGGTTTTGCAAAAAAAATCTGCAAATTGCGTGAGTGTTAACCCACAAAATGGCGCGTTTTTGAAAAAAAATACAAAATCATAAGTGACAATCCTAGAGGGGGGGTGAATAGGATTACTAATAAGATTAATGCCTAATTAAAAATCTTTTGGACAATTATAAGTTTAAGAAAGAAACTTCTAAGTCAACTAATATATCAAACTCTTAAGGGATCATGCAATGGATAAGCTAAGAGGTTCGATATATAATTGATACAAGTAAAACGAGTTTCTAATCTCTAACTACTCTAGATGGCAATATGTTAGATAAACTAGATAATCAATATCACAATATTCATACTAGCATATTATCAAACATATAGAGTGCGGAAAGTAAATAGAGTAGGGATAGAAAGATACACACGATTTATAGTGGTTCGGTTTCCCTACATCCACTACCTAAGGAAGCCTCCTTAGGATTTCAAGCTTTTCACTAAGCTCCCGTGTCTCTCTTAACCGGGTCGAGAACACAATAACCCTTACAACCTCTTCGATAACACGAAGGACAAACACTTGTGCTATCGCAACACAAGGACACCAAGTATACTCCCGATACTCAAACACTTATGCTATCTCAACACAAGGATACCAAGTATACTCCCTATACTTGAATTCTCTCTTAATCTATCTATTACAAGACCTAGACTTAAGAGGATAGATACAAAGTGTTTAAAGGGGTGCAAACAACTTTGCTAGATAATCTCCTAAAGAGTAGATATGACTATAAGCTTGTAAACTCCTCTTTGAGTAGATAATAACTTTGATAGCTCCTTGGATTAACTCCTTAATTGAGTGGATATGAACTATGAAGCTCTTGACACCTTCTTGGATGATAACAATTAAGCCCCTAAGTGTATATGGGTTGAAGGTGTTGTTGTAGCCTTGAAAGACCTTCAATATATAGCTGCAAAATGCTCCCAACGGTCATATAAGCTTCTATCTAACGGATCTATTTTCTCTCCAACGGATATAAGCTTTGTCCTCTAGTAATAGAGCTGAAACCCTGTCGTGCGGTGTACCGCGGGTAGGGTCCGGTGCACCGCGTGACTGTTCGACTGACTTTTGAGCTTACTGGTCGGACTATGTACTGTACCGCATGCCTGCTCCGTGTAGTGGTCCGGTGTACCGTGACAAAGGTCCGGTGTACCGTGCAGTTTTTCTGAGCTTACTGGTCGGACCATGTAGTGTACCGTGTGACTGGTCCGTGGCTATGCGGTGTACCGCGCTTCCGTCCGGTGTACCGCGTAGAAACTTAGCTCTCTGGTCGGACTGGTCTATGCACCGTGCTTTGGTCCGTGGTATTGCGGTGTACCGTAGGTGTACTCCGGTGTACCGCACCAAAGGTTTAAACCACCTTCTAGTGAGTATATCTTTTTCTATGATGCTCGGATTAGAAAGCTTTCTTCACGAGAGTTGTAGAGGACAACATTCTTATACACTTTGTAGTTGATCACTAAAGCTAATTCTCAATGTACACAAAGATAAAGTTAATAGCATTTGTATGAGAATTAGTTTCTTAAGATAAAACAATAAAGCTTTGATCTAAATGATAAAGATGCTCTTTTTGATGAATTAGAGTGCAAGATAGAATGTATATAACAAAGGTAATTAGCACACTAAACACAAGAGGATTTGTCACATTAAAACAACCTATTAAGGGAGGCTATATGCCAACAATCTCCCCCTTTTTGATGATGACAAATCCTTCACTAAAACACCTTAGGAATGATATGAAAGTATAAGCTCTTATCAAATTTAGCTCCCCCTCACAAAAAGCATTTAAGTAAACATGAATATAAGATGTGAAATGCATTTGTGAGTATTTAAAAGTGCAATATTGAAAGTTTTAGTGCACATATTTCTCCCCCTTTGTCTTCATCAAAAAGACGGGATAATAAGATCAAGCAAATAATCATAGAAGAGCTAAAAACTCAAGTGAATAGATTTTTGAAAAACAACATAGAGAGATCAAAGGTTAAAGAGCAATTAAAACATTTTAATTTGAGATGCACAAAGATCAACAATTGCAAAGCATAAAAAGATAAGGGATGGAGACATTTTACCAACTTCTTGATCGATAGGTTTTCATCTTACAAGCTTTCTAACAACGCAACGATTAGTGCAATTATAAGATAAACGATTAGTGCAAACAATTAATCAAGCATTTTAGTTTTTAAAGATAATTTACTAAAAACTCCCCCTCACGAAATGCATAGAGTGTTTGTTTCAATTTTGAAAAGTTTGACCAATAATTTCTCCCCTTTTTACCAATAAGAATATTTGAATCAATTTTAAGAAATCATGGGGTGAATTGTCATTTTTGAAATGCAAAGGGGTCAAGATGTATTTTCCAAAAGTTTGGGGACTAAACGTAATTTTGAAAAATCTTTTGGGGACCGAAATGCAATTTTCAAATATTTTGAGAACAAAGATAGAAACCACAAACTATAGGGACTATAACACAATATAGAATAAGATCAAGGATGAATGATGCAATAGTACCTATATCATCAAGGAAAATGTTAGCAACATTAACACATTTAAATAAAATCCGAAGCATAAAATTTAAGCATCTAACATATAACAAACATAACCAATAATCCAAGTTAGACACATAGCATCCTAAACCAATTATCCAAATATAACCAAGTAGGATAATATGAAGATTAAAAATACCCAATAAGAAGAATTAACGATTTTAAGAAATCTATGGGTAAAGTTTTAAACTTTGAAAAGTATGGGGGTTAAAATGCATTTTTCAAATATTTAGGGACTACTTGCAATTTTGAAAACCTTCAAGGACCTAAGTAAACTTTCTCAAGACAATAGGGACCAAGGTCTAAAATTCAAGCATAAGAAAGCAAAATGCAATTTGTTCAAACTATAGGGATCTTAAATTAATATTTTTCAACCTATAGGAAAACTCCCCAATAGTATAGAGATATTTTAAAACAACTAAAAAACGCTTTTGTTTTGATAAGATTCAACATGGAAATCCCGAAAACACAAAAAGCAGTTTATTTTACAAATACCCCTATATTTTCTAAAAAGTACAAAAAGACCCAATGTAAAAACAGAGCAATTTTAAGCATGAAAAAGTCAAGTTATACAAGATATTAGCACAATAGGGAATAAACCATATAAGCACATAATGAAGCACATCATAAAGATAGTAAGCAAAGCAAATTCATGCAAATGAGTTAATGACCAATAATGGATAAAATTCCCATAATTCTATGCATAAAAACATTTTTGAAATGCTATGGGAAATGCAAAAGATTATCGGAAAAAATATTTTGAAAAGCAATTTCTTTAAGGACACACCCATATGAAAATGCAAGTTTGTGATCAAAGATAAATTAAGATTTGAAAGTGTAAACAATATCTTTGACCTTTTTCCCTTTTATTAATCAATAGGCACTTTTAAAATTTATAAAAACTTGAAAGAATAAAAAGTGCAATTTATAAAAGTTGAGGGACAAAAAGGCAATTTCACATAGTAGGGACTAAAAATGCAATATTTCAAAAATATGAACTAAGATGGCAAATATTACATGTGAAAGAATATGAAGTCCAAACTATGACACTTTGGAGAATATAATGACTATGAGGGGTCAAAGTGCAATTTTGAAAATTTTGGGGACTAAGATGCAATTACCAAAATTCTAAGAGCTAAAGTGCAAAAACATCATTCATGAGAATTAGATGCAATAACACTAATAACATTAAAACAATGATAAGAATCACAAGATAATATCCAAAAATAAAACATGATAACAACAAACACAACTAATCAAACCACAACCCAAAATATAATTAAAAACGCAAGCCATAAGGAGGAAACGCAATATAATATACGAGATAAAGAAAAGAAATCACCGGATTTTCCTTTTTCGAGATTTGAGCGTTCTTTCGTATATTAATTCTTCCATTTGTTTCCTCCAAGCAAAGTAACGATTACCTACAAGAAAATGGAGGTTGTGTAGAAAACAACTCTTCCAAAAGATTAGATTCCAAATCGTTTACTCTACTAACGGTTAAGCTATTCACGTAGAGTTAGGCTCTGATACCAATTGACAATCCTAGAGGGGGGGTGAATAGGATTACTAATAAGATTAATGCCTAATTAAAAATCTTTTGGACAATTATAAGTTTAAGAAAGAAACTTCTAAGTCAACTAATATATCAAACTCTTAAGGGATCATGCAATGGATAAGCTAAGAGGTTCGATATATAATTGATACAAGTAAAACGAGTTTCTAATCTCTAACTACTCTAGATGGCAATATGTTAGATAAACTAGATAATCAATATCACAATATTCATACTAGCATATTATCAAACATATAGAGTGCGGAAAGTAAATAGAGTAGGGATAGAAAGATACACACGATTTATAGTGGTTCGGTTTCCCTACATCCACTACCTAAGGAAGCCTCCTTAGGATTTCAAGCTTTTCACTAAGCTCCCGTGTCTCTCTTAACCGGGTCGAGAACACAATAACCCTTACAACCTCTTCGATAACACGAAGGACAAACACTTGTGCTATCGCAACACAAGGACACCAAGTATACTCCCGATACTCAAACACTTATGCTATCTCAACACAAGGATACCAAGTATACTCCCTATACTTGAATTCTCTCTTAATCTATCTATTACAAGACCTAGACTTAAGAGGATAGATACAAAGTGTTTAAAGGGGTGCAAACAACTTTGCTAGATAATCTCCTAAAGAGTAGATATGACTATAAGCTTGTAAACTCCTCTTTGAGTAGATAATAACTTTGATAGCTCCTTGGATTAACTCCTTAATTGAGTGGATATGAACTATGAAGCTCTTGACACCTTCTTGGATGATAACAATTAAGCCCCTAAGTGTATATGGGTTGAAGGTGTTGTTGTAGCCTTGAAAGACCTTCAATATATAGCTGCAAAATGCTCCCAACGGTCATATAAGCTTCTATCTAACGGATCTATTTTCTCTCCAACGGATATAAGCTTTGTCCTCTAGTAATAGAGCTGAAACCCTGTCGTGCGGTGTACCGCGGGTAGGGTCCGGTGCACCGCGTGACTGTTCGACTGACTTTTGAGCTTACTGGTCGGACTATGTACTGTACCGCATGCCTGCTCCGTGTAGTGGTCCGGTGTACCGTGACAAAGGTCCGGTGTACCGTGCAGTTTTTCTGAGCTTACTGGTCGGACCATGTAGTGTACCGTGTGACTGGTCCGTGGCTATGCGGTGTACCGCGCTTCCGTCCGGTGTACCGCGTAGAAACTTAGCTCTCTGGTCGGACTGGTCTATGCACCGTGCTTTGGTCCGTGGTATTGCGGTGTACCGTAGGTGTACTCCGGTGTACCGCACCAAAGGTTTAAACCACCTTCTAGTGAGTATATCTTTTTCTATGATGCTCGGATTAGAAAGCTTTCTTCACGAGAGTTGTAGAGGACAACATTCTTATACACTTTGTAGTTGATCACTAAAGCTAATTCTCAATGTACACAAAGATAAAGTTAATAGCATTTGTATGAGAATTAGTTTCTTAAGATAAAACAATAAAGCTTTGATCTAAATGATAAAGATGCTCTTTTTGATGAATTAGAGTGCAAGATAGAATGTATATAACAAAGGTAATTAGCACACTAAACACAAGAGGATTTGTCACATTAAAACAACCTATTAAGGGAGGCTATATGCCAACAATAAGTATATAACCACGAATTGACCCGTTTTCGTTCTGGTATATCATAATACCATATCCTCAAGCTAATAGACAAGAAAAATCAATTTTTGGTTCTGCAAAAAAATCTGGCAAAATGCGTGAGTTTTAACCCACAAAATGGAGCGTTTTTGAAAAAAATACAAAATCATAAGTATATAACCACGAATTGACCTGTTTTCGTTCTGGTATATCATAGTACCATATCCTAAAGCTAATAGACAAGAAAAATCAATTTTTGGTTCTGCAAACAAATCTGGCAAAATGCGTGAGTTTTAACCCACAAAATGGCACGTTTTTGAAAAAATACAAAATCATAATTATATAACCACGAATTGACCCGTTTTCGTTCTGGTATATCATAGTACCATATCCTAAAGCTAATAGACAAGAAAAATCAATTTTCGGTTCTACAAAAAAATCTGGCAAAATGCGTTAGTGTTAACCCACAAAATGACGCATTTTTGAAAAAATACAAAATCATAAGTATATAACCAGGAATTGACCCGTTTTTGTTCTGGTATATCATAATACCATATCCTCAAGCTAATAGACAAGAAAAATCAATTTTTGGTTTTGCAAAAAAATCTGGCAAAATGCGTGAGTGTTAACCCACAAAATGACGCGTTTTTGAAAAAATACAAAATCATAATTATTTAACCACGAATTGACCCGTTTTCGTTCTGGTATATCATAATACCATATCCTCAAGCTAATAGACAAGAAAAAACAATTTTTGGTTTTGCAAAAAAAATTGGCAAAATGCGTGAATGTTAACCCACAAATTAGCGCGTTTTTGAAAAAAAATACAAAATCATAAGTATATAACCACGAATTGACCCGTTTTCGTTCTGGTATATCATAATATCATATCCTAAAGCTAATAGACAAGAAAAATCAATTTTTGGTTCTACAAAAAAATCTGGCCAAATGCGTGAGTGTTAACCCACAAAATGACGCATTTTTGAAAAAATACAAAATCATAAGTATATAACCAGGAATTGACCCGTTTATGTTCTGGTATATCATAATACCATATCCTCAAGCTAATAGACAAGAAAAATCAATTTTTGGTTTTGCAAAAAAATCTGGCAAAATGCGTGAGTGTTAACCCACAAAATGACGCGTTTTTGAAAAAATACAAAATCATAATTATATAACCACGAATTGACCCGTTTTCGTTCTGGCATATCATAATACCATATCCTCAAGCTAATAGACAAGAAAAATCAATTTTTGGTTTTGCAAAAAAAATTGGCAAAATGCGTGAGTGGTTAACCCACAAATTAGCGCGTTTTTGAAAAAATACAAAATCATAAGTATATAACCACGAATTGACCCGTTTTCGTTCTGGTATATCATAATACCATATCCTCAAGCTAATAGACAAGAAAAACCAATTTTTGGTTCTGCAAACAAATCTGGCAAAATGCGTGAGTGTTAACCCACAAAATGGCGCGTTTTTGAAAAAAATACAAAATCATAAGTATATAACCACGAATTGACCCGTTTTCGTTCTGGTATATCATAATACCATATCCTAAAGCTAATAGACAAGAAAAATCAATTTTTGGTTCTACAAAAAAATCTGGCCAAATGCGTGAGTGTTAACCCACAAAATGACGCATTTTTGAAAAAATACAAAATCATAAGTATATAACCAAGAATTGACCCGTTTATGTTATGGTATATCATAATACCATATCCTCAAGCTAATAGACAAGAAAAATCAATTTTTGGTTTTGCAAAAAAATCTGGCAAAATGCGTGAGTGTTAACCCACAAAATGACGCGTTTTTGAAAAAATACAAAATCATAATTATATAACCACGAATTGACCCGTTTTCGTTCTGGCATATCATAATACCATATCCTCAAGCTAATAGACAAGAAAAATCAATTTTTGGTTTTGCAAAAAAAATTGGCAAAATGCGTGAGTGGTTAACCCACAAATTAGCGCGTTTTTGAAAAAATACAAAATCATAAGTATATAACCACGAATTGACCCGTTTTCGTTCTGGTATATCATAATACCATATCCTCAAGCTAATAGACAAGAAAAACCAATTTTTGGTTCTGCAAACAAATCTGGCAAAATGCGTGAGTGTTAACCCACAAAATGGCGCGTTTTTGAAAAAAATACAAAATCATAAGTATATAACCACGAATTGACCCGTTTTCGTTCTGGTATATCATAATACCATATCCTAAAGCTAATAGACAAGAAAAATCAATTTTTGGTTCTACAAAAAAATCTGGCCAAATGCGTGAGTGTTAACCCACAAAATGACGCATTTTTGAAAAAATACAAAATCATAAGTATATAACCAAGAATTGACCCGTTTATGTTATGGTATATCATAATACCATATCCTCAAGCTAATAGACAAGAAAAATCAATTTTTGGTTTTGTAAAAAAATCTGGCAAAATGCGTGAGTGTTAACCCACAAAATGACGCGTTTTTGAAAAAATACAAAATCATAATTATATAACCACGAATTGACCCGTTTTCGTTCTGGCATATCATAATACCATATCCTCAAGCTAATAGACAAGAAAAATCAATTTTTGGTTTTGCAAAAAAAATTGGCAAAATGCGTGAGTGTTAACCCACAAATTGGCGCGTTTTTGAAAAAATACAAAATCATAAGTATATAACCACGAATTGACCCGTTTTTGTTCTGGTATATCATAGTACCATATCCTAAAGCTAATAGACAAGAAAAATCAATTTTTGGTTCTGCAAACAAATCTGGCAAAATGCGTGAGTGTTAACCCACAAAATGGCGCGTTTTTGAAAAAAATACAAAATCATAATTATATAACCACAAATTGACCCGTTTTCGTTCTGGTATATCATAATACCATATCCTCAAGCTAATAGACAAGAAAAATCAATTTTTGGTTCTGCAAAAAAATCTGGCAAAATACGTGAGTTTTAACCCACAAAATGACGCATTTTTGAAAAAAATACAAAATCATAAGTATATAACCACGAATTGACCCGTTTTCGTTCTGGTATATCATAGTACCATATCCTAAAGCTAATAGACAAGAAAAATCAATTTTCGGTTCTACAAAAAAATCTGGCAAAATGCGTTAGTGTTAACCCACAAAATGACGCATTTTTGAAAAAATACAAAATCATAAGTATATAACCAGGATTTGACCCGTTTTTGTTCTGGTATATCATAATACCATATCCTCAAGCTAATATACAAGAAAAATCAATTTTTGGTTTTGCAAAAAAATCTGGCAAAATGCGTGAGTGTTAACCCACAAAAGGACGCGTTTTTGAAAAAATACAAAATCATAATTATATAACCACGAGTTGACCCGTTTTCGTTCTGGTATATCATAATACCATATCCTCAAGCTAATAGACAAGAAAAACCAATTTTTGGTTCTGCAAACAAATCTGGCAAAATGCGTGAGTGTTAACCCACAAAATGGCGCGTTTTTGAAAAAAATACAAAATCATAAGTATATAACCACGAATTGACCCGTTTTCGTTCTGGTATATCATAATACCATATCCTAAAGCTAATAGACAAGAAAAATCAATTTTTGGTTCTACAAAAAAATCTGGCCAAATGCGTGAGTGTTAACCCACAAAATGACGCATTTTTGAAAAAATACAAAATCATAAGTATATAACCAGGAATTGACCCGTTTATGTTATGGTATATCATAATACCATATCCTCAAGCTAATAGACAAGAAAAATCAATTTTTGGTTTTGCAAAAAAATCTGGCAAAATGCGTGAGTGTTAACCCACAAAATGACGCGTTTTTGAAAAAATACAAAATCATAATTATATAACCACGAATTGACCCGTTTTCGTTCTGGCATATCATAATACCATATCCTCAAGCTAATAGACAAGAAAAATCAATTTTTGGTTTTGCAAAAAAAATTGGCAAAATGCGTGAGTGTTAACCCACAAATTGGCGCGTTTTTGAAAAAATACAAAATCATAAGTATATAACTACGAATTGACCCGTTTTTGTTCTGGTATATCATAGTACCATATCCTAAAGCTAATAGACAAGAAAAATCAATTTTTGGTTTTGCAAACAAATCTGGCAAAATGCGTGAGTGTTAACCCACAAAATGGCGCGTTTTTGAAAAAATACAAAATCATAAGTATATAACCACAAATTGACCCGTTTTCGTTCTGGTATATCATAATACCATATCCTCAAGCTAATAGACAAGAAAAATCAATTTTTGGTTCTGCAAAAAAATCTGGCAAAATACGTGAGTTTTAACCCACAAAATGGCGCATTTTTGAAAAAAATACAAAATCATAAGTATATAACCACGAATTGACCCGTTTTCGTTCTGGTATATCATAGTACCATATCCTAAAGCTAATAGACAAGAAAAATCAATTTTCGGTTCTACAAAAAAATCTGGCAAAATGCGTTAGTGTTAACCCACAAAATGACGCATTTTTGAAAAAATACAAAATCATAAGTATATAACCAGGAATTGACCCGTTTTTGTTCTGGTATATCATAATACCATATCCTCAAGCTAATAGACAAGAAAAATCAATTTTTGGTTTTGCAAAAAAATCTGGCAAAATGCGTGAGTGTTAACCCACAAAATGACGCGTTTTTGAAAAAATACAAAATCATAATTATATAACCACGAAGTGACCCGTTTTCGTTCTGGTATATCATAATACCATATCCTAAAGCTAATAGACAAGAAAAATCAATTTTTGGTTCTGCAAAAAAATCTGGCAAAATGCGTGAGTTTTAACCCACAAAATGGAGCGTTTTTGAAAAAAATACAAAATCATAAGTATATAACCACGAATTGACCTGTTTTCGTTCTGGTATATCATAGTACCATATCCTAAAGCTAATAGACAAGAAAAATCAATTTTTGGTTCTGCAAACAAATATGGCAAAATGCGTGAGTTTTAACCCACAAAATGGCACGTTTTTGAAAAAATACAAAATCATAATTATATAACCACGAATTGACCCGTTTTCGTTCTGGTATATCATAGTACCATATCCTAAAGCTAATAGACAAGAAAAATCAATTTTCGGTTCTACAAAAAAATCTGGCAAAATGCGTTAGTGTTAACCCACAAAATGACGCATTTTTGAAAAAATACAAAATCATAAGTATATAACCAGGAATTGACCCGTTTTTGTTCTGGTATATCATAATACCATATCCTCAAGCTAATAGACAAGAAAAATCAATTTTTGGTTTTGCAAAAAAATCTGGCAAAATGCGTGAGTGTTAACCCACAAAATGACGCGTTTTTGAAAAAATACAAAATCATAATTATATAACCACGAATTGACCCGTTTTCGTTCTGGTATATCGTAATACCATATCCTCAAGCTAATAGACAAGAAAAAACAATTTTTGGTTTTGCAAAAAAAATTGGCAAAATGCGTGAGTGTTAACCCACAAATTAGCGCGTTTTTGAAAAAAAATACAAAATCATAAGTATATAACCACGAATTGACCCGTTTTCGTTCTGGTATATCATAATATCATATCCTAAAGCTAATAGACAAGAAAAATCAATTTTTGGTTCTACAAAAAAATCTGGCCAAATGCGTGAGTGTTAACCCACAAAATGACGCATTTTTGAAAAAATACAAAATCATAAGTATATAACCAGGAATTGACCCGTTTATGTTCTGGTATATCATAATACCATATCCTCAAGCTAATAGACAAGAAAAATCAATTTTTGGTTTTGCAAAAAAATCTGGCAAAATGCGTGAGTGTTAACCCACAAAATGACGCGTTTTTGAAAAAATACAAAATCATAATTATATAACCACGAATTGACCCGTTTTCGTTCTGGCATATCATAATACCATATCCTCAAGCTAATAGACAAGAAAAATCAATTTTTGGTTTTGCAAAAAAAATTAGCAAAATGCGTGAGTGTTAACCCACAAATTGGCGCGTTTTTGAAAAAATACAAAATCATAAGTATATAACCACGAATTGACCCGTTTTTGTTCTGGTATATCATAGTACCATATCCTAAAGCTAATAGACAAGAAAAATCAATTTTTGGTTCTGCAAACAAATCTGGCAAAATGCGTGAGTGTTAACCCACAAAATGGCGCGTTTTTGAAAAAATACAAAATCATAAGTATATAACCTCAAATTGACCCGTTTTCGTTCTGGTATATCATAATACCATATCCTCAAGCTAATAGACAAGAAAAATCAATTTTTGGTTCTGCAAAAAAATCTGGCAAAATACGTGAGTTTTAACCCACAAAATGGCGCATTTTTGAAAAAAATACAAAATCATAAGTATATAACCACGAATTGACCCGTTTTCGTTCTGGTATATCATAGTACCATATCCTTAAGCTAATAGACAAGAAAAATCAATTTTCGGTTCTACAAAAAAATCTGGCAAAATGCGTTAGTGTTAACCCACAAAATGACGAATTTTTGAAAAAATACAAAATCATAAGTATATAACCAGGAATTGACCCGTTTTTGTTCTGGTATATCATAATACCATATCCTCAAGCTAATAGACAAGAAAAATCAATTTTTGGTTTTGCAAAAAAATCTGGCAAAATGCGTGAGTGTTAACCCACAAAATGACGCGTTTTTGAAAAAATACAAAATCATAATTATATAACCACGAATTGACCCGTTTTCGTTCTGGTATATCATAATACCATATCCTCAAGCTAATAGACAAGAAAAATCAATTTTTGGTTTTGCAAAAAAAATCTGCAAATTGCGTGAGTATTAACCCACAAAATGGCGCGTTTTTGAAAAAAATACAAAATCATAAGTATATAACCACGAATTGACCCGTTTTCGTTCTGGTATATCATAATACCATATCCTCAAGCTAATAGACAAGAAAAATCAATTTTTGGTTCTGCAAAAAAATCTGGCAAAATGCGTGAGTTTTAACCCACAAAATGGAGCGTTTTTGAAAAAAATACAAAATCATAAGTATATAACCACGAATTGACCTGTTTTCGTTCTGGTATATCATAGTACCATATCCTAAAGCTAATAGACAAGAAAAATCAATTTTTGGTTCTGCAAACAAATCTGGCAAAATGCGTGAGTTTTAACCCACAAAATGGCACGTTTTTGAAAAAATACAAAATCATAATTATATAACCACGAATTGACCCGTTTTCGTTCTGGTATATCATAGTACCATATCCTAAAGCTAATAGACAAGAAAAATCAATTTTCGGTTCTACAAAAAAATCTGGCAAAATGCGTTAGTGTTAACCCACAAAATGACGCATTTTTGAAAAAATACAAAATCATAAGTATATAACCAGGAATTGACCCGTTTTTGTTCTGGTATATCATAATACCATATCCTCAAGCTAATAGACAAGAAAAATCAATTTTTGGTTTTGCAAAAAAATCTGGCAAAATGCGTGAGTGTTAACCCACAAAATGACGCGTTTTTGAAAAAATACAAAATCATAATTATATAACCACGAATTGACCCGTTTTCGTTCTGGTATATCGTAATACCATATCCTCAAGCTAATAGACAAGAAAAAACAATTTTTGGTTTTGCAAAAAAAATTGGCAAAATGCGTGAGTGTTAACCCACAAATTAGCGCGTTTTTGAAAAAAAATACAAAATCATAAGTATATAACCACGAATTGACCCGTTTTCGTTCTGGTATATCATAATATCATATCCTAAAGCTAATAGACAAGAAAAATCAATTTTTGGTTCTACAAAAAAATCTGGCCAAATGCGTGAGTGTTAACCCACAAAATGACGCATTTTTGAAAAAATACAAAATCATAAGTATATAACCAGGAATTGACCCGTTTATGTTCTGGTATATCATAATACCATATCCTCAAGCTAATAGACAAGAAAAATCAATTTTTGGTTTTGCAAAAAAATCTGGCAAAATGCGTGAGTGTTAACCCACAAAATGACGCGTTTTTGAAAAAATACAAAATCATAATTATATAACCACGAATTGACCCGTTTTCGTTCTGGCATATCATAATACCATATCCTCAAGCTAATAGACAAGAAAAATCAATTTTTGGTTTTGCAAAAAAAATTGGCAAAATGCGTGAGTGGTTAACCCACAAATTAGCGCGTTTTTGAAAAAATACAAAATCATAAGTATATAACCACGAATTGACCCGTTTTCGTTCTGGTATATCATAATACCATATCCTCAAGCTAATAGACAAGAAAAACCAATTTTTGGTTCTGCAAACAAATCTGACAAAATGCGTGAGTGTTAACCCACAAAATGGCGCGTTTTTGAAAAAAATACAACATCATAAGTATATAACAACGAATTGACCCGTTTTTGTTCTGGTATATCATAATACCATATCCTCAAGCTAATAGACAAGAAAAATCAATTTTTGGTTCTGCAAAAAAATCTGGCAAAATACGTGAGTTTTAACCCACAAAATGGCGCGTTTTTTAAAAAAATACAAAATCATAAGTATATAACCACGAATTGACCCGTTTTCGTTCTGGTATATCATAGTACCATATCCTAAAGCTAATAGACATGAAAAATCAATTTTCGGTTCTACAAAAAAATCTGGCAAAATGCGTTCGTGTTAACCCACAAAATGACGCATTTTTGAAAAAATACAAAATCATAAGTATATAACCAGGAATTGACCCGTTTTTGTTCTGGTATATCATAATACCATATCCTCAAGCTAATAGACAAGAAAAATCAATTTTTGGTTTTGCAAAAAAATCTGGCAAAATGCGTGAGTGTTAACCCACAAAATGACGCGTTTTTGAAAAAATACAAAATCATAATTATATAACCACGAATTGACCCGTTTTCGTTCTGGTATATCATAATACCATATCCTCAAGCTAATAGACAAGAAAAATAAATTTTTGGTTTTGCAAAAAAAATCTGCAAATTGCGTGAGTGGTAACCCACAAAATGGCGTGTTTTTGAAAAAAATACAAAATCATAAGTATATAACCACGAATTGACCCGTTTTCGTTCTGGTATATCATAATACCATATCCTCAAGCTAATAGACAAGAAAAATCAATTTTTGGTTCTGCAAAAAAATCTGGCAAAATGCGTGAGTTTAACCCACAAAATGGAGCGTTTTTGAAAAAAATACAAAATCATAAGTATATAACCACGAATTGACCTGTTTTCGTTCTGGTATATCATAGTACCATATCCTAAAGCTAATAGACAAGAAAAATCAATTTTTGGTTCTGCAAACAAATCTGGCAAAATGCGTGAGTTTTAACCCACAAAATGGCACGTTTTTGAAAAAATACAAAATCATAATTATATAACCACGAATTGACCCGTTTTCGTTCTGGTATATCATAGTACCATATCCTAAAGCTAATAGACAAGAAAAATCAATTTTCGGTTCTACAAAAAAATCTGGCAAAATGCGTTAGTGTTAACCCACAAAATGACGCATTTTTGAAAAAATACAAAATCATAAGTATATAACCAGGAATTGACCCGTTTTTGTTCTGGTATATCATAATACCATATCCTCAAGCTAATAGACAAGAAAAATCAATTTTTGGTTTTGCAAAAAAATCTGGCAAAATGCGTGAGTGTTAACCCACAAAATTACGCGTTTTTGAAAAAATACAAAATCATAATTATATAACCACGAATTGACCCGTTTTCGTTCTGGTATATCATAATACCATATCCTCAAGCTAATAGACAAGAAAAATCAATTTTTGGTTTTGCAAAAAAAATTGGCAAAATGCGTGAGTGTTAACCCACAAATTAGCGCGTTTTTGAAAAAAATACAAAATCATAAGTATATAACCACGAATTGACCCGTTTTCGTTCTGGTATATCATAATATCATATCCTAAAGCTAATAGACAAGAAAAATCAATTTTTGGTTCTACAAAAAAATCTGGCAAAATGCGTGAGTGTTAACCCACAAAATGACGCATTTTTGAAAAAATACAAAATCATAAGTATATAACCAGGAATTGACCCGTTTATGTTCTGGTATATCATAATACCATATCCTCAAGCTAATAGACAAGAAAAATCAATTTTTGGTTTTGCAAAAAAATCTGGCAAAATGCGTGAGTGTTAACCCACAAAATGACGCGTTTTTGAAAAAATACAAAATCATAATTATATAACCACGAATTGACCCGTTTTCGTTCTGGCATATCATAATACCATATCCTCAAGCTAATAGACAAGAAAAATCAATTTTTGGTTTTGCAAAAAAAATTGGCAAAATGCGTGAGTGGTTAACCCACAAATTAGCGCGTTTTTGAAAAAAATACAAAATCATAAGTATATAACCACGAATTGACCCGTTTTCGTTCTGGTATATCATAATATCATATCCTAAAGCTAATAGACAAGAAAAATCAATTTTTGGTTCTACAAAAAAATCTGGCAAAATGCGTGAGTGTTAACCCACAAAATGACGCATTTTTGAAAAAATACAAAATCATAAGTATATAACCAGGAATTGACCCGTTTATGTTCTGGTATATCATAATACCATATCCTCAAGCTAATAGACAAGAAAAATCAATTTTTGGTTTTGCAAAAAAATCTGGCAAAATGCGTGAGTGTTAACCCACAAAATGACGCGTTTTTGAAAAAATACAAAATCATAATTATATAACCACGAATTGACCCGTTTTCGTTCTGGCATATCATAATACCATATCCTCAAGCTAATAGACAAGAAAAATCAATTTTTGGTTTTGCAAAAAAAATTGGCAAAATGCGTGAGTGGTTAACCCACAAATTAGCGCGTTTTTGAAAAAATACAAAATCATAAGTATATAACCACGAATTGACCCGTTTTCGTTCTGGTATATCATAATACCATATCCTCAAGCTAATAGACAAGAAAAACCAATTTTTGGTTCTGCAAACAAACCTGGCAAAATGCGTGAATGTTAACCCACAAAATGGCGCGTTTTTGAAAAAAATACAAAATCATAAGTATATAACCACGAATTGACCCGTTTTCATTCTGGTATATCATAATACCATATCCTAAAGCTAATAGACAAGAAAAATCAATTTTTGGTTCTACAAAAAAATCTGGCAAAATGCGTGAGTGTTAACCCACAAAATGACGCATTTTTGAAAAAATACAAAATCATAAGTCTATAACCAGGAATTGACCCGTTTTTGTTCTGGTATATCATAATACCATATCCTCAAGCTTATAGACAAGAAAAATCAATTTTTGGTTTTGCAAAAAAATCTGGCAAAATGCATGAGTATTAACCCACAAAATGACGCGTTTTTGAAAAAATACAAAATCATAATTATATAACCACGAATTGACCCGTTTTCGTTCTAGTATATCATAATACCATATCCTCAAGCTAATAGACAACAAAAATCAATTTTTGGTTTTGCAAAAAAAAATTGGCAAAATGCGTGAGTGTTAACCCACAAATTGGCGCGTTTTTGAAAAAATACAAAATCATAAGTATATAACCACGAATTGACCCGTTTTTGTTCTGGTATATATCATAGTACCATATCCTAAAGCTAATTGACAAGAAAAATCAATTTTTGGTTCTGCAAACAAATCTGGCAAAATGCGTGAGTGTTAACCCACAAAATGGCGCGTTTTTGAAAAATACAAAATCATAAGTATATAACCACGAATTGACCCGTTTTCGTTCTGGTATATCATAATACCATATCCTCAAGCTAATAGACAAGAAAAATCAATTTTTGGTTCTGCAAAAAAATCTGGCAAAATACGTGAGTTTTAACCAACAAAATGGCGCGTTTTTGAAAAAAATACAAAATCATAAGTATATAAACACGAATTGACCCGTTTTTGTTCTGGTATATCATAGTACCATATCCTAAAGCTAATAGACAAGAAAAATCAATTTTCGGTTCTACAAAAAAATCTGGCAAAATGCGTTAGTGTTAACCCACAAAATGACGCATTTTTGAAAAAATACAAAATCATAAGTATATAACCAGGAATTGACACGTTTTTGTTCTGGTATATCATAATACCATATCCTCAAGCTAATAGACAAGAAAAATCAATTTTTGGTTTTGCAAAAAAATCTGGCAAAATGCGTGAGTGTTAACCCACAAAATGACGCGTTTTTGAAAAAATACAAAATCATAATTATATAACCACGAATTGACCCGTTTTTGTTCTGGTATATCATAATACCATATCCTCAAGCTAATAGACAAGAAAAATCAATTTTTGGTTTTGCAAAAAAAATCTGCAAATTGCGTGAGTGTTAACCCACAAAATGGCGCGTTTTTGAAAAAAATACAAAATCATAAGTATATAACCACGAATTGACCCGTTTTCGTTCTGGTATATCATAATACCATATCCTCAAGCTAATAGACAAGAAAAATCAATTTTTGGTTCTGCAAAAAAATCTGGCAAAATGCGTGAGTTTTAACCCACAAAATGGAGCGTTTTTGAAAAAAATACAAAATCATAAGTATATAACCACAAATTGACCTGTTTTCGTTCTGGTATATCATAGTACCATATCCTAAAGCTAATAGACAAGAAAAATCAATTTTTGGTTCTGCAAACAAATCTGGCAAAATGCGTGAGTTTTAACCCACAAAATGACACGTTTTTGAAAAAATACAAAATCATAATTATATAACCACGAATTGACCCGTTTTCGTTCTGGTATATCATAGTACCATATCCTAAAGCTAATAGACAAGAAAAATCAATTTTCGGTTCTACAAAAAAATCTGGCAAAATGCGTTAGTGTTAACCCACAAAATGACGCATTTTTGAAAAAATACAAAATCATAAGTATATAACCAGGAATTGACCCGTTTTTGTTCTGGTATATCATAATACCATATCCTCAAGCTAATAGACAAGAAAAATCAATTTTTGGTTTTGCAAAAAAATCTGGCAAAATGCGTGAGTGTTAACCCACAAAATGACGCGTTTTTGAAAAAATACAAAATCATAATTATATAACCACGAATTGACCCGTTTTCGTTCTGGTATATCATAATACCATATCCTCAAGCTAATAGACAAGAAAAATCCATTTTTGGTTTTGCAAAAAAAATTGGCAAAATGCGTGAGTGTTAACCCACAAATTAGCGCGTTTTTGAAAAAAATACAAAATCATAAGTATATAACCACGAATTGACCCGTTTTCGTTCTGGTATATCATAATATCATATCCTAAAGCTAATAGACAAGAAAAATCAATTTTTGGTTCTACAAAAAAATCTGGCAAAATGCGTGAGTGTTAACCCACAAAATGACGCATTTTTGAAAAAATACAAAATCATAAGTATATAACCAGGAATTGACCCGTTTATGTTCTGGTATATCATAATACCATATCCTCAAGCTAATAGACAAGAAAAATCAATTTTTGGTTTTGCAAAAAAATCTGGCAAAATGCGTGAGTGTTAACCCACAAAATGACGCGTTTTTGAAAAAATACAAAATCATAATTATATAACCACGAATTGACCCGTTTTCGTTCTGGCATATCATAATACCATATCCTCAAGCTAATAGACAAGAAAAATCAATTTTTGGTTTTGCAAAAAAAAATTGGCAAAATGCGTGAGTGGTTAACCCACAAATTAGCGCGTTTTTGAAAAAATACAAAATCATAAGTATATAACCACGAATTGACCCGTTTTCGTTCTGGTATATCATAATACCATATCCTCAAGCTAATAGACAAGAAAAACCAATTTTTGGTTCTGCAAACAAATCTGGCAAAATGCGTGAGTGTTAACCCACAAAATGGCGCGTTTTTGAAAAAAATACAAAATCATAAGTATATAACCACGAATTGACCCGTTTTCGTTCTGGTATATCATAATACCATATCCTAAAGCTAATAGACAAGAAAAATCAATTTTTGGTTCTACAAAAAAATCTGGCAAAATGCGTGAGTGTTAACCCACAAAATGACGCATTTTTGAAAAAATACAAAATCATAAGTATATAACCAGGAATTGACCCGTTTTTGTTCTGGTATATCATAATACCATATCCTCAAGCTTATAGACAAGAAAAATCAATTTTTGGTTTTGCAAAAAAATCTGGCAAAATGCATGAGTATTAACCCACAAAATGAAGCGTTTTTGAAAAAATACAAAATCATAATTATATAACCACGAATTGACCCGTTTTCGTTCTAGTATATCATAATACCATATCCTCAAGCTAATAGACAACAAAAATCAATTTTTGGTTTTGCAAAAAAAATTGGCAAAATGCGTGAGTGTTAACCCACAAATTGGCGCGTTTTTGAAAAAATACAAAATCATAAGTATATAACCACGAATTGACCCGTTTTCGTTCTGGTATATCATAGTACCATATCCTAAAGCTAATAGACACGAAAAATCAATTTTTGGTTCTGCAAACAAATCTGGCAAAATGCGTGAGTGTTAACCCACAAAATGGCGCGTTTTTGAAAAAATACAAAATCATAAGTATATAACCACGAATTGACCCGTTTTCGTTCTGGTATATCATAATACCATATCCTCAAGCTAATAGACTAGAAAAATCAATTTTTGGTTCTGCAAAAAAATCTGGCAAAATACGTGAGTTTTAACCCACAAAATGGCGCGTTTTTGAAAAAAATACAAAATCATAAGTATATAACCACGAATTGACCCGTTTTCATTCTGGTATATCATAGTACCATATCCTAAAGCTAATAGACAAGAAAAATCAATTTTCGGTTCTACAAAAAAATCTGGCAAAATGCGTTAGTGTTAACCCACAAAATGACGCGTTTTTCAAAAAATACAAAATCATAAGTATATAACCAGGAATTGACCCGTTTTTGTTCTGGTATATCATAATACCATATCCTCAAGCTAATAGACAAGAAAAATCAATTTTTGGTTCTGGAAAAAAATCTGGCAAAATGCGTGAGTGTTAACCCACAAAATGACGCGTTTTTGAAAAAATACAAAATCATAATTATATAACCACGAATTGACCCGTTTTCGTTCTGGTATATCATAATACCATATCCGCAAGCTAATAGACAAGAAAAATCAATTTTTGGTTTTGCAAAAAAAATTGGAAAAAAGGCGTGAGTGTTAACCCACAAATTAGCGCGTTTTTGAAAAAAATACAAAATCATAAGTATATAACCACGAATTGACCCGTTTTCGTTCTGGTATATCATAATACCATATCCTCAAGCTAATAGACAAGAAAAATTAATTTTTGGTTCTACAAAAAAATCTGGCAAAATGCGTGAGTGTTAACCCACAAAATGACGCGTTTTTGAAAAAATACAAAATCATAATAAGTATATAACCACGAATTGACCCGTTTTCGTTCTGGTATATCATAATACCATATCCTCAAGCTGATAGACAAGAAAAATCAACTTTTGGTTCTGCAAAAAAATCTGGCAAAATGCGTGTGTGTTAACCCACAAAATGGCTCGTTTTTGAAAAAAATACAAAATCATAAGTATATAACCACGAATTGACCCGTTTTCATTCTGTTATATCATAATACCATATCCTAAAGCTAATAGACAAGAAAAATCAATTTTTGGTTCTACAAAAAAATTTGGTAAAATGCGTGAGTGTTAACCCACAAAATGACGCGTTTTTGAAAAAATACAAAATCATAAGTATATAACCACGAATTGACCCGTTTTCGTTCTGGTATATTATAGTACCATATCCTCAAGATAATAGACCAGAAAAATCATTTTTTGGTTCTGCAAAAAAATCTGGCAAAATGCGTGAGTGTTAACTCACAAAATGGCGCGTTTTTGAAAAAAATACAAAATCATAATAAGTATATAAACACGAATTGACCCGTTTTCGTTCTTGTATATCATAATACCCTATCCTCAAGCTAATAGACAAGAAAAATCAATTTTTGGTTCTGCAAAAAAATCTGGCAAAATGCGTGAGTGTTAACCCACAAAATGACGCGTTTTTGAAAAAATACAAAATCATAAGTATATAACCACGAATTGACCCGTTTTTGTTCTGGTATATTATAGTACCATATCCTCAAGATAATAGACAATAAAAATCAATTTTTGGATCTGCAAAAAAATCTGGCAAAATGTGTGAGTGTTAACCCACAAAATGGTGCGTTTTTGAAAAAAATACAAAATCATAATAAGTATATAAACACGAATTGACCCGTTTTCGTTCTGGTATATCATAATACCATATCCTCAAGCTAATAGACAAGAAAAATCAATTTTTGGTTCTGCAAAAAAAACTGGCAAAATGCGTGAGTGTTAACCCACAAAATGACGCGTTTTTGAAAAAATACAAAAACATAATAAGTATATAACCACGAATTGACCCGTTTTCGTTCTGGTATATCATAATACCATATCCTCAAGCTGATAGACAAGAAAAATCAATTTTTGGTTCTGCAAAAAAATCTGGCAAAATGCGTGTGTGTTAACCCACAAAATGGCTCGTTTTTGAAAAAAATACAAAATCATAAGTTGTGGTATATCATAATACCATATCCTCAAGCGGGGTTTTAGGGGCTTTTGAGGGGTCCTTCAGGGGCCTCCAAATTTTTTTTGACGGTCCTTAAAGGTATTTTTGGGCGTTTTTGGGGATATTGGGGGATTTTCGAGGGGTCTTTCATGGCTCTTGGGTGTTTTCTGAGGGTTTTTAGCGGTTTCGATGGTTTTGGGGGGTTATTTTGGGGTTTTCGAGGGTTCTGTTGGGGTTTTTAGGGGTTTTTGGTGCTATTTATGGGTTTTTTAGGAGCCCTTTTTGTGTTTTTAAGGCTTATTTCACATTTTTTTTAATCGTTCGTTTTTCGGGTTTTTAGGGCTTTGTCGGGGTTTTTATGGGTTTTTGAGGGGGGTGGCGGGGTTTTCGGGGGATTTTAGGGGGTTTCGAGGGGACCTTCAGGGGCCTCCAAAGTACTTTTTGACGGTCCTTAAAGGTATTTTTGGGTGTTTTTGAGGATATTGGAGGCTTTTCGAGGGGTCTTTTAGGGCTCTTGGGTGTTTTATGAGGGTTTTTAGCGGTTATGAGGGGTTTTGGGGGGTTATTTCGGGGTTTTCGAGGGTTCTGGTGGGGTTTTTAGTGGTTTTTGGTGCGATTTATGGGTTTTTTAGGAACCCCTTTTGTGTTTTCAAGGCTTTTTTCTGATTTATTCAATTGTTCTTTTTTCGGGTTTTTAGGGTTTCGTCGGGGTTTTTATGGGTTTTTGAGGGTGGTGGCGGGGTTTTCGGGGGTTTTTAGGGGCTTTCGAGGGGTCCTTCAGGGCTTCCAAATTGTGTTTTGACGGTCCTTAAAGGTATTTTTGGTCGTTTTTGGGGATATTGGGGGCTTTTCGAGGGGTCTTTCAGGGCTCTTGGGTGTTTTCTGAGGGTTTTTAGCGGTTTCGAGGGGTTTTGGGGTTATTTCGGGCTTTTCGAGGGTTCTGTTGTGGTTTTTATGGGTTTTTAGGAGCCCCTTTTGTGTTTTCAAGGCTTTTTTCGGATTTTTTTAATCGTTCATTTTTCGGGTTTTTAGTGTTTCGTCGGGGTTTTTATGGGTTTTTGAAAGGGGTGGCGGGGTTTTCGAGGGTTTTTAGGGGGTTTCGAGGGGTTCTTCAGGGGCCTCCAAAGTGTTTTTTACGGTCCTTAAAGGTATTTTTGGGTGTTTTTGGGGATATTTGGGGATTTTCGAGGGGTCTTTCAGGGCTCTGGGGTGTTTTCTGAGGGTTTTTAGCGGTTTCGAGGGGTTTTGGGGGGTTATTTGGGGGTTTTCGAGGGTTCTGTTGGGGTTTTTGGTGCTATTTATGGGTTTTTTAGGATTTCCTTTTGTGTTTTCAAGGCTTTTTTCAGATTTTTTTAATCGTTCTTTTTTCGGGTTTTTAGGGCTTCGTCGGGGTGTTTATGGGTTTTTGAGGGGGGTGGCGGGGTTTTCGGGGTTTTTAGGGGCTTTTGAGGGTATCCTTCAAGGGCCTCCAAAGTTCTTTTTGACGGTCCTTAAAGGTGTTCTTGGGCGTTTTTGGGGATATTGGGGGCTTTTCGAGGGTTTTTCAGGGCTCTTGGGTGTTTTCTGAGGGTTTATAACAGTATTGGGTGGTTTTAGGGGGTTATTTCGGGGTATTCGAGGGTTCCGTTGGAGTTTTTAGGGGTTTTTTGTGCTATTTATGGGTTTTTAAGGAGCCCTTTTTGTGTTTTTAAGGCTTTTTTCGGATTTTTTTAATCGTTCGTTTTTCGGGTTTTTAGGGCTTTGTCGGGGTTTTTATGGGATTTTGAGGGGGGTGGCGAGGTTTTCGGGGGGTTTTAGGGGGTTTCGAGTGGTCCTTCAGGGGCCTCCAAATTACTTTTTGACAGTCCTTAAAGGTATTTTTGGGTGTTTTGGGGATAGTGTGGGCTTTTCGAGGGGTCTTTTAGGCTCTTGGGTGTTTTACGAGGGCTTTTAGCGGTTTTGAGGGATTTTGGGGGGTTATTTCGGGGTTTTCGAGGGTTCTGTTGGGGTTTTTAGGGGTTTTTGGTGCTATTTATGGGTTTTTTTAGGATTTCCTTTTGTGTTTTCAAGGCTTTTTTCGGATTTTTTAATCGTTCTTTTTTCGGGTTTTTAGGGCTTCGTCGGGGTTTTTATGGGTTTTTTAGGGGGGTGGCGGGGGTTTCGGGGGTTTTTAGGGGCTTTTGAGGGTTTCCTTCAGGGGCCTCCAAAGTTCTTTTTGACGGTCCTTAAATGTATTTTCAGGCGTTTTTTAGGATATTGGGGGCTTTTCGAGGGTTTTTCAGGGCTCTTGGGTGTTTTCTGAGGGTTCTTCGCAGTTTTGGTGGGTTTTAGGGGGTTATTTCGGGGTTTTCGAGGGTTCTGTTGGGGTTTTTAGGGGTTTTTTGTGCTTTATATGGGTTTTTTTGGAGCCCCTTTTGTGTTTTCAAGGTTTTTTTTGGATTTTTTTGATCGTTTTTTTTCCGGGGTTTTAGGGCTTCGTCGGGGTTTTTATGGGTTTTTGAGGGAGGTGGCAGGGTTTTCGGGGGGTTTTTAGGGGGTTTCGAGGGGTCCTTCAGGGGCCTCCAAAGTTCTTTTTGACGGTCCTTAAAGGTGTTTTTGGGGATGTTGGGGGCTTTCTGAGGGGTCTTTCTTGGCTCTTGGGTGTTTTCTGAGGGTTTTTAGCGGTTTCGAGGGGTTTTGGGGGGATTTTTCGGGGTTTTTGGGGGTTCTGTTGAGGTTTTTAGGGGTTTTTGGTGCTATTTATGGGTTTATTAGGATCCCCTTTTGTGTTTTCAAGGCTTTTTTTCGGATTTTTTTAATCGTTCTTTTTTCGGGATTTTAGGGTTTCGTCGGGGTTTTTATGGGTCTTTGAAGGGGGTTTAGGAGGGTTTCGGGGGATTTTTTGGAGATTTCGAGGGGTCCTTCAGGGGCCTCCAAAGTTCTTTTTTACGGTCCTTAAAGGTATTTTTGGGCGTTTTTGGGGATATTGGGGGCTTTTCGAGGGGTCTTTCAGGGCTCTTGGGTGTTTTTTGAGGGTTTTTAGCGGTCTCGAGGGGTTTTGGGGGTTATTTCGGGGTTTTCGTGGGTTCTGTTGGGGGTTTTTATGGGTTTTTAGGAGCCCCTTTTGTGTTTTCAAGGTTTTTTTCCGATTTTTTTAATCGTTCATTTTTCGGGTTTTTAGTGCTTCGTCGGGGTTTTTATGGGTTTTTTAGGGGGTTGGCGGGGTTTTCGGGGGTTTTTAGGTGGTTTCGAGGGGTCCTTCAGGGGCCTCCAAAGTGCTTTTTGACGGTCCTCAAAGGTATTTTTGGGCGTTTTTGGGGGCTTTTCTAGGTGTCTTTCAGGGCTCTGGAGCGTTTTCTGAGGGTTTTTAGCGGTTTCGAGGGGTTTTGGGGGGTTATTTGGGGGTTTTCGAGGGTTCTGTTGTGGTTTTTAGAGGTTTTTGGTGCTGTTTATGGGTTTTTTAGGATCCCCTTTTGTGTTTTCAAGGCTTTTTTCAGATTTTTTTAATCGTTCTTTTTTCGGGTTTTTAGGGCTTTGTCGGGGGGTTTTATGGGTTTTTGAGGGGGGTGGCGGGGTTTTCGGGGGTTTTTAGGGGCTTTTGAGGGTTTCCTTCAGGGGCCTCCAAAGTGCTTTTTGACGGTCTTTAATGGTATTTTTGGGCGTTTTAGGGGATATTGAGGGCTTCTCGAGGGGTCTTTCAGGGCTCTTGGGTGTTTTCTGAGGGTTTTTAGCAGTTTTGAGGGGTTTTGGGAGGTTATTTCGTGGTTTTCGACGGTTTTGTTGGGATTTTAGGGTTTTTGGTGCTTCTTATGGGTTTTTTTGGAGCCCCTTTTGTGTTTTCAAGGATTTTTTTGGATATTTTTTAATCGTTCTATTTTCAAGTTTTTAGGGTTTCGTCGGGGTTTTTATGGGTTTTTGAGGGGGGTGGCGGGGTTTTAGGGGCTTTTGAGGGGTCCTTCAGGGGCCTCCAAAGTTCTTTTTGACGGTCCTTAAAGGTATTTTTGGGCGTTTTTGGGGATATTGGGGGATTTTCGAGGGGTCTTTCATGGCTCTTGGGTGTTTTCTGAGGGTTTTTAGCGGTTTCGAGGGTTTTGGGGGTTATTTTTGGGTTTTCGAGGGTTTTTAGGGGTTTTTGGTGCTATTTATGGGCTTCTTAGGAGCCCTTTTTATGTTTTTAAGGCTTATTTCACATTTTTTTAATCGTTCGTTTTTCGGGTTTTTAGGGCTTTGTCGGGGTTTTTATGGGTTTTTGAGGGGGGTGACGGGGTTTTCGGGGGATTTTAGGGGGTTTCGAGGGGTCCTTCAGGGGCCTCCAAAGTACTTTTTGACGGTCCTTAAATGTATTTTTGGGTTTTTTGGGGATATTGGGGGATTTTCGAGGGTTTTTCAGGGCTCTTGGGTGTTTTCTGAGGGTTTAAAGCAGTTTTGGGTGGTTTTAGGGGGTTATTTCGGGGTATTCGAGGGTTCTGTTGGAGTTTTTAGGGGTTTTTTGTGCTATTTATGGGTTTTTAAGGAGCCCTTTTTGTGTTTTTGGGGATATTGGAGGCTTTTCGAGGGGTCTTTTAGGGCTCTTGGGTGTTTTATGATGGTTTTTAGCGGTTTTGAGGGGTTTTGGGGGGTTATTTCGGGGTTTTCGAGGGTTCTGGTGGGGGATTTTAGGGGTTTTTGGTGCTATTTATGGGTTTTTTAGGAACCCCTTCTGTGTTTTCAAGGCATTTTTCTGATTTTTTCAATCGTTCTTTTTTCGGGTTTTTAGGGTTTCGTCGGGGTTTTTATGGGTTTTTGAGGGGGGTGGCGAGGTTTTCGGGGGTTTTTAGGGGCTTTCGAGGGGTCCTTCAGGGGCCTCCAAATTGCGTTTTGACGGTCCTTAAAGGTATTTTTGGTCGTTTTTGGGGATATAGGTGGCTTTTCGAGGGGTCTTTCAGGGCTCTTGGGTGTTTTCTGAGGGTTTTTAGCGGTTTCGAGGGGTTTTGGGGTTATTTCGGGCTTTTCGAGGGTTCTGTTGTGGATTTTAGGGGTTTTTAGGAGCCCCTTTTGTGTTTTCAAGGTTCTTTTCGGATTTTTTTAATCGTTCATTTTTCGGGTTTTTATTGTTTCGTCGGGGTTTTTATGGGTTTTTGAAGGGGGTGGCGGGGTTTTCGAGGGTTTTTAGGGGGTTTCGAGGGGTTCTTCAGGGGCCTCCAAAATGTTTTTTACGGTCCTTAAAGGTATTTTTGGGTGTTTTTGGGGATATTTGGGGATTTTCGAGGGGTCTTTCAGGGCTCTGGGGTGTTTTCTGAGGGTTTTTAGCGGTTTCGGGGGGTTTTGGGTGGGTTTTCGAGGGTTCTGTTGGGGTTTTTGGTGCCATTTATGGGTTTTTTAGGATCTCCTTTTGTGTTTTCAAGGCTTTTTTCGGATTTTTTTAATCGTTCTTTTTTCGGGTTTTTAGGGGTTCGTCGGGGTTTTTATGGGTTTTTGAAGGGGGTGGCGGGGTTTTTAGGGGCTTTTGAGGGTATCCTTCAAGGGCCTCCAAAGTTCTTTTTGACGGTCCTTAAAGGTATTTTTGGGCGTTTTTGGGGATATTGGGGGATTTTCGAGGGTTTCTCAGGGCTCTTGGGTGTTTTCTGAGGGTTTAAAGCAGTTTTGGGTGGTTTTAGGGGGTTATTTCGGGGTATTCGAGGGTTCTGTTGGAGTTTTTAGGGGTTTTTTGTGCTATTTATGGGTTTTAAAGGAGCCCTTTTTGTGTTTTTAAGGCTTTTTTCGGATTTTTAATCGTTCGTTTTTCGGGTTTTTAGGGCTTTGTCGGGGTTTTTATGGGTTTTTGAGGGGGGTGGCAGGGTTTTCGGGGGGTATTAGGGGGTTTCGAGTGGTCCTTCAGGGGCCTCCAAAGTACTTTTTGACAGTCCTTAAAGGTATTTTTGGGTGTTTTGGGGATATTGGGGGCTTTTCGAGGGGTCTTTTAGGGCTCTTGGATGTTTTATGAGGGCTTTTAGCGGTTTTGAGGGATTTTGGGGCGTTATTTCGGGGTTTTCGAGGGTTCTGTTGGGGTTTTTAAGGGTTTTTGGTGCTATTTATGGGTTTTTTAGGATTTCCTTTTGTGTTTTCAAGGCTTTTTTCAGATTTTTTAATCGTTCATTTTTCGGGTTTTTAATGGGTTTTTTAGGGGGGTGGCGGGGTTTTCGGGGGTTTTTAGGGGCTTTTGAGGGTTTCCTTCAGGGGTCTCCAAAGTTCTTTTTGACGGTCCTTAAAGGTATTTTTGGGCGTTTTTGGGGATATTGGGGGCTTTTCGAGGGATCCTTCAGGGCTCTTGGGTGTTTTTTGAGGGTTTTTTAGCGGTCTCGAGGGGTTTTGGGGGTTATTTTGGGGTTTTCGTGGATTCTGTTGGGGTTTTTATGGGTTTTTAGGAGCCCCTTTTGTGTTTTCAAGGCTTTTTTCCGATTTTTTTAATCGTTTATTTTTCGGGTTTTTAGTGCTTCGTCGGAGTTTTTATGGGTTTTTTAGGGGGTTGGCGGGGTTTTCGGGGGTTTTTAGGGGGTTTCGAGGGGTCCTTCAGGGGCCTCTAAAGTGCTTTTTGACGGTCCTCAAAGGTATTTTTGGGCGTTTTTTGGGGCTTTTCGAAGGGTCTTTCAGGGCTCTGGGGCGTTTTCTGAGGGTTTTTAGCGGTTTCGAGGGGTTTTGGGGGGTTATTTGGGGGTTTTCGAGGGTTCTGTTGGGGTTTTTAGGGGTTTTTGGTGCTGTTTATGGGTTTTTTAGGATCCCCTTTTGTGTTTTCAAGGCTTTTTTCAGATTTTTTTAATCGTTCTTTTTTCGGGTTTTTAGGGCTTTGTCGGGGGGTTTTATGGGTTTTTGAGGGGGGTGGCGGGGTTTGCGGGGGTTTTTAGGGGCTTTTGAGGGTTTCCTTCAGGGGCCTCCAAAGCACTTTTTGACGGTCCTTAAAGGTATTTTTGGGCGTTTTAGGGGATATTGAGGGCTTCTCGAGGGGTCTTTCAGGGCTCTTGTGTGTTTTCTGAGGGTTTTTAGCAGTTTTGAGGGGTTTTGGGAGGTTATTTCGTGGTTTTCGAGGGTTCTGTTGGGATTTTAGGTGTTTTTGGTGCTTTTTATGGGTTTTTTTGGAGCCCCTTTTGTGTTTTCAAGGATTTTTTTGGATATTTTTTAATCGTTCTTTTTTCGAGTTTTTAGGGCTTTGTCGGGGTTTTTATGGGTTTTTGAGGGGGGTGGCGGGGTTTTCGGGGGTTTTTAGGGGCTTTCGAGGGGTCCTTCAGGAGCCTCCAAATTGCGTTTTAACGGTCCTTACAGGTATTTTTGGTCGTTTTTGGGAATATTGGGGGCTTTTCGAGGGGTCTTTCAGGGCTCTTGGGAGTTTTCTGAGGGTTTTTAGCGGTTTCGAGGGGTTTTGGGGGTTATTTCGGGCTTTTCGAGGGTTCTGTTGGGGTTTTTATGGGATTTTAGGAGCCCCTTTTGTGTTTTTAAGGCTTTTTTTGGATTTTTTTTATCGTTCATTTTTTGGGTTTTTAGTGCTTCGTCGGGGTTTTATGGGTTTTTGAGGGGGGTGGCGAGGTTTTCGAGGGTTTTTAGGGGGTTTCGAGGGGTCCTTCAGGGGCCTCCAAAGTGCTTTTTGACGATTCTTAAAGGTATTTTTGGGTGTTTTTGGGGATATTGGGGGCTTTTCGAGGGGTCTTTCAGGGCTCTGGGGTGTTTTCTGAGGGTTTTTAGCGGTTTCGAGGGATTTTGGGGGGTTATTTGGGGGTTTTCGAGGGTTCTGTTAGGGTTTTTTTGGGGATTTTGGTGCTATTTATGGGTTTTTTAGGATTACCTTTTGTGTTTTCAAGGCTTTTTTCGGATTTTTTTAATCGTTCTTTTTTCGGGTTTTTAGGGCTTCGTCAGGGTTTTTAAGGGTTTTTTAGGGGGGTGGCGGGGTTTTCGGGGGGTTTTTAGGGGCTTTTGAGGGTTTCCTTCAGGGGCCTCCAAAGTTCTTTTTAACGGTCCTTAAAGGTATTTTTGGGCGTTTTTGGGGATATTGGGGGATTTTCGAGGGGTCTTTCATGGCTCTTGGGTGTTTTCTGAGGGTGTTTTGGGGGGTTATTTGGGGGTTTTCGAGGGTTCTGTTAGGGTTTTTTGGGGTTTTTGGTGCTAATTATGGGTTTTTTAGGATTACATTTTGTGTTTTCAAGGCTTTTTTCGGATTTTTTTAATCGTTCTTTTTTCGGGTTTTTAGGGTTTCGTCAGGGTTTTTAAGGGTTTTTTAGGGGGTTGGCGGGGTTTTCGGTGGGTTTTTAGGGTCTTTTGAGGGTTTCCTTCAGGGGCCTCCAAAGTTCTTTTTAACGGTCCTTAAAGGTATTTTTGGGCGTTTTTGGGGATATTGGGGGCTTTTCGAGGGTTTTTCAGGGCTCTTGGGTGTTTTCTGAGGGTTTTTAGCAGTTTTGGTGGGCTTTAGGGGGTTATTTCGGTGTTTTCGAGGGTTCTGTTGGGGTTTTTATGGGTTTTTGGTGCTTTATATGGGTTTTTTTGGAGCCCCTTTTGTGTTTTCAAGGCTTTTTTTGGATTTTTTTAATCGTTCTTCTTTCGGGTTTTTAGGGCTTCGTCGGGGTCTTTATGGGTTTCTGAGGGAGGTGGCGGGGTTTTCGGGGGTTTTTAGGAGGTTTCGAGGGGTCCTTCAGGGGCCTCCAAAGTTCTTTTTTACGGTCGTTAAAGGTATTTTTGGGTGTTTTTGGGGATGTTGGGGGCTTTCCGAGGGGTTTTTCTTGGCTCTTGGGTGTTTTCTGAGGGTTTTTAGCGGTTTCGAGGGGTTTTGGGGCGTTATTTCGGGGTTTTTGGGGGTTCTGTTGGGGGGTTTTAGTGGTTTTTGGTGCTATTTATGGGTTTATTAGGATCCCCTTTTGTGTTTTCAAGGTTTTTTTCGGATTTTTTTAATCGTTCTTTTTCGGGATTTTAGGATTTCGACGGGGTTTTTATGGATTTTTGAAGGGGGTTTTGGCGGGGTTTTCGGGGGGTTTTTAGGGGATTTCGAGGGGTCCTTCAGGGGCCTCCAAAGTTCTTTTTGACGGTCCTTAAAGGTATTTTTGGGCGTTTTTGGGGATATTGGGGGCTTTTCGAGGGGTCTTTAAGGGCTCTTGGGTGTTTTTTGAGGGTTTTTAGCGGTCTCGAGGGGTTTTGGGGGTTATTTCGGGGTTTTCGTGGGTTCTGTTGGGGTTTTTATGGGGTTTTAGGAGCCCCTTTTGTGTTTTTAAGGCTTTTTTCCGATTTTTTTAATCGTTCATTATTCGGGGTTTTAGTGCTTCGTCGGGGAATTTATGTGTTTTTTAGGGGGGTGGCGGGGTTTTCGGGGGTTTCGAGGGGGTTTCGAGGGGTCCTTCAGGGGCCTCCAAAGTGCTTTTTGACGGTCCTCAAAGGTATTTTTGGGGTGTTTTTGGGGATATTGGGGGCTTTTCGAGGGGTCTTTCTGGGCTCTGGGGTGTTTTCTGAGGGTTTTTAGCGGTTTCGAGGGGTTTTGGGGGGTTATTTTGGGGTTTTCGAGGGTTCTGTTGGGGTTTTTAGGGGTTTGTGGTGCTTTTATGGGTTTTTTAGGATTCCCTTTTGTGTTTTCAAGGCTTTTTTCAGATTTTTTTAATCGTTCTTTTTTCGGGTTTTTAGGGCTTCCTCGGGGGTTTTATGGGTTTTTGAGGGGGGTGGCGGGGTTTTCGGGGGTTTTTAGGGGCTTTTGAGGGTTTCCTTCAGGGGCCTCCAAAGTGCTTTTTGACGGTCCTTAAAGGTATTTTTGGGCGTTTTAGGGGATATTGAGGGCTTCTCGAGGGGTCTTTCAGGGCTCTTGTGTGTTTTCTGAGGGTTTTTAGCAGTTTTGAGGGGTTTTGGGAGGTTATTTCGTGGTTTTCGAGGGTTCTGTTGGGATTTTAGGTGTTTTTGGTGCTTTTTATGGGTTTTTTTGGAGCCCCTTTTGTGTTTTCAAGGATTTTTTTGGATATTTTTTAATCGTTCTTTTTTCGAGTTTTTAGGGCTTTGTCGGGGTTTTTATGGGTTTTTGAGGGGGGTGGCGGGGTTTTCGGGGGTTTTTAGGGGCTTTCGAGGGGTCCTTCAGGAGCCTCCAAATTGCGTTTTAACGGTCCTTACAGGTATTTTTGGTCGTTTTTGGGAATATTGGGGGCTTTTCGAGGGGTCTTTCAGGGCTCTTGGGAGTTTTCTGAGGGTTTTTAGCGGTTTCGAGGGGTTTTGGGGGTTATTTCGGGCTTTTCGAGGGTTCTGTTGGGGTTTTTATGGGTTTTTAGGAGCCCCTTTTGTGTTTTTAAGTCTTTTTTCCGATTTTTTTAATCGTTCATTATTCGGGGTTTTAGTGCTTCGTCGGGGTTTTTATGGGTTTTTTAGGGGGGTGGCGGGGTTTTCGGGGGTTTCGAGGGGTCCTTCAGGGGCCTCCAAAGTGCTTTTTGACGGTCCTCAAAGGTATTTTTGGGGTGTTTTTGGGATATTGGGGGCTTTTCGAGGGGTCTTTCTGGGCTCTGGGGTGTTTTCTGAGGGTTTTTAGCGGTTTCGAGGGGTTTTGGGGGGTTATTTTGGGGTTTTCGAGGGTTCTGTTGGGGTTTTTAGGGGTTTGTGGTGCTTTTATGGGTTTTTTAGGATTCCCTTTTGTGTTTTCAAGGCTTTTTTCAGATTTTTTTAATCGTTCTTTTTTCGGGTTTTTAGGGCTTCCTCGGGGGTTTTATGGGTTTTTGAGGGGGGTGGCGGGGTTTTCGGGGGTTTTTAGGGGCTTTTGAGGGTTTCCTTCAGGGGCCTCCAAAGTGCTTTTTGACGGTCCTTAAAGGTATTTTTGGGCGTTTTAGGGGATATTGAGGGCTTCTCGAGGGGTCTTTCAGGGCTCTTGGGTGTTTTCTGAGGGTTTTTAGCAGTTTTGAGGGGTTATGGGAGGTTATTTCGTGGTTTTCGAGGGTTCTGTTGGGATTTTAGGTGTTTTTGGTGCTTTTTATGGGTTTTTTTGGAGCCCCTTTTGTGTTCAAGGATTTTTTTGGATATTTTTTAATCGTTCTTTTTTCGAGTTTTTAGGGTTTTGTCGGGGTTTTTATGGGTTTTTGAGGGGGGTGGCGGGGTTTTCGGGGGTTTTTAGGGGCTTTCGAGGGGTCCTTCAGGAGCCTCCAAATTGCGTTTTAACGGTCCTTACAGGTATTTTTGGTCGTTTTTGGGAATATTGGGGGCTTTTCGAGGGGTCTTTCAGGGCTATTGGGAGTTTTCTGAGGGTTTTTAGCGGTTTCGAGGGGTTTTGGGGGTTATTTCGGGCTTTTCGAGGGTTCTGTTGGGGTTTTTATGGGTTTTTAGGAGCCCCTTTTGTGTTTTTAAGTCTTTTTTCCGATTTTTTTAATCGTTCATTATTCGGGGTTTTAGTGCTTCGTCGGGGTTTTTATGGGTTTTTTAGGGGGGTGGCGGGGTTTTCGGGGGTTTCGAGGGGTCCTTCAGGGGCCTCCAAAGTGCTTTTTGACGGTCCTCAAAGGTATTTTTGGGGTGTTTTTGGGGATATTGGGGGCTTTTCGAGGGGTCTTTCTGGGCTTTGGGGTGTTTTCTGAGGGTTTTTAGCGGTTTCGAGGGGTTTTGGGGGGTTATTTTGGGGTTTTCGAGGGTTCTGTTGGGGTTTTTAGGGGTTTGTGGTGCTTTTATGGGTTTTTTAGGATTCCCTTTTGTGTTTTCAAGGCTTTTTTCAGATTTTTTTAATCGTTCTTTTTTCGGGTTTTTAGGGCTTCCTCGGGGGTTTTATGGGTTTTTGAGGGGGGTGGCGGGGTTTTCGGGGGTTTTTAGGGGCTTTTGAGGGTTTCCTTCAGGGGCCTCCAAAGTGCTTTTTGACGGTCCTTAAAGGTATTTTTGGGCGTTTTAGGGGATATTGAGGGCTTCTCGAGGGGTCTTTCAGGGCTCTTGTGTGTTTTCTGAGGGTTTTTAGCAGTTTTGAGGGGTTTTGGGAGGTTATTTCGTGGTTTTCGAGGGTTCTGTTGGGATTTTAGGTGTTTTTGGTGCTTTTATGGGTTTTTTTGGAGCCCCTTTTGTGTTTTCAAGGATTTTTTTGGATATTTTTAAGCGTTCTTTTTTCGAGTTTTTAGGGCTTTGTCGGGGTTTTTATGGGTTTTTGAGGGGGGTGGCGGGGTTTTCGGGGGTTTTTAGGGGCTTTCGAGGGGTCCTTCAGGAGCCTCCAAATTGCGTTTTAACGGTCCTTACAGGTATTTTTGGTCGTTTTTGGGAATATTGGGGGCTTTTCGAGGGGTCTTTCAGGGCTCTTGGGAGTTTTCTGAGGGTTTTTAGCGGTTTCGAGGGGTTTTGGGGGTTATTTCGGGCTTTTCGAGGGTTCTGTTGGGGTTTTTATGGGTTTTTAGGAGCCCCTTTTGTGTTTTTAAGGCTTTTTTCCGATTTTTTTAATCGTTCATTATTCGGGGTTTTAGTGCTTCGTCGGGGTTTTTATGGGTTTTTTAGGGGGGTGGCGGGGTTTTCGGGGGTTTCGAGGGGGTTTCGAGGGGTCCTTCAGGGGCCTCCAAAGTGCTTTTTGACGGTCCTCAAAGGTATTTTTGGGGTGTTTTTGGGGATATTGGGGGCTTTTCGAGGGGTCTTTCTGGGCTTTGGGGTGTTTTCTGAGGGTTTTTAGCGGTTTCGAGGGGTTTTGGGGGGTTATTTTGGGGTTTTCGAGGGTTCTGTTGGGGTTTTTAGGGGTTTGTGGTGCTTTTATGGGTTTTTTAGGATTCCCTTTTGTGTTTTCAAGGCTTTTTTCAGATTTTTTTAATCGTTCTTTTTTCGGGTTTTTAGGGCTTCCTCGGGGGTTTTATGGGTTTTTGAGGGGGGTGGCGGGGTTTTCGGGGGTTTTTAGGGGCTTTTGAGGGTTTCCTTCAGGGGCCTCCAAAGTGCTTTTTGACGGTCCTTAAAGGTATTTTTGGGCGTTTTAGGGGATATTGAGGGCTTCTCGAGGGGTCTTTCAGGGCTCTTGGGTGTTTTCTGAGGGTTTTTAGCAGTTTTGAGGGGTTTTGGGAGGTTATTTCGTGGTTTTCGAGGGTTCTGTTGCGGTTTTAGGGGTTTTTTGTGCTTTTTATGGGTTTTTTTGGAACCCCTTTTGTGTTTTCAAGGATTTTTTTGGATATTTTTTAATCGTTCTTTTTTCGAGTTTTTAGGGTTTCATCGGGGTTTTTATGGGTTTTTGAGGGGGTGGCGGGGTTTTAAGGGCTTTTGAGGGGTCCTTCAAGGGCCTCCAAAGTTCTTTTTGACGGTCCTTAAAGGTATTTTTGGGCGTTTTTGGGGATATTGGGGAATTTTCGAGGGGTCTTTCATGGCTCTTGGGTGTTTTCTGAGGGTTTTTAGCAGTTTTGGGGGGATTTTATGGGGTTATTTCGGGGTTTTCGAGGGTTCTGTTGGGGTTTTTAGGGGTTTTTTGTGCTATTTATGGGTTTTTTTGGAGCCCCTTTTGTGTTTTCAAGGTTTTTTTGGATTTTTTAAGAGATAATGACACTAGGGGTTTTGACCACACCACCCTCTTCGAGTTAGCACCCCCACCTAGAGCCTCTTCTTACTAAAGACCTCAGCAACTTTTTAACACATAAACCCCAAAACCCCGATTACTAGACTACCCCTCTTTTGTTTTTTCTATACCTATATATACTAATTATTCCCATTTCTAATTTCATTCACTTTATAATTCAGAAATCAATACCTCTCCTCCTCTCTCCTCTCTCCTCTCAACAACCACCGACACCACCCATGGCCACAACCACCGCCGATAAGCACCACCACCATAACACCACTGCCTCTCTCTGAAACACAACCACCAAAAAAACCTGCTGCTTTTCTACCGCCACCACTACCATTACACCACCACCATTACACCACCACCACCGAAAATGCTAAAAACCACCACCGCCGATCTGCACCACCACCTCCCTCCTCCCTCCTCCCTCATAAACCTCCACCATAGCACCACCATCTCCCTCCTCCCGCTTCCTTCTTCCTCGATCCAGCAGCAACAGGCGGAACCCTAGCCTCGTCGGAGCTGCAACAGGCGAAACCCTTGCCATAGCAGCTGATGTCGTTCGAGCTGCTCTCCTCCTTCTTCAAGCGGCGAGCCATAGCAGCTGATGCCGTGATTGTAATTGAGCCATAGCAGCTAACGTCGTTCGTGGATCGAGATCTTCACCACCACCACTTCGAGCTTCGAACAGATCTTGCCGTGTGCAGCCATGGCTTCGAACGGATTCGGTTCTGCAAATCGGTCGTGTTCTTGAAGCTTCGAACAGAGACTCGATCGATGGAGAAGAAGACCGGCCGTGTGCAACCAAGGTGAAGCTTGAACGATGGAGAAGAAGAGCTCGCCGGAGTTCCTTTTTTTTTTTAATCGCGTACACAACGTACGCTTTAGATTTGGTTTTTTTTGTTTTCCAGATCTGGATTGACCAGTCAACTTGTAATTAGTTTAATTTTTTTTTATTTATCAACTTGTAATTGGTTTTAAATTTCAAATAGAAAGGTATTATTTAAATATATACACATAATTTTTTATAGAGTATTTATGTAATTTCTAAGAGTACTCTATCTATTTTATAGAGTACTCCATCTATTTTATAGAGTACTCCAACCTTTTTTATAGAGTATTCGTTTAAATTGTTGGAGTTTTTTTTTATTCTCGGAGTACTCTCTCTATTTTCATAGAGTATTGGGAAAAACTGAGAGTACTCTCTCTTTTTCATAGAGTACTCTCAGTTTTTTCCGATACTCTATGTTTTTTCCGGTGACTGGTATCGGGAAAAACTGAGAGTACTCTCAGTTTTTTTCCGGTGACTGGTGGCCTGAGGTCCGTGGTCGGAGGTCGGTGGTCGGTGGTCGGTGGTCGATGGCCGGAGGTCGGAGATGGGTGGTAGGTGGGCAGGTGGTAGGTGGGTAGTGATAGAGGAGAGAGAAACAGTGACATCATCCTATTTTGTCTTTTAGTGTTAGTAAGGGTAGGAAAGACTATTGTAAAAAATGAGGTCCCTAAGAATAACAACTTTCAAGACACTACTCTATAGAGAAAAAATAGTGCTCCTAAGACCCTATAGATAATTCACCCTTTTTTTAATCGTTCTTTTTTCGGGTTTTTAGGGCTTCGTCGGGGTTTTTATGGGTTTTTGAGGGAGGTGGCGGGGTTTTCGGTGATTTTTAGGGGGTTTCGAGGGGTTATTCAGGGGCCTTTAAATTGCGTTTTGACAGTCCTTAAAGGTATTTTTGGTCGTTTTTGGGGATATTGGGGGCTTTTCGAGGGGTCTTTCAGGGCTCTTGGGTGTTTTCTGAGGGTTTTTAGCGGTTTCGAGGGGTTTTGGCTTATTTCGGGCTTTTCGAGGGTTCTATTGGGGTTTTTATGGGTTTTTAGGAGCCCATTTTGTGTTTTCAAGCCTTTTTTCAGATTTGTTTAATCGTTCGTTTTTCGGGTTTTTAGTGTTTCTTCGGGGTTTTTATGGGTTTTTGAGGGGGGTGGCGGGGTTTTCGAGGGTTTTTAGGGGGTTTCGAGGGGTTCTTCAGGGGCCTTCAAAGTGTTTTTTACGGTCCTTAAAGGTATTTTTGGGTGTTTTTGGGGATATTTGGGGCTTATCGAGGGGTCTTACAGGGCTCTGGGGTGTTTTCTGAGGGTTCTTAGCGGTTTCGAGGGGTTTTGGGGGTTTTCGACGGTTCTGTTGGGGGGTTTTTAGGGGTTTTTGGTGCTGTTTATGGGTTTTTTAGGATTTCCTTTTGTGTTTTCAAGGCTTTTTTCGGATTTTTTTATTCTTTCTTTTTTCGGGTTTTTGGGGCTTCGTCGGGGGGTTTTATGGGTTTTTGATGGGGGTGGTGGGGTTTTCGGGGGTTTTTAGGGGCTTTTGATGGTTTCCTTCAGGGGCCTCCAAAGTGCTTTTTGACGGTCCTTAAAGGTATTTTTGGGCGTTTTAGGGGATATTGGGGGCTTCTCGAGGGGTCTTTCAGGGCTCTTGGGTGTTTTCTGAGAGTTTATAGCAGTTTTGGGTGGTTTTAGGGGGTTATTTCGGGGTTTTCGAGGGTTCTGTTGGGTTTTTAAGGGTTTTTTGTGCTATTTATGGGTTTTTTTGGAGCCCCTTTTGTGTTTTCAGGGTTTTTTTGGATTTTTTTAATCGTTCTTTTTTCGGGTTTTTAAGGCTTCGTCGGGGTTTTTATGGGTTTTTGAGGGAGGTGGCGGGGTTTTCGGTGGTTTTTAGGGGGTTTCGAGGGGTCCTTCAGGGGCCTACAAAGTTCTTTTTGACGGTCCTTAAAGGTATTTTTGGGTGTTTTTGGGGATGTTGGGGGCTTTCCGAGGGGTCTTTCTTGGCTCTTGGGTGTTTAATGAGGGTTTTTAGCGGTTTCAAGGGGTTTTGGGGGGTTATTTCGGGGTTTTTGGGGGTTCTGTTGGGGTTTTTAGGGGTTTTTGGTGCTATTTATGGGTTTTTTAGGAACCCCTTTTGTATTTTCAAGGTCTTTTTCGGATTTTTTTAATCGTTCTTTTTTCGGGATTTTAGGGCTTCGTCGGGGTTTTTATGGGTTTTTGAGGGGGGTGGCGGGGTTTTCGGGGGTTTTTAGGGGCTTTCGAGGGGTCCTTCAGGGGTCTTTAAATTGCGTTTTGACGGTCCTTAAAGGTATTTTTGGTCGTTTTTGGGGATATTGGGGGCTTTTCGAGGGGTCTTTTAGGGCTCTTGGGTGTTTTTTGAGGATTTTTAGTGGTCTCGAGGGGTTTTGGGGGTTATTTCGGGGTTTTCGTGGGTTCTGTTGGGGTTTTTATTCGTTTTTAGGAGCCCCTTTTGTGTTTTTAAGGCATTTTTCCGATTTTTTAAATCGTTCATTTTTCGGGTTTTTAGTGCTTCGTCGGGGTTTTTATGGGTTTTTAGCGGGGTGGCGGGGTTTTCGGGGGTTTCGAGGGGTCCTTCAGGGGCCTCCAAAGTGCTTTTTGACGGTCCTCAAAGGTATTTTTGGGCGTTTTTTGGGATATTGGGGGCTTTTCGAGGGGTCTTTCAGGGCTCTGGGGTGTTTTCTGAGGGTTTTTAGTGGTTTCGAGGGGTTTTGGCTGGTTATTTGGGGGTTTTCGAGGGTTCTGTTGGATTTTTAGGGGTTTTTGGTGCTGTTTATGGGTGTTTTAGGATCCCCTTTTGTGTTTTCAAGACTTTTTTCAGATTTTTTTAATCGTTCTTTTTTCGGGTTTTTAGGGCTTCGTCGGGGGGTTTTATGGGTTTTTGAGGGGGGTGGCGGGGTTTTCGGGGGTTTTTAGGGGCTTTTGAGGGTTTCCTTCAGGGGTCTCCAAAGTGCTTTTTGACGGTCCTTAAAGGTATTTTTGGGCGTTTTAGGGGATATTGAGGGCTTCTCGAGGGGTCTTTCAGGGCTCTTGGGTGTTTTCTGAGGGTTTTTAGCAGTTTTGAGGGGTTTTGGGAGGTTATTTCGTGGTTTTCGAGGTTTCTGTTGCGGTTTTAGGGGTTTTTTGTGCTTCTTATGGGTTTTTTTGGAACCCCTTTTGTGTTTTCAAGGATTTTTTTTGGATATTTTTTAATCGTTCTTTTTTCGAGTTTTTAGGGCTTCGTTGGGGTTTTTATGGGTTTTTGAGGGGGGTGGCGGGGTTTTAAGGGCTTTTGAGGGGTCCTTCAGGGGCCTCCAAAGTTCTTTTTGACGGTCCCTAAATGTATTTTTGGGCGTTTTTGGGGATATTGGGGGATTTTCGAGGGGTCTTTCATGGCTCTTGGGTGTTTTCTGAGGGTTTTTAGCAGTTTTGGGGAGTTTTAGGGGGTTATTTCGGGGTTTTCGAGGGTTCTGTTGGGGTTTTAAGGGTTTTTTGTGCTATTTATGGGTTTTTTTGGAGCCCCTTTTGTGTTTTCAAGGTTTTTTTGGATTTTTTTAATCGTTCTTTTTTCGGGTTTTTAAGGCTTCGTCGGGGTTTTTATGGGTTTTTGAGGGAGGTGGCGGGGTTTTCGGTGGTTTTTAGGGGGTTTCGAGGGGTCCTTCAGGGGCCTACAAAGTTCTTTTTGACGGTCCGTAAAGGTATTTTTGGGTGTTTTTGGGGATGTTGGGGGCTTTCCGAGGGGTCTTTCTTGGCTCTTGGGTGTTTAATGAGGGTTTTTAGCGGTTTCAAGGGGTTTTGGGGGGTTATTTCGGGGTTTTTGGGGGTTCTGTTGGGGTTTTTAGGGGTTTTTGGTGCTATTTATGGGTTTTTTAGGAACCCCTTTTGTATTTTCAAGGTCTTTTTCGGATTTTTTTAATCGTTCTTTTTTCGGGATTTTAGGGCTTCGTCGGGGTTTTTATGGGTTTTTGAGGGGGGTGGCGGGGTTTTCCGGGGTTTTTAGGGGCTTTCGAGGGGTCCTTCAGGGGCCTTTAAATTGCGTTTTGACGGTCCTTAAAGGTATTTTTGGTCGTTTTTGGGGATATTGGGGGCTTTTCGAGGGGTCTCTTAGGGCTCTTGGGTGTTTTTTGAGGATTTTTAGCGGTCTCGAGGGGTTTTGGGGGTTATTTCGGGGTTTTCGTGGGTTCTGTTGGGGTTTTTATGGGTTTTTAGGAGCCCCTTTTGTGTTTTTAAGGCATTTTTCCGATTTTTTAAATCGTTCATTTTTCGGGTTTTTAGTGCTTCGTCGGGGTTTTTAGTGCTTCGTCGGGGTTTTTATGGGTTTTTAGGGGGGTGGCGGGGTTTTCGGGGGTTTCGAGGGGTCCTTCAGGGGCCTCCAAAGTGCTTTTTGACGGTCCTCAAAGGTATTTTTGGGCGTTTTTGGGGATATTGGGGGCTTTTCGAGGGGTCTTTCAGGGCTCTGGGGTGTTTTCTGAGGGTTTTTAGTGGTTTCGAGGGGTTTTGGCTGGTTATTTGGGGGTTTTCGAGGGTTCTGTTGGGATTTTTAGGGGTTTTTGGTGCTGTTTATGGGTGTTTTAGGATCCCCTTTTGTGTTTTCAAGACTTTTTTCAGATTTTTTTAATCGTTCTTTTTTCGGGTTTTTAGGGCTTCGTCGGGGGGTTTTATGGGTTTTTGAGGGGGGTGGCGGGGTTTTCGGGGGTTTTTAGGGGCTTTTGAGGGTTTCCTTCAGGGGTCTCCAAAGTGCTTTTTGACGGTCCTTAAAGGTATTTTTGGGCGTTTTAGGGGATATTGAGGGCTTCTCGAGGGGTCTTTCAGGGCTCTTAGGTGTTTTCTGAGGGTTTTTAGCAGTTTTGAGGGGTTTTGGGAGGTTATTTCGTGGTTTTCGAGGGTTCTGTTGCGGTTTTAGGGGTTTTTTGTGCTTCTTATGGGTTTTTTTGGAACCCCTTTTGTGTTTTCAAGGATTTTTTTTGGATATTTTTTAATCGTTCTTTTTTCGAGTTTTTAGGGCTTCGTTGGGGTTTTTATGGGCTTTTGAGGGGGGTGGCGGGGTTTTAAGGGCTTTTGAGGGGTCCTTCAGGGGCCTCCAAAGTTCTTTTTGACGGTCCCTAAAGGTATATTTGGGCGTTTTTGGGGATATTGGGGGATTTTCGAGGGGTCTTTCATGGCTCTTGGGTGTTTTCTGAGGGTTTTTAGCAGTTTTGGGGAGTTTTAGGGGGTTATTTCGGGGTTTTCGAGGGTTCTGTTGGGGTTTTTAAGGGTTTTTTGTGCTATTTATGGTTTTTTTTGGAGCCCCTTTTGTGTTTTCAAGGTTTTTTTGGATTTTTTTAATCGTTCTTTTTTCGGGTTTTTATGGCTTCGTCGGGCTTTTTATGGGTTTTTGAGGGAGGTGGCGGGGTTTTCGGTGGTTTTTTGGGGGTTTCGAGGGGTCCTTCAGGGGCCTACAAAGTTCTTTTTGACGGTCCTTAAAGGTATTTTTGGGTGTTTTTGGGGATGTTGGGGGCTTTCCGAGGGGTCTTTCTTGGCTCTTGGGTGTTTAATGAGGGTTTTTAGCGGTTTCAAGGGGTTTTGGGGGGTTATTTCGGGGTTTTTGGGGGTTCTGTTGGGGTTTTTAGGGGTTTTTGGTGCTATTTATGGGTTTTTTAGGAACCCCTTTTGTATTTTCAAGGTCTTTTTCGGATTTTTTTAATCGTTCTTTTTTCGGGATTTTAGGGCTTCGTCGGGGTTTTTATGGGTTTTTGAGGGGGGTGGCGGGGTTTTCGGGGGTTTTAGGGGCTTTCGAGGGGTCCTTCAGGGGCCTTTAAATTGCGTTTTGACGGTCCTTAAAGGTATTTTTGGTCGTTTTTTGGGATATTGGGGGCTTTTCGAGGGGTCTTTCAGGGCTCTTGGGTGTTTTCTGAGGGTTTTTAGCGATTTTGAAGGGTTTTGGGGTTATTTCGGGCTTTTCGAGGGTTCTATTGGGGTTTTTATGGGTTTTTAGGAGCCCATTTTGTGTTTTCAAGGTTTTTTTCAGATTTGTTTAATCGTTCATTTTTCATGTTTTTAGTGTTTCGTCGGGGTTTATATGGGTTTTTTAGGGGGGTGGCGGGGTTTTCGAGGGTTTTAGGGGGTTTCGAGGGGTTCTTCAGGGGCCTTCAAAGTTTTTTTGACGGTCCTTAAAGGTATTTTTGGGTGTTTTTGGGGATATTTTGGGCTTTTCGAGGGGTCTTACAGGGCTCTGGGGTGTTTTTTGAGGGTTCTTAGCGGTTTCGAGGGGTTTTGGGGGGTTATATGGGGGTTTTCGAGGGTTCTGTTGGCGGTTTTAGGGGTTTTTGTTGCTTTTTATGGGTTTTTTAGGATTTCCTTTTCTGTTTTCAAGGCTTTTTTCGGATTTTTTTAATCGTTCTTTTTTCGGGTTTTTAGGGCTTCGTCGGGGGGTTTTATGGGTTTTTGAGGGGGGTGGCGGGGTTTTCGGGGGTTTTTAGGGGCTTTTGAGGGTTTCCTTCAGGGGTCTCCAAAGTGCTTTTTGACGGTCCTTAAAGGTATTTTTGGGCGTTTTAGGGGATATTGATGGCTTCTCGAGGGGTCTTTCAGGGCTCTTGGGTGTTTTCTGAGGGTTTTTAGCAGTTTTGAGGGGTTTTGGGAGGTTATTTCGTGGTTTTCGAGGGTTCTGTTGCGGTTTTAGGGGTTTTTTGTGCTTTTTATGGGTTTTTTTGGAACCCCTTTTGTGTTTTCAAGGATTTTTTTGAATATTTTTTAATCGTTCTTTTTTCGAGTTTTTAGGGTTTCGTCGGGGTTTTTATGGGTTTTTGAGGGGGGTGGCGGGGTTTTAATGGCTTTTGAGGGGTCCTTCAGGGGCCTCCAAAGTTCTTTTTGACGATCCTTAAAGGTATTTTTGGGCGTTTTTGGGGATTTTCGAGGGGTCTTTCATGGCTCTTGGGTGTTTTCTGAGGGTTTTTAGCAGTTTTGGTGGGTTTTAGGGGGTTATTTCGGGGTTTTCGAGGGTTCTATTGGGGTTTTTAAGGGTTTTTTGTGCCATTTATGGGTTTGTTTGGAGCTCCTTTTGTGTTTTCAAGGTTTTTTTGGATTTTTTTAATCGTTCTTTATTCGGGTTTTTAGGGAGGTGGCGGGATTTTCGGTGGTTTTTAGGGGGTTTCGAGGGGTTATTCAGGGGCCTTTAAATTGCGTTTTGACGGTCCTTAAAGGTATTTTTGGTCGTTTTTGGGGATATTGGGGGCTTTTCGAGGGGTCTTTCAGGGCTCTTGGGTGTTTTCTGAGGGTTCTTAGCGGTTTCGAGGGGTTTTGGGTTATTTCGGGCTTTTCGAGGGTTCTATTGGGGTTTTTATGGGTTTTTAGGAGCCCATTTTGTGTTTTCAAGCCTTTTTTCAGATTTGTTTAATCGTTCATTTTTCGGGTTTTTAGTGTTTCGTCGGGGTTTTTATGGGTTTTTGAGGGGGGTGGCGGGGTTTTCGAGGGTTTTTAGGGGGTTTCGATGGGTTCTTCAGGGGCCTTCAAAGTGTTTTTTAGGGTCCTTAAAGGTATTTTTGGGGATATTTGGGGCTTATCGAGGGGTCTTACAGGGCTTTGGGGTGTTTTCTGAGGGTTCTTAGCGGTTTCGAGGGGTTTTGGGGGTTTTCGAGGGTTCTGTTGGGGGTTTTTAGGGGTTTTTGGTGCTGTTTATGGGTTTTTTAGGATTTCCTTTTGTGTTTTCAAGGCTTTTTTCGGATTTTTTTATTCTTTCTTTTTTCGGGTTATTAGGGATTCGTCGGGGGTTTTATGGGTTTTTGAGGGGGGTGGTGGGGTTTTCGGGGGTTTTTAGGGGCTTTTGATGGTTTCATTCAGGGGCCTCCAAAGTGCTTTTTTACGGTCCTTAAAGGTATTTTTGGGCGTTTTAGGGGATATTGGGGGTTCTCGAGGGGTCTTTCAGGGCTCTTGGGTGTTTTCTGAGAGTTTATAGCAGTTTTGGGGGTTATTTCGGGGTTTTCGAGGGTTCTGTTGGGGTTTTAGGGGTTTTTGGTGATTTTTATAGGTTTTTTTGGAGCCCCTTTTGTGTTTTCAAGGTTTTTTTGGATTTTTTTAATCGTTCTTTTTTCGGGTTTTTAGGGTTTCGTCGGGGTGTTTATGGGTTTTTGAGGGGGGTGGCGGGGTTTTCGGTGGTTTTTAGGGAGTTTCGAGGGGTCCTTCAGGGGCCTCCAAAGTTCTTTTTGACGATCTTTAAAGGTATTTTTTGGGTGTTTTTGCGGATGTTGGGGGCGTTTTCGAGGGGTTTTTCAGGGCTCTTGGGTGTTTTCTGAGAGTTTTTAGCGGTTTCGAGGGGTTTTGGGGGGTTATTTCGGGATTTTCGGGGGTTCTGTTGGGGTTTTTAGGGGTTTTTGGTGCTATTTATGGATTTTTTAGGATCCCCTTTTGCGTTTTCAAGGTTTTTTTAATCGTTCATTTTTCGGGTTTTTAGTGCTTCGTCGGGGTTTTTATGGGTTTTTAGGGGGGTGGCGGGGTTTTCGGGGGTTGCGAGGGGGTTTCGAGGGGTCCTTCAGGGGCCTCCAAAGTGCTTTTTGACGCTCCTCAAAGGTATTTTTGGGCGTTTTTGGGGATATTGGGGGCTTTTCGAGGGGTCTTTCAGGGCTCTGGGGTGTTTTATTAGGGTTTTTAGCTGTTTCGAGGGGTTTTGGGGGGTTATTTGGGGGTTTTCGAGGGTTCTGTTGGGGGTTTTTAGGGGTTTTTGGTGCTGTTTATGGGTTTTTTAGGATTCCCTGTTGTGTTTTCAAGGCTTTTTTGCAGATTTTTTTAATCGTTCTTTTTTCGGGTTTTTAGGGTTTCGTCGGGGGGTTTTATGGGGTTTTTAGGGGGGTGGCGGGGTTTTCGGGGGGTTTTTAGGGGCTTTTGAGGGTTTCCTTCAGGGGCCTCCAAAGTGCTTTTTGACGGTCCTTAAAGGTATTTTTGGGCGTTTTAGGGGATATTGAGGGCTTCTCGAGGGGTCTTTCAGGGCTCTTGGGTATTTTCTGAGGGTTTTTAGCAGTTTTGAGGGGTTTTGGGAGGTTATTTCGTGGTTTTCGAGGGTTCTGTTGCGGTTTTAGGGGTTTTTTGTGCTTCTTATGGGTTTTTTTGGAACCCCTTTTGTGTTTTCAAGGATTTTTTTTGGATATTTTTTAATTGTTCTTTTTTCGAGTTTTTAGGGCTTCGTTGGGGTTTTTATGGGTTTTTGAGGGGGGTGGCGGGGTTTTAAGGGCTTTTGAGGGGTCCTTCAGGGGCCTCCAAAGTTCTTTTTGACGGTCCCTAAAGGTATTTTTGGGCGTTTTTGGGGATATTGGGGGATTTTCGAGGGGTCTTTCATGGCTCTTGGGTGTTTTCTGAGGGGTTTTAGCAGTTTTGGGGAGTTTTAGGGGGTTATTTCGGGGTTTTCGAGGGTTCTGTTGGGGTTTTTAAGGGTTTTTTGTGCTATTTATGGGTTTTTTTGGAGCCCCTTTTGTATTTTCAAGGTTTTTTTGGATTTTTTTAATCGTTCTTTTTTCGGGTTTTTAGGGTTTCGTCGGGGGGTTTTATGGGGTTTTTAGGGGGGTGGCGGGGTTTTCGGGGGGTTTTTAGGGGCTTTTGAGGGTTTCCTTCAGGGGCCTCCAAAGTGCTTTTTGACGGTCCTTAAAGGTATTTTTGGGCGTTTTAGGGGATATTGAGGGCTTCTCGAGGGGTCTTTCAGGGCTCTTGGGTATTTTCTGAGGGTTTTTAGCAGTTTTGAGGGGTTTTGGGAGGTTATTTCGTGGTTTTCGAGGGTTCTGTTGCGGTTTTAGGGGTTTTTTGTGCTTCTTATGGGTTTTTTTGGAACCCCTTTTGTGTTTTCAAGGATTTTTTTTGGATATTTTTTAATCGTTCTTTTTTCGAGTTTTTAGGGCTTCGTTGGGGTTTTTATGGGTTTTTGAGGGGGGTGGCGGGGTTTTAAGGGCTTTTGAGGGGTCCTTCAGGGGCCTCCAAAGTTCTTTTTGACGGTCCCTAAAGGTATTTTTGGGCGTTTTTGGGGATATTGGGGGATTTTCGAGGGGTCTTTCATGGCTCTTGGGTGTTTTCTGAGGGGTTTTAGCAGTTTTGGGGAGTTTTAGGGGGTTATTTCGGGGTTTTCGAGGGTTCTGTTGGGGTTTTTAAGGGTTTTTTGTGCTATTTATGGGTTTTTTTGGAGCCCCTTTTGTATTTTCAAGGTTTTTTTGGATTTTTTTAATCGTTCTTTTTTCGGGTTTTTAAGGCTTCGTCGGGGTTTTTATGGGTTTTTGAGGGAGGTGGCGGGGTTTTCGGTGGTTTTTAGGGGGTTTCGAGGGGTCCTTCAGGGGCCTACAAAGTTCTTTTTGACGGTCCTTAAAGGTATTTTTGGGGATGTTGGGGGCTTTCCTAGGGGTCTTTCTTGGCTCTTGGGTGTTTAATGAGGGTTTTTAGCGGTTTCAAGGCGTTTTGGGGGGTTATTTCGGGGTTTTTGGGGGTTCTGTTGGGGTTTTTAGGGGTTTTTGGTGGTATTTATGGGTTTTTTAGGAACCCCTTTTGTATTTTCAAGGTCTTTTTCGGATTTTTTTAATCGTTCTTTTTTCGGGATTTTAGGGCTTCGTCGGGGTTTTTATGGGTTTTTGAGGGGGGGTGGCGGGGTTTTCGGGGGTTTTTAGGGGCTTTCGAGGGGTCCTTCAGGGGCCTTTAAATTGCGTTTTGACGGTCCTTAAAGGTATTTTTGGTCTTTTTTGGGGATATTGGGGGCTTTTCGAGGGGTCTTTCAGGGCTCTTGGGTGTTTTCTGAGGGTTTTTAGCGGTTTTGAAGGGTTTTGGGGTTATTTCGGGCTTTTCGAGGGTTCTATTGGGGTTTTTACGGGTTTTTAGGAGCCCATTTAGTGTTTTCAAGGTTTTTTTCAGATTTGTTTAATCGTTCATTTTTCGGGTTTTTAGTGTTTCGTCGGGGTTTATATGGGTTTTTGAGGGGGGTGGCGGGGTTTTCGAGGGTTTTAGGGGGTTTCGAGGGGTTCTTCAGGGGCCTTCAAAGTTTTTTTGACGGTCCTTAAAGGTATTTTTGGGTGTTTTTGGGGATATTTGGGGCTTTTCGAGGGGTCTTACAGGGCTCTGGGGTGTTTTTTGAGGGTTCTTAGCGGTTTCGAGGGGTTTTGGGGGGTTATATGGGGGTTTTCGAGGGTTCTGTTGGGGTTTTTAGGGGTTTTTGTTGCTGTTTATAGGTTTTTTAGGATTTCCTTTTCTGTTTTCAAGGCTTTTTTCGGATTTTTTTAATCGTTCTTTTTTCGGGTTTTTAGGGCTTCGTCGGGGGGTTTTATGGGTTTTTGAGGGGGGTGGTGGGGTTTTCGGGGGTTTTTAGGGGCTTTTGATGGTTTCCTTCAGGGGCCTCCGAAGTGCTTTTTGACTGTCCTTAAAGGTATTTTTGGGCGTTTTTGGGGATATTGGGGGCTTCTCGAGGGGTCTTTCAGGGCTCTTGGGTGTTTTCTGAGGGTTTTTAGCAGTTTTGAGGGGTTTTGGGAGGTTATTTCGTGGTTTTCGAGGGTTCTGTTGCGGTTTTAGGGGTTTTTTGTGCTTTTTATGGGTTTTTTTGGAACCCCTTTTGTGTTTTCAAGGATTTTTTTGAATATTTTTTAATCGTTCTTTTTTCGAGTTTTTAGGGTTTCGTCGGGGTTTTTATGGGTTTTTGAGGGGGGTGGCGGGGTTTTAATGGCTTTTGAGGGGTCCTTCAGGGGCCTCCAAAGTTCTTTTTTACGGTCCTTAAAGGTATTTTTGGGTGTTTTTGGGGATTTTCGAGGGGTCTTTCATGGCTCTTGGGTGTTTTCTGAGGGTTTTTAGCAGTTTTGGGGGGTTTTAGGGGGTTATTTCGGGGTTTTCGAGGGTTCTATTGGGGTTTTTAAGGGTTTTTTGTGCCATTTATGGGTTTGTTTGGAGCTCCTTTTGTGTTTTCAAGGTTTTTTTGGATTTTTTTAATCGTTCTTTATTCGGGTTTTTAGGGCTTCGTCGGGGTTTTTATGGGTTTTTGAGGGAGGTGGCGGGATTTTCGGTGGTTTTTAGGGGGTTTCGAGGGGTTATTCAGGGGCCTTTAAATTGCGTTTTGACGGTCCTTAAAGGTATTTTTGGTCGTTTTTGGGGATATTGGGGGCTTTTCGAGGGGTCTTTCAGGGCTCTTGAGTGTTTTCTGAGGGTTCTTAGCGGTTTCGAGGGGTTTTGGGTTATTTCGGGCTTTTCTATTGGGGTTTTTATGGGTTTTTAGGAGCCCATTTTGTGTTTTCAAGCCTTTTTTCAGATTTGTTTAATCGTTCATTTTTCGGGTTTTTAGTGTTTCGTCGGGGTTTTTATGGGTTTTTGAGGGGGGTGGCGGGGTTTTCGAGGGTTTTTAGGGGGTTTCGAGGGGTTCATCAGGGGCCTTCAAAGTGTTTTTTAGGGTCCTTAAAGGTATTTTTGGGGATATTTGGGGCTTATCGAGGGGTCTTACAGGGCTTTGGGGTGTTTTCTGAGGGCTCTTAGCGGTTTCGAGGGGTTTTGGGGGTTTTCGAGGGTTCTGTTGGGGGTTTTTAGGGGTTTTTGGTGCTGTTTATGGGTTTTTTAGGATTTCCTTTTGTGTTTTCAAGGCTTTTTTCGGATTTTTTTATTCTTTCTTTTTTCGGGTTTTTAGGGCTTCGTCGGGGGTTTTATGGGTTTTTGAGGGGGGTGGTGGGGTTTTCGGGGGTTTTTAGGGGCTTTTGATGGTTTCCTTCAGGGGCCTCCAAAGTGCTTTTTGACGGTCCTTAAAGGTATTTTTGGGCGTTTTAGGGGATATTGGGGGTTCTCGAGGGGTCTTTCAGGGCTCTTGGGTGTTTTCTGAGAGTTTATAGCAGTTTTGGGTGGTTTTGGGGGTTATTTCGGGGTTTTCGAGGGTTCTGTTGGGGTTTTAGGTGTTTTTGGTGCTTTTTATAGGTTTTTTTGGAGCCCCTTTTGTGTTTTCAAGGTTTTTTTGGATTTTTTTAATCGTTCTTTTTTAGGGTTTCGTCGGGGTGTTTATGGGTTTTTGAGGGGGGTGGCGGGGTTTTCGGTGGTTTTTAGGGAGTTTCGAGGGGTCCTTCAGGGGCCTCCAAAGTTCTTTTTGACGATCTTTAAAGGTATTTTTTGGGTGTTTTTGCGGATGTTGGGGGCGTTTTCGAGGGGTTTTTCAGGGCTCTTGGGTGTTTTCTGAGAGTTTTTAGCGGTTTCGAGGGGTTTTGGGGGGTTATTTCGGGATTTTCGGGGGTTCTGTTGGGGTTTTTAGGGGTTTTTGGTGCTATTTATGGATTTTTTAGGATCCCCTTTTGTGTTTTCAAGGTTTTTTTAATCGTTCATTTTTCGGGTTTTTAGTGCTTCGTCGGGGTTTTTATGGGTTTTTCGGGGGGTGGCAGGGTTTTCGGGGGTTTCGAGGGGTCCTTCAGGGGCCTCCAAAGTGCTTTTTGACGCTCCTCAAAGGTATTTTTGGGCGATTTTGGGGATATTGGGGGCTTTTCGAGGGGTCTTTCAGGGCTCTGGGGTGTTTTCTTAGGGTTTTTAGCGGTTTCGAGGGGTTTTGGGGGGTTATTTGGGGGTTTTCGAGGGTTCTGTTGGGGGTTTTTAGGGGTTTTTGGTGCTGTTTATGGGTTTTTTAGGATTCCCTGTTGTGTTTTCAAGGCTTTTTTGCAGATTTTTTTAATCGTTCTTTTTTCGGGTTTTTAGGGTTTCGTCGGGGGGTTTTATGGGGGTTTTATGGGGTTTTTAGGGGGTGGCGGGGTTTTCGGGGGGTTTTTAGGGGCTTTTGAGGGTTTCCTTCAGGGGCCTCCAAAGTGCTTTTTGACGGTCCTTAAAGGTATTTTTGGGCGTTTTAGGGGATATTGAGGGCTTCTCGAGGGGTCTTTCAGGGCTCTTGGGTATTTTCCGAGGGTTTTTAGCAGTTTTGAGGGGTTTTGGGAGGTTATTTCGTGGTTTTCGAGGGTTCTGTTGCGGTTTTAGGGGTTTTTTGTGCTTCTTATGGGTTTTTGTGGAACCCCTTTTGTGTTTTCAAGGATTTTTTTTGGATATTTTTTAATCGTTCTTTTTTCGAGTTTTTAGGGCTTCGTTGGGGTTTTTATGGGTTTTTGAGGGGGGTGGCGGGGTTTTAAGGGCTTTTGAGGGGTCCTTCAGGGGCCTCCAAAGTTCTTTTTGACGGTCCCTAAAGGTATTTTTGGGCGTTTTTGGGGATATTGGGGGATTTTCGAGGGGTCTTTCATGGCTCTTGTGTGTTTTCTGAGGGTTTTTAGCAGTTTTGGGGAGTTTTAGGGGGTTATTTCGGGGTTTTCGAGGGTTCTGTTGGGGTTTTTAAGGGTTTTTTGTGCTATTTATGGGTTTTTTTGGAGCCCCTTTTGTATTTTCAAGGTTTTTTTGGATTTTTTTAATCGTTCTTTTTTCGGGTTTTTAAGGCTTCGTCGGGGTTTTTATGGGTTTTTGAGGGAGGTGGCGGGGTTTTCGGTGGTTTTTAGGGGGTTTCGAGGGGTCCTTCAGGGGCCTACAAAGTTCTTTTTGACGGTCCTTAAAGGTATTTTTGGGGATGTTGGGGGCTTTCCGAGGGGTCTTTCTTGGCTCTTGGGTGTTTAATGAGGGTTTTTAGCGGTTTCAAGGGGTTTTGGGGGGTTATTTCGGGGTTTTTGGGGGTTCTGTTGGGGTTTTTAGGGGTTTTTGGTGGTATTTATGGGTTTTTTAGGAACCCCTTTTGTATTTTCAAGGTCTTTTTCGGATTTTTTTAATCGTTCTTTTTTCGGGATTTTAGGGCTTCGTCGGGGTTTTTATGGGTTTTTGAGGGGGGTGGCGGGGTTTTCGGGGGTTTTTAGTGGCTTTCGAGGGGTCCTTCAGGGGCCTTTAAATTGCGTTTTGACGGTCCTTAAAGGTATTTTTGGTCTTTTTTGGGGATATTGGGGGCTTTTCGAGGGGTCTTTCAGGGCTCTTGGGTGTTTTCTAAGGGTTTTTAGCGGTTTTGAAGGGTTTTGGTGTTATTTCGGGCTTTTCGAGGGTTCTATTGGGGTTTTTATGGGTTTTTAGGAGCCCATTTTGTGTTTTCAAGGTTTTTTTCAGATTTGTTTAATCGTTCATTTTTCGGGTTTTTAGTGTTTCGTCGGGGTTTATATGGGTTTTTGAGGGGGGTGGCGGGGTTTTCGAGGGTTTTAGGGGGTTTCGAGGGGTTCTTCAGGGGCCTTCAAAGTTTTTTTGACGGTCCTTAAAGGTATTTTTGGGTGTTTTTTGGGATATTTGGGGCTTTTCGAGGGGTCTTACAGGGCTCTGGGGTGTTTTTTGAGGGTTCTTAGCGGTTTCGAGGGGTTTTGGGAGGTTATTTCGTGGTTTTCGAGGGTTCTTTTGGGGTTTTTATGGGTTTTTAGGAGCCCCTTTTGTGTTTTCAAGGCTTTATTCAGATTCGTTTAATCGTTCATTTTTCGGGTTTTTAGTGTTTCGTCGGGGTTTTTATGGGTTTTTGAGTGGGGTGGCGGGGTTTTCGAGGGTTTTTAGAGGGTTTCGAGGGGTTCTTCAGGGGCCTTCAAAGTGTTTTTGACGATCCTTAAAGGTATTTTTGGGGATATTTGGGGCTTTCCGAGGGGTCTTACAGGGCTCTGGGGTGTTTTCTGAGGGTTTTTAGCGGTTTCGGGGGGTTTTGGGGGGTTATTTGGGGGTTTTCGAGGGATCTGTTGGGGGGTTTTTAGGGGTTTTTGGTGCTGTTTATCGGTTTTTTAGGATCTCCTTTTGTGTTTTCAAGGCTTTTTTCGGATTTTTTGATCGTTCTTTTTTCGGGTTTTTAGGGCTTCGTCGGGGGGTTTTATGGGTTTTTGAGGGGGGTGGCGGGGTTTTCAGGTGTTTTTAGGGACTTTTGATGGTTTCCTTCAGGGGCCTCCAAAGTGCTTTTTGACGGTCCTTAAAGGTATTTTTGGGCGTTTTAGGGGATATTGGGGGCTTCGCGAGGGTCTTTCAGGGCTCTTGGGTGTTTTCTGAGAGTTTATAGTAGTTTTGGGTGGTTTTAGGGGGTTATTTCGGGGTTTTCGAGGGTTCTGTTGGTGTTTTAGGGGTTTTGGTGCTTTTTATGGGTTTTTTTGGAGCCCCTTTTGTGTTTTCAAGGTTTTTTTGGATTTTTTTAATCGTTCTTTTTTCGGGTTTTTAGAGATTCGTCGGGGTTTTTATGGGTTTTTGAGGGAGGTGGCGAGGTTTTTAGGGGGTTTTGAGGGGGGTGGCGGGGTTTTCGGGGGTTTTTAGGGGGGTTTCAAAGGGTCCTTCAGGGGCCTCCAGAGTTCTTTTTGACGGTCCTTAAAGGTATTTTCTGGGTGTTTTTGGGGATGTTGGGGGCTTTTCGAGGGGTCTTTCAGGGCTATTGGGTGTTTTCTGAGGGTTTTTAGCGGTTTTGAGGGGTTTTGGGGGGTTATTTCGGGGTTTTCGGGGGTTCTGTTGGGGTTTTTAGGGGTTTTTGGTGCTATTAATGGATTTTTTAGGACCCCCTTTTGTGTTTTCAAGGATTTTTTTCGGATTTTTTTAATCGTTCTTTTTTCGGGATTTTAGGGCTTCGTCGGGGTGTTTATGGGTTTTTTAAGGGGGTGACGGGGTTTTCGGGGGTTTTTAGGGGGTTTCGAGGGGTCCTTCAGGGGCCTCCAAAGTTCTTTTTGACGGTCCTTAAAGGTATTTTTGGGCGTTTTTGGGGATATTGGCGGCTTTTCGAGGGGTCTTTCAGGGCTCTTGGGTATTTTTTAGGGTTTTTAGCGGTCTCGAGAGGTTTTGGGGGTTATTTCGGGGTTTTCGTGGGTTCTATTGGGGTTTTTATGAGTTTCTAGGAGCCCCTTTTGTGTTTTCAAGGCTTTTTTCCGATTTTTTTAATCGTTTGTTTTTCGGGTTTTTAGTGCTTCGTCGGGGTTTTTATGGGTTTTTTAGGGGGTGGCGGGGTTTTCGGGTGGTTTTTAGGAGGTTTCGAGGGGTCCTTCAGGGGCCTCCAAAGTGCTTTTTGACGGTCCTCAAAGGTATTTTTGGGCATTTTTGGGGATATTGGGGGCTTTTCGAGGGGTCTTTCAGGGATCTGGGGTGTTTTCTGAGGGTTTTTAGCGGTTACGGGGGGTTTTAGGTGGTTATTTGGGGGTTTTCGAGGGTTCTGTAGGGGTTTTCGAGGGTTCTGTTGTGGTTTTTAGGGGTTTTTGGTGCTGTTTATGGGTTTCTTAGGATTCCCTTCTGTGTTTTTCAGGCTTTTTCAGACTTTTTTAATCGTTCTTTTTTCGGGTTTTTAGGGCTTCGTCGGGGGGTATTATGGGTTTTCGAGGGGGGTGGCGGGGTTTTCGGGGGGTTTTTAGGGGCTTTTGAGGGTTTCCTTCAGGGGCCTCCAAAGTTCTTTTTGACGGTCCTTAAAGGTATTTTTGGGGATGTTGGGGGCTTTCCGAGGGGTCTTTCTTGGCTCTTGGGTGTTTAATGAGGGTTTTTAGCGGTTTCAAGGGGTTTTGGGGGGTTATTTCGGGGTTTTTGGGGGTTCTGTTGGGGTTTTTAGGGGTTTTTGGTGCTATTTATGGGTTTTTTAGGAACCCCTTTTGTATTTTCAAGGTCTTTTTCGGATTTTTTTAATCGTTCTTTTTTCGGGATTTTAGGGCTTCGTCGGGGTTTTTATGGGTTTTTGAGGGGGGTGGCGGGGTTTTTGGGGGTTTTTAGGGGCTTTCGAGGGGTCCTTCAGGGGCCTTTAAATTGCGTTTTGACGGTCCTTAAAGGTATTTTTGGTCGTTTTTGGGGATATTGGGGGCTTTTCGAGGGGTCTTTCAGGGCTCTTGGGTGTTTTCTGAGGGTTTTTAGCGGTTTTGAAGGGTTTTGGGGTTATTTCGGGCTTTTCGAGGGTTCTATTGGGGTTTTTATGGGTTTTTAGGAGCCCATTTTGTGTTTTCAAGGTTTTTTTCAGATTTGTTTAATCGTTCATTTTTCGGGTTTTTAGTGTTTCGTCGGGGTTTATATGGGTTTTTGAGGGGGGTGGCGGGGTTTTCGAGGGTTTTAGGGGGTTTCGAGGGGTTCTTCAGGGGCCTTCAAAGTTTTTTTGACGGTCCTTAAAGGTATTTTTGGGTGTTTTTGGGGATATTTGGGGCTTTTCGAGGGGTCTTACAGGGCTCTGGGGTGTTTTTTGAGGGTTCTTAGCGGTTTCGAGGGGTTTTGGGGGGTTATATGGGGGTTTTCGAGGGTTCTGTTGGGGTTTTTAGGGGTTTTTGTTGCTGTTTATGGGTTTTTTAGGATTTCCTTTTCTGTTTTCAAGGCTTTTTTCGGATTTTTTTAATCGTTCTTTTTTCGGGTTTTTAGGGCTTCGTCGGGGGGTTTTATGGGTTTTTGAGGGGGGTGGTGGGGTTTTCGGGGGGTTTTTAGGGGCTTTTGATGGTTTCCTTCAGGGGCCTCCAAAGTGCTTTTTGACGGTCCTTAAAGGTATTTTTGGGCGTTTTAGGGGATATTGGGGGCTTCTCGAGGGGTCTCTTGGGTGTTTTCTGAGAGTTTATAGCAGTTTTGGGTGGTTTTAGGGGGTTATTTCGGGGTTTTCGAGGGTTCTGTTGGGGGTTTAGGGGTTTTTTATGGGTTTTTTTGGAACCCTTTTGTGTTTTCGAGGTTTTTTTTGGATTTTTTTAATCGTTTTTTTTTCGGGTTTTTCGGGTTTCGTCGGGGTTTTTATGGGTTTTTGAGGGGGGTGGCGGGGTCCTTCAGGGGCCTCCAAAGTTCTTTTTGACGGTCTTTAAAGGTATTTTTTGGGTGTTTTTGGGGATGTTGGGGGCTTTTCGAGGGGTCTTTCAGGGCTCTTGGTTGTTTTCTGAGGGTTTTTAGCGGTTTCGAGGGGTTATTTCGGGGTTATTTCGGGGTTTTCGGGGGTCCTGTTGGGGTTTTTAGGGGTTTTTGGTGCTATTTATGGATTTTTTAGGACCCCCTTTTGTGTTTTCAAGGTTTTTTTTCGGATTTTTTTAATCGTTCATTTTTCGGGTTTTTAGGGCTACGTCGGGGTTTTTATGGGTTTATGTGGGGGTGGCGGGGTTTTCAGGAGGTTTAAGGGGGTTTCGAGGGGTCCTTCAGGGGCCTCCAAAGTGCTTGTTGACGGTCCTTAAAGGTATTTTTGGGCGTTTTTGGGGATATTGGGGGCTTTTCGAGGGGTTTTTCAGGGCTCTTGGGTGTTTTCTGAGGGTTTTTAGCGGTTTCGAGGGGTTTTGGGGGGTTATTTCGGGGTTTTCGAGGGTTCTATTGGGGTTTTTAGGGGTCTTTGGTGCTATTTATGGGCGTTTTAGGATCCCCTTTTGTGTTTTCAAGGCTTTTTTTCGGATTTTTTTAATCGTTCTTTTTTCGGGTTTGTAGGGCTTCGTCGGGGTTTTTATGGGTTTTTGAGGGGGGTGGCGGGGTTTTCGGGGGGTTTTTAGGGGTTTTCGAGGGGTCCTTCAGGGGCCTCCAAAGTTCTTTTTGACGGTCTTTAAAGGTATTTTTGGGCGTTTTTGGGGGATATTGGGGGCTTTTCGAGGGGTCTTTCAGGGCTCTTGGGTGTTTACAGAGGGTTTTTAGCGGTTCCGGGGGGTTTTAGGGGGTTATTTGGGGGTTTTCGAGGGTTCTGTTGGGGTTTTTAGGGGTTTTTGGGAGCCCCTTTTTTGTTTTCGAGGCTTTTTTCGGATTTTTTTAATCGTTCATTTTTTGGGTTTTTAGTGCTTCGTCGGGGTTTTTATGGGTTTTTGAGGGGGGTGGCGAGGTTTTCGAGGGTTATTAGTGCTTCGTCGGGTCCTTCAGGGGCCTCCAAAGTGTTTTTTGACGGTTCTTAAAGGTATTTTTGGGTGTTTTTGGGGATATTGGGGGCTTTTCGAGGGGTTTTTCAGGGCTCTGGGGTGTTTTCTGAGGGTTTTTAGCGGTTTCGAGGGATTTTGAGGGGTTATTTGGGGGTTTTCGAGGGTTCTGTTACGGTTTTTAGGGGTTTTTGGTGCTATTTATTGGTTTTTTAGGATTACCTTTTGTTTTTCCAAGGCTTTTTTCGGATTTTTTTTATCGTTCTTTTTTCGGGTTTTTAGGGCTTCGTCGGGGTTTTTCAAGGGGGTGGCGGGGTTTTCGGGGGGGTTTTTAGGGGCTTTTGAGGGTTTCCTCCAGGGGCCTCCAAAGTTCTTTTTGACGATCCTTAAAGGTATTTTTGGGCGTTTTTAAGGATATTGGGGACTTTTCGAGTGTTTTTCAGGGCTCTTGGGTGTTTTCTGAGGGTTTTTAGCAGTTTTGGTGGGTTTTAGGGGGTTGCTTCGGGGTTTTCGAGGGTTCTGTTGGGGTTTTTGGTGCTTTATATGGGTTTTTTTGGGGCCTCTTTTGTGTTTTCAAGGCTTTTTTTGGATTTTTTAATCGTTCTTTTTTCGGGTTTTTAGGGCTTCGTTGGGGTTTTTATGGGTTTTTGAGAGAGGTGGCGGGGTTTTTAGGGGGTTTCGAGGGGTCCTTCAGGGGCCTCTAAAGTTCTTTTTGACGGTCCTTAAAGGTGTTTTTGGGGATGTTGGGGGCTTTCCGAGGTGTCTTTCTTGGCTCTTGGGTGTTTTCTGAGGGTTTTTAGTGGATTCGAGGGGTTTTGGGCGGTTATTTCGGGGTTTTTGGGGGTTCTGTTGGGGTTTTTGGTGCTATTTATGGTTTTATTAGGATCCTCTTTTGTGTTTTCAAGGTTTTTTTTCGGATTTTTTTAATCTTTCTTTTTTTCGGGATTTTAGGGTTTCGTCGGGGTTTTTATGGGTTTTTGAGGGGGGTGTCTGGGTTTTCGGGGGTTTTTAGGGGTTTTTGAGGGTTTCCTTCAGGGCCTCCAAAGTGCTTTTTGACGGTCCTTAAATGTATTTTTGGGCGTTTTTGGGGATATTGGGGGCTTTTCGAGGGGTCTTTCAGGGCTCTTGGGTGTTTTTTGAGGGTTTTTAGCGGTTTCGAGGGTTTTGGGGGGTTATTTTGGGGTTTTCGAGGGTTCTGTTGGGGTTTTTAGGGGTTTTTGGGAGCCCCTTTTGTGTTTTCAAGGCTTTTTTCCGATTTTTTTAATCGTTCATTTTTTGGGTTTTTAGTGCTTCGTCGGGGTTTTTATGGGTTTTTTAGGGGGGTGGCGGGGTTTTCGGGGGGTTTTCAGGGGTCCTCAAAGGTATTTTTGGGCGTTTTTGGGGATATTGGGGGCTTTTCGAGGGGTCTTTCAGGGCTCTGGGGTGTTATCTGAGGGTTTTTAGCGGTTTCGAGGGGTTTTGAGGGGTTATTTGGGGGTTTTTGAGGGTTCTGTTGGGGTTTTTAGGGGTTTTTGGTGCTGTTTATGGGTTTTTTAGGAGCCCCTTTTGTATTTTCAAGGTTTTTTTGGATTTTTTTAATCGTTCTTTTTTCGGGTTTTGAAGGCTTCGTCGGGGTTTTTATGGGTTTTTGAGGGAGGTGGCGGGGTTTTCGGTGGTTTTTAGGGGGTTTCGAGGGGTCCTTCAGGGGCCTACAAAGTTCTTTTTGACGGTCCTTAAAGGTATTTTTGGGGATGTTGGGGGCTTTCCGAGGGGTCTTTCTTGGCTCTTGGGTGTTTAATGAGGGTTTTTAGCGGTTTCAAGGGGTTTTGGGGGGTTATTTCGGGGTTTTTGGGGGTTCTGTTGGGTTTTTTAGGGGTTTTTGGTGCTATTTATGGGTTTTTTAGGAACCCCTCTTGTATTTTCAAGGTCTTTTTCGGATTTTTTTAATCGTTCTTTTTTCGGGATTTTAGGGCTTCGTCAGGGTTTTTATGGGTTTTTGAGGGGGGTGGCGGGGTTTTTGGGGGTTTTTAGGGGCTTTCGAGGGGTCCTTCAGGGGCCTTTAAATTGCGTTTTGACGGTCCTTAAAGGTATTTTTGGTCGTTTTTGGGGATATTGGGGGCTTTTAGAGGGGTCTTTCAGGGCTCTTGGGTGTTTTCTGAGGGTTTTTAGCGGTTTTGAAGGGTTTTGGGGTTATTTCGGGCTTTTCGAGGGTTCTATTGCGGTTTTAGGGGTTTTTTGTGCTTCTTATGGGTTTTTTTGGAACCCCTTTTGTGTTTTCAAGGATTTTTTTTGGATATTTTTTAATCGTTCTTTTTTCGAGTTTTTAGGGTTTCGTTGGGGTTTTTATGGGTTTTTGAGGGGGGTGGCGGGGTTTTAAGGGCTTTTGAGGGGTCCTTCAGGGGACTCCAAAGTTCTTTTTGACGGTCCCTAAAGGTATTTTTGGGCGTTTTTGGGGATATTGGGGGATTTTCGAGGGGTCTTTCATGGCTCTTGGGTGTTTTCTGAGGGTTTTTAGCAGTTCTGGGGAGTTTTAGGGGGTTATTTCGGGGTTTTCGAGGGTTCTGTTGGGGTTTTTAAGGGTTTTTTGTGCTATTTATGGGTTTTTTTGGAGCCCCTTTTGTATTTTCAAGGTTTTTTTGGATTTTTTTAATCGTTCTTTTTTCGGGTTTTTAAGGCTTCGTCGGGGTTTTTATGGGTTTTTGAGGGAGGTGGCGGGGTTTTCAGTGGTTTTTAGGGGGTTTCGAGGGGTCCTTCAGGGGCCTACAAAGTTCTTTTTGACGGTTCTTAAAGGTATTTTTGGGGATGTTGGGGGCTTTCCGAGGGGTCTTTCTTGGCTCTTGGGTGTTTAATGAGGGGTTTTAGCGGTATCAAGGGGTTTTGGGGGGTTATTTCGGGGTTTTTGGGGGTTCTGTTGGGGTTTTTAGGGGTTTTTGGTGCTATTTATGGGTTTTTTAGGAACCCCTTTTGTATTTTCAAGGTCTTTTTCGGATTTTTTTAATCGTTCTTTTTTCGGGATTTTAGGGCTTCGTCGGGGTTTTTATGGGTTTTTGAGGGGGGTGGCGGGGTTTTTGGGGGTTTTTAGGGGCTTTCGAGGGGTCCTTCAGGGGCCTTTAAATTGCGTTTTGACGGTCCTTAAAGGTATTTTTGGTCGTTTTTGGGGATATTGGGGGCTTTTCGAGGGGTCTTTCAGGGCTCTTGGGTGTTTTCTGAGGGTTTTTAGCGGTTTTGAAGGGTTTTGGGGTTATTTCGGGCTTTTCGAGGGTTCTATTGGGGTATTTATGGGTTTTTAGGAGCCCATTTTGTGTTTTCAAGGTTTTTTTCAGATTTGTTTAATCGTTCATTTTTCGGGTTTTTAGTGTTTCGTCGGGGTTTTTATGGGTTTTTGAGGGGGGTGGCGAGGTTTTCGAGGGTTATTAGTGCTTCGTCGGGTCCTTCAAGGGCCTCCAAAGTGTTTTTTGACGGTTCTTAAAGGTATTTTTGGGTGTTTTTGGGGATATTGGGGGCTTTTCGAGGGGTTTTTCAGGGCTCTGGGGTGTTTTCTGAGGGTTTTTAGCGGTTTCGAGGGATTTTGGGGGGTTATTTGGGGGATTTCGAGGGTTCTGTTACGGTTTTTAGGGGTTTTTGGTGCTATTTATGGGTTTTTTAGGATTACCTTTTGTTTTTCCAAGGCTTTTTTCGGATTTTTTTTATCGTTCTTTTTTCGGGTTTTTAGGGCTTCGTCGGGGTTTTTCAGGGGGGTGGCGGGGTTTTCGGGGGGGTTTTTAGGGGCTTTTGAGGGTTTCCTTCAAGGGCCTCCAAAGTTCTTTTTGACGATCCTTAAAGGTATTTTTGGGTGTTTTTAAGGATATTGGGGACTTTTCGAGGGTTTTTCAGGGCTCTTGGGTGTTTTCTGAGGGTTTTTAGCAGTTTTGGTGGGTTTTAGGGGGTTGCTTCGGGGTTTTCGAGGGTTCTGTTGGGGTTTTTGGTGCTTTATATGGGTTTTTTTGGGGCCTCTTTTGTGTTTTCAAGGCTTTTTTTGGATTTTTTAATCGTTCTTTTTTCGGGTTTTTAGGGCTTCGTCGGGGTTTTTATGGGTTTTTGAGAGAGGTGGCGGGGTTTTTAGGGGGTTTCGAGGGGTCCTTCAGGGGCCTCTAAAGTTCTTTTTGACGGTCCTTAAAGGTGTTTTTGGGGATGTTGGGGGCTTTCCGAGGTGTCTTTCTTGGCTCTTGGGTGTTTTCTGAGGGTTTTTAGTGGATTCGAGGGGTTTTGGGGGGTTATTTCGGGGTTTTTGGGGGTTCTGTTGGGGTTTTTAGGGGTTTTTGGTGCTATTTATGGTTTTATTAGGATCCCTTTTGTGTTTTCAAGGTTTTTTTTCGGATTTTTTTAATCTTTCTTTTTTCGGGATTTTAGGGTTTCGTCGGGGTTTTTATGGGTTTTTGAGGGGGGTGTCTGGGTTTTCGGGGGTTTTTAGGGGTTTTTGAGGGTTTCCTTCAGGGGCCTCCAAAGTGCTTTTTGACGGTCCTTAAATGTATTTTTGGGCGTTTTTGGGGATATTGGGGGCTTTTCGAGGGGTCTTTCAGGGCTCTTGGGTGTTTTTTGAGGGTTTTTAGCGGTTTCGAGGGTTTTGGGGGGTTATTTTGGGGTTTTCGAGGGTTCTGTTGGGGTTTTTAGGGGTTTTTGGGAGCCCCTTTTGTGTTTTCAAGGCTTTTTTCCGATTTTTTTAATCGTTCATTTTTCGGGTTTTTAGTGTTTCGTCGGGGTTTTTATGGGTTTTTGAGTGGGGGTGGCGGGGTTTTCGAGGGTTTTTAGAGGGTTTCGAGGGGTTCTTCAGGGGCCTTCAAAGTGTTTTTGACGATCCTTAAAGGTATTTTTGGGTGTTTTTGGGGATATTTGGGGCTTTCCGAGGGGTCTTACAGGGCTCTGGGGTGTTTTCTGAGGGTTTTTAGCGGTTTCGAGGGGTTTTGGGGGGTTATTTGGGGGTTTTCGAGGGATCTGTTGGGGGGTTTTTAGGGGTTTTTGGTGCTGTTTATCGGTTTTTTAGGATCTCCTTTTGTGTTTTCAAGGCTTTTTTCGGATTTTTTAATCGTTCTTTTTTCGGGTTTTTAGGGCTTCGTCGAGGGGTTTTATGGGTTTTTGAGGGGGGTGGCGGGGTTTTCAGGTGTTTTTAGGGACTTTTGATGGTTTCCTTCAGGGGCCTCCAAAGTGCTTTTTGACGGTCCTTAAAGGTATTTTTGGGCGTTTTAGGGGATATTGGGGGCTTCGCGAGGGTCTTTCAGGGCTCTTGGGTGTTTTCTGAGAGTTTATAGTAGTTTTGGGTGGTTTTAGGGGGTTATTTCGGGGTTTTCGAGGGTTTCGTTGGGGTTTTAGGGGTTTTGGTGCTTTTTATGGGTTTTTTTGGAGCCCCTTTTGTGTTTTCAAGGTTTTTTTGGATTTTTTTAATCGTTCTTTTTTCGGGTTTTTAGAGATTCGTCGGGGTTTTTATGGGTTTTTGAGGGAGGTGGCGAGGTTTTTAGGGGGTTTTGAGGGGGGTGGCGGGGTTTTCGGGGGTTTTTAGGGGGGTTTCAAAGGGTCCTTCAGGGGCCTCCAGAGTTCTTTTTGACGGTCCTTAAAGGTATTTTCTGGGTGTTTTTGGGGATGTTGGGGGCTTTTCGAGGGGTCTTTCAGGGCTATTGGGTGTTTTCTGAGGGTTTTTAGCGGTTTTGAGGGGTTTTGGGGGGTTATTTCGGGGTTTTCGGGGGTTCTGTTGGGGTTTTTAGGGGTTTTTGGTGCTATTAATGGATTTTTTAGGACCCCCTTTTGTGTTTTCAAGGATTTTTTTCGGATTTTTTTAATCGTTCTTTTTTCGGGATTTTAGGGCTTCGTCGGGGTTTTTATGGGTTTTTTAAGGGGGTGACGGGGTTTTCGGGGGTTTTTAGGGGGTTTCGAGGGGTCCTTCAGGGGCCACCAAAGTTCTTTTTGACGGTCCTTAAAGGTATTTTTGGGCGTTTTTGGGGATATTGGCGGCTTTTCGAGGGGTCTTTCAGGGCTCTTGGGTATTTTTTAGGGTTTTTAGCGGTCTCGAGAGGTTTTGGGGGTTATTTCGGGGTTTTCGTGGGTTCTGTTGGGGTTCTTATGAGTTTCTAGGAGCCCCTTTTGTGTTTTCAAGGCTTTTTTCCGATTTTTTTAATCGTTTGTTTTTCGGGTTTTTAGTGCTTCGTCGGGGTTTTTATGGGTTTTTTAGGGGGTGGCGGGGTTTTCGGGTGGTTTTTAGGAGGTTTCGAGGGGTCCTTCAGGGGCCTCCAAAGTGCTTTTTGACGGTCCTCAAAGGTATTTTTGGGCATTTTTGGGGATATTGGGGGCTTTTCGAGGGGTCTTTCAGGGATCTGGGGTGTTTTCTGAGGGTTTTTAGCGGTTACGGGGGGTTTTAGGGGGTTATTTGGGGGTTTTCGAGGGTTCTGTAGGGGTTTTCGAGGGTTCTGTTGTGGTTTTTAGGGGTTTTTGGTGCTGTTTATGGGTTTCTTAGGATTCCCTTTTGTGTTTTTCAGGCTTTTTCAGACTTTTTTAATCGTTCTTTTTTCGGGTTTTTAGGGCTTCGTCGGGGGGTATTATGGGTTTTCGAGGGGGGTGGCGGGGTTTTCGGGGGTTTTTAGGGGCTTTTGAGGGTTTCCTTCAGGGGCCTCCAAAGTTCTTTTTGACGGTCCTTAAAGGTATTTTTTGAGAGTTTTTGGGGATATTGGGGGCTTTTCGAGGGTTTTTCAGGGCTCTTGGGTGTTTTCTGAGGGTTTCTAGCTGTTTTGTGGAGTTTTAGGGGGTTACTTCGGGGTTTTCGAGGGTTCTGTTGGGGTTTTTAGGGGTTTTTGGTGCTTTATGGGTTTTTTGGGAGCCCCTTTTGTGTTTTCAAGGCTTTTTTCGGATTTTTTAATCGTTCTTTTTTCGGGTTTTTAGAGCTTCGTCGGGGTTTTTATGGGTTTTTGAGTGAGGTGGCGGGATTTTCGGGGGTTTTTATTGGGATTCGAGGGGTCCTTCAGGGGGCCTCCAAAGTTCTTTTTGACGGTCCTCAAAGGTATTTTTGGGCATTTTTGGGGATATTGGGAGCTTTTCAAGGGGTCTTTCAGGGATCTTGGGTGTTTTCTGAGGGTTTTTACCGTTTTCTGGGGGTTTTGGGGGGTTATTTCGGGGTTTTCGAGGGTTCTGTTGGGGTTTTTAGGGGTTTTTGGTGCTATTTATGGGTATTTTAGGAGCCCCTTTGCTGTTTTCAAGGCTTTTTTCGGATTTTTTTAATCGTTCATTTTTCGGGTTTTTAGGGCTACGTCGGGGTTTTTATGGGTTTTTGTGGGGGTGGCGGGGTTTTCAGGGGGTTTAAGGGGGTTTCGAGGGGTCCTTCAGGGGCCTCCAAAGTGCTTGTTGACGGTCCTTAAAGGTATTTTTGGGCGTTATTGGGGATATTGGGTACTTTTCGAGGGGTCCTTCAAGGGCCTCCAAAGTGCTTGTTGACGGTCCTTAAATGTATTTTCGGGCGTTTTTGGGGATATTGGGGGCTTTTCGAGGGGTTTTTCACGGCTCTTGGGTGTTTTCTGAGGGTTTTTTAGCGGTTTCGAGGGGTTTTGGGGGGTTATTTCGGGGTTTTCGAGGGTTCTGTTGGGGTTTTTAAGGGTCTTTGGTGCTATTTATGGGGTTTTTTCGGGGTTTTGGGGGGTTATTTTGGGGTTTTCGCGCGGTGTGTTGGGGTTTTTTAGGGGTTTTTGGTGCTATTTATGGGTTTTTTGGGAGCCCTTTTTGTGTTTTCAAGGCTTTTTTAAGATTATTTTAATCGTTCTTTTTTCGGGTTTTTAGGGCTTCGTCGGGGATTTTATGGGCTTTTTAGGCGGGTGGCGTGGTTTTCGGGGGGTTTTAGGGGGTTTCGAGGGGACCTTCAGGGGCCTCCAAAGTTCTTTTTGACGGTCCTTAAAGGTATTTTTGGGCGTTTTTGGGGATATTGGGGGGTTTTCGAGGGGTCTTTCAGGGCTCTTGGGTGTTTTATGAGGGTTTTTAGCTGTTTCGAGGGGTTTTGGGGGGTTATTTTGGGGTTTTCGAGGGGTTTGTTGGGGGGTTTTTAGGGGTTTTTGGTTCTATTTATGGGTTTTATAGGAGCCCTTTTTGTGTTTTCAAGGCTTTTTTCAGATTATTTTAATCGTTCTTTTTTCGGGTTTTTAGGGCTTCGTCGGGGTTTTTATGGGTTTTTGAGGCGGGTGGCGTGGTTTTCGGGGGTTTTTAGGGGCTTTCGAGGGGTCCTTCAGGGGCCTCCAAAGTGCTTTTTGACGGTCCTTAAAGTTATTTTTTGGCGTTTTTGGGAATATTGGGGGGTTTTCGAGGGGTCTTTCAGGGCCCTTCGGTGTTTTCTGAGGGTTTTTAGCGTTTTCGAGGGCTTTTTGGGGGGTTATTTTGGGGTTTTCGAGGGGTTTGTTGGGGTTTTTAGGGGTTTTTGGTGCTATTTATGGGTTTTTTGGGATCCCCTTTTGTGTTTCCAAGGTTTTTTCGGATTTTTTTAATCGTTCTTTTTTCGGGTTTTTAGGGCTTCGTCGGGGTTTTTAAAGGTTTTTTAGGCGGGTGGCGTGGTTTTCGGGGTTTTTTAGGGGCTTTCGAGGCTTTCCTTCAAGGGCCTCCGAAGTGCTTTTTGACGGTCCTTAAAGGTATTTTTGGGCGTTTTTGGGGATATTGGGGGCTTTTCGAGGGGTCTTTCAAGGCTCTTGGGTGTTTTATGAGGGTTTTTAGCGGTTTCGAGGGGTTTTGGGGGGTTATTTTGGGGTTTTCGAGGGGTTTGTTGGGGGGTTTTTAGGGGTTTTTGGTTCTATTTATGGGTTTTATAGGAGCCCTTTTTGTGTTTTCAAGGCTTTTTTCAGATTATTTTAATCGTTCTTTTTTCGGGTTTTTAGGGCTTCGTCGGGGTTTTTATGGGTTTTTGAGGCGGGTGGCGTGGTTTTCGGGGTTTTTAGGGGCTTTCGAGGGGTCCTTCAGGGGCCTCCAAAGTGTTTTTTGACGGTCCTTAAAGTTATTTTTTGGCGTTTTTGGGAATATTGGGGGGTTTTCGAGGGGTCTTTCAGGGCCCTTCGGTGTTTTCTGAGGGTTTTTAGCGTTTTCGAGGGCTTATTGGGGGGTTATTTTGGGGTTTTTGAGGGGTTTGTTGGGGTTTTTAGGGGTTTTTGGTGCTATTTATGGGTTTTTTGGGATCCCCTTTTGTGTTTCCAAGGCTTTTTTCGGATTTTTTTAATCTTTCTTTTTTTCGGGTTTTTAGGGCTTCGTCGGGGTTTTTATGGGTTTTTTTGGCGGGTGGCGTGGTTTTCGGGGTTTTTTAGGGGCTTTCGAGGCTTTCCTTCAAGGGCCTCCAAAGTGCTTTTTGACGGTCCTTAAAGGTATTTTTTGGCGTTTTTGGGGATATTGGGGGCTTTTCGAGGGGTCTTTCAAGGCTCTTGGGTGTTTTATGAGGGTTTTTAGCGGTTTCGAGGGGTTTTGGGGGGTTATTTTGGGGTTTTCGAGGGGTTTGTTGGGGTTTTTAGGGGTTTTTGGTGCTGTTTATGGGTTTTTTGGAGCCCCTTTTGTGTTTTCAAGGCTTTTTTCGGATTATTTTAATCGTTCTTTTTTCGGGTTTTTAGGGCTCCGTCGGGGTTTTTATGGGTTTTTGAGGGGGGTGGCGTGGTTTTCGGGGGGTTTTAGGTGGTTTCGAGGGGTCCTTCAGGGGCCTCCAAAGTGCTTTTTGACGGTCTTTAAAGTTATTTTTGGGCGTTTTTGGGAATATTGGGGGCTTTTCGAGGGGTCTATCAGGGGCCTTGGGTGTTCTCTGTGGGTTTTTAGCGTTTTCGAGGGGTTTTGGGGGTTATTTCGGGGTTTTCGAGGGTTCTGTTGGGGTTTTTAGGGGTTTTTGGTACTATTTATTAGGATCCCCTTTTGTGTTTCCAAAGCTTATTTCAGATTTTTTTAATCGTTCTTTTTTCGGGTTTTTAGGGCTTCGTCGGGGTTTTTATGGGTTTTTAGGCGGGTGGCGTGGTTTTCGGGGGTTTTTAGGGGCTTTCGAGGGTTTCCTTAAGGGCCTCCAAAGTGCTTTTTGACGGTCCTTAAAGGTATTTTTGGGCGTTTTTGGGGATATTGGGGGCTTTTCGAGGGGTCTTTCAGGGCTCTCGGATGTTTTCTGAGGGTTTTTAGCGGTTTCGAGGGATTTTGGGGGGTTATTTCGGGGTTTTCGATGGTTCTGTTGGGGTTTTTGGTGCTGTTTATGGGTTTTTTGGAGCCCCTTTTGTGTTTTCAAGGCTTTTTTCGGATTATTTTAATCGTTCTTTTTTCGGGTTTTTAGGGCTTCGTCGGGGTTTTTATGGGTTTTTGAGGGGGGTCGCGGGGTTTTCGGGGGGTTTTTAGGGGGTTTCGAGGGGTCCTTCAGGGGCCTCCAAAGTGCTTTTTGACGGTCCTTAAAGTTATTTTTGGGCGTTTTTGGGAATATTGGGGGCTTTTCGAGGGGTCTATCAGGGCCCTTGGGTGTTCTCTGAGGGTTTTTAGCGTTTTCGAGGGGTTTTGGGGGGTTATTTCGGGGTTTTCGAGGGTTCTGTTGGGATTTTTAGGGGTTTTTTGGTACTATTTATTAGGATCCCCTTTTGTGTTTCCAAAGCTTATTTCGGATTTTTTTAATCGTTCTTTTTTCAGGTTTTTAGGGTTTCGTCGGGGTTTTTATGGGTTTTTAGGCGGGTGGCGTGGTTTTCGGGGGTTTTTAGGGGCTTTCGAGGGTTTCCTTCAAGGGCCTCCAAAGTGCTTTTTGACGGTCCTTAAAGTTATTTTTGGGCATTTTTGGGGATATTGGGGGCTTTTCGAGGGGTCTTTCAGGGCTCCTGGGTGTTTTCTGAGTGTTTTTAGCAATTTCGAGGGATTTTGGGGGGTTATTTCGGGGTTTTCGAGGGTTCTGTTGGGGTTTTTAGTGCTATTTATGGGGTTTTTTTGGTGCCCCTTTTGTGTTTTCAAGGACTTTTTTGGATTTTCTTAATCGTTCTTTTTTCGGGTTTTTAGGGCTTCGTCGGGGTTTTTATGGGTTTTTGAGGGGGGTCGCGGGGTTTTCGGGGAGTTTTTAGGGGGTTTCGAGGGGTCCTTCAGGGGCCTCCAAAGTGCTTTGTGACGGTTCTTAAAGTTATTTTTTGGCGTTTTTGGGAATATTGGGGGGTTTTCGAGGGGTTTTTCAGGGCCCTTCGGTGTTTTATGAGGGTTTTTAGCGTTTTCGAGGGGTTTTTGGGGGGTTATTTTGGGTTTTCGAGGGGTTTGTTGGGGTTTTTGGTGCTATTTATGGGTTTTTTGGGATCCCGTTTTGTGTTTCCAAGGCTTTTTTTGGATTTTTTAATCGTTCTTTTTTCGGGTTTTTAGGGCTTCGTCGGGGTTTTTATGGGTTTTTTAGGCGGGTGGCGTGGTTTTCGGGGTTTTTTAGGGGCTTTCGAGGGGACCTTCAGGGGCCTCCAAAGTGCTTTTTGACGGTCGTTAAAGGTATTTTTGGGCGTTTTTGGGGATATTGGGGGCTTTTCGAGGGGTCTTTCAAGGCTCTTGGGTGTTTTATGAGGGTTTTTAGCGGTTTCGAGGGGTTTTGGGGGGTTATTTTGGGGTTTTCGAGGGGTTTGTTGGGGGTTTTTAGGGGTTTTTGGTTCTATTTATGGGCTTTATAGGAGCCCTTTTTATGTTCTCAAGACTTTTTTCAGATTATTTTAATCGTTCTTTTTTCGGGTTTTTAGGGCTACGTCGGGGTTTTTATGGGTTTTTGAGGTGGGTGGTGTGGTTTTCGGGGGTTTTTAGGGGCTTTCGAGGGGTCCTTCAGGGGCCTCCAAAGTGCTTTTTGACGGTCCTTAAAGTTATTTTATGGCGTTTTTGGGAATATTGGGGGGTTTTCGAGGGGTCTTTCAGGGCCCTTCGGTGTTTTCTGAGGGTTTTTAGCGTTTTCGAGGGCTTATTGGGGGGTTATTTTGGGGTTTTCGAGGGTTCTGTTGGGGTTTTTAGGGGTTTTTGGTGCTATTTATGGGTTTTTTAGGATCCCTTTTGTGTTTCCAATGCTTTTTTCGGATTTTTTTAATCGTTCTTTTTTCGGGTTTTTAGGGCTTCGTCGGGGTTTTTATGGGTTTTTTAGGCGGGTGGCGTGGTTTTCGGGGTTTTTTAGGGCGTTTCGAGGGTTTCATTCAAGGGCCTCTAAAGTGCTTTTTGACGGTCCTTAAAGGTATTTTTGGGCGTTTTTGGGGATATTGGGGGCTTTTCGAGGTGTCTTTCAGGGCTCTCGGATGTTTTCTAAGGGTTTTTAGCGGTTTCGAGGGGTTTTGGGGGGTTATTTCGGGGTTTTCGAGGGGTTTGTTGTGGGTTTTTAGGGGTTTTTGGTTCTATTTATGGGTTTTATAGGAGCCCTTTTATTGTTTTCAAGGCTTTTTTCAGATTATTTTAATCGTTCTTTTTTCAGGTTTTTAGGGCTTCGTCGGGGTTTTTATGGGTTTTTGAGGCGGGTGGCGTGGTTTTCGGGGATTTTTAGGGGCTTTCGAGGGGTCCTTCAGGGGCCTCCAAAATTTCTTTTTGACGGTCCTTAAAGTTATTTTTTGGCGTTTTTGGGAATATTGGGGGGTTTTCGAGGGGTCTTTCAGGGCCCTTCGGTGTTTTCTGAGGGTTTTTAGCGTTTTTGAGGGTTTATTGGGGGGTTATTTTGGGATTTTCGAGGGGTTTGTTGGGGTTTTTAAGGGTTTTTGGTGCTATTTATGGGTTTTTTAGGATCCCCTTTTGTGTTTCCAAGGCTTTTTTCTGATTTATTCAATCGTTCTTTTTTCAGTTTTTTAGGGTTTCGTCGGGGTTTTTATGGGTTTTTGAGGGGGTGGCGGGGTTTTCGGGGGTTTTTAGAGGCTTTCGCAGGGTCCTTCAGGGGCCTCCAAATTGCGTTTTGACGGTCCTTAAAGGTATTTTTGGTCGTTTTTGGGGATATTGGGGGCTTTTCGAGGGGTCTTTCAGGGCTCTTGGGTGTTTTCTGAGGGTTATTAGCGGTTTCGAGGGGTTTTGGGGTTATTTCTGGCTTTTCGAGGGTTCTGTTGTGGTTTTTATCGGTTTTTAGGATCCCCTTTTGCGTTTTCAAGGATTTTTTTCGGATTTTTTTAATCGTTCTTTTTTCGGGATTTTAGTGCTTCGTCGGGGTTTTTATGGGTTTTTGAAGGGGGTGACGGGGTTTTGGGGGGTTTTTAGGGGGTTTCGAAGGGTCCTTCAGGGGCCTCCAAAGTGCTTTTTGACGGTCCTTAAAGTTATTTTATGGCGTTTTTGGGAATATTGGGGGGTTTTCGAGGGGTCTTTCAGGGCCCTTCGGTGTTTTCTGAGGGTTTTTAGCGTTTTCGAGGGCTTATTGGGGGGTTATTTTGGGGTTTTCGAGGGTTCTGTTGGGGTTTTTAGGGGTTTTTGGTGCTATTTATGGGTTTTTTAGGATCCCTTTTGTGTTTCCAATGCTTTTTTCGGATTTTTTTAATCGTTCTTTTTTCGGGTTTTTAGGGCTTCGTCGGGGTTTTTATGGGTTTTTTAGGGGGGGTGGCGTGGTTTTCGGGGTTTTTTAGGGGGTTTCGAGGGGTCCTTCAGGGGCCTCCAAAATTTCTTTTTGACGGTCCTTAAAGTTATTTTTTGGCGTTTTTGGGAATATTGGGGGGTTTTCGAGGGGTCTTTCAGGGCCCTTCGGTGTTTTCTGAGGGTTTTTAGCGTTTTCGAGGGCTTATTGGGGGGTTATTTTGGGGTTTTCGAGGGGTTTGTTTGGGTTGTTAGGGGTTTTTGGTGCTATTTATGGGTTTTTTGGGATCCCCTTTTGTGTTTCCAAGGCTTTTTTCTGATTTATTCAATCGTTCTTTTTTCGGGTTTTTAGGGTTTCGTCGGGGTTTTTATGGGTTTTTGAGGGGGGTGGCGGGGTTTTCGGGGGTTTTTAGAGGCTTTCGAGGGGTCCTTCAGGGGCCTCCTAATTGCGTTTTGACGGTCCTTAAAGGTATTTTTGGTCGTTTTTGGGGATATTGGTGGCTTTTCGAGGGGTCTTTCAGGGCTCTTGGGTGTTTTCTGAGGGTTATTAGCGGTTTCGAGGGGTTTTGGGGTTATTTCTGGCTTTTCGAGGGTTCTGTTGTGGTTTTTATGGGTTTTTAGGAGCCCCTTTTGTGTTTTCAAGGCTTTTTTCGGATTTTTTTAATCGTTCATTTTTCGGGTTTTTAGTGTTTCGTCGGGGTTTTTATGGGTTTTTGAAGGGGGTGGCGGGGTTTTCGAGGGTTTTTAGGGGGTTTCGAGGGGTTCTTCAGGGGCCTCCAAAGTGTTTTTTACGGTCCTTAAAGGTATTTTTGGGTGTTTTTGGGGATATTTGGGGATTTTCGAGGGGTCTTTCAGGGCTCTGGGGTGTTTTCTGAGGGTTTTAGCGGTTCCGAGGGGTTTTGGGGGGTTATTTGGGGGTTTTCGAGGGTTCTGTTGGGGTTTTTGGTGCTATTTATGGGTTTTTTAGGATCTCCTTTTGTGTTTTCAAGGCTTTTTTCAGATTTTTTTAATCGTTCTTTTTTCGGGTTTTTAGGGCTTCGTCGGGGTGTTTATGGGTTTTTGAGGGGGGTGGCGGGGTTTTCGGGGTTTTTAGGGGCTTTTGAGGGTATCCTTCAAGGGCCTCCAAAGTTCTTTTTGACGGTCCTTAAAGGTGTTCTTGGGCGTTTTTGGGGATATTGGGGGCTTTTCGAGGGTTTTTCAGGGCTCTTGGGTGTTTTCTGAGGGTTTATAACAGTATTGGGTGGTTTTAGGGGGTTATTTCGGGGTATTCGAGGGTTCCGTTGGAGTTTTTAGGGGTTTTTTGTGCTATTTATGGGTTTTTAAGGAGCCCTTTTTGTGTTTTCAAGACTTTTTTCGGATTTTTTTAATCGTTCTTTTTTCGGGTTTTTAGGGCTTCGTCGGGGTTTTTATGGGTTTTTGAGGCGGGTGGCGTGGTTTTCGGGGGTTTTTAGGGGCTTTCGAGGGGTCCTTCAGGGGCCTCCAAAGTGCTTTTTGACGGTCCTTAAAGTTATTTTATGGCGTTTTTGGGAATATTGGGGGGTTTTCGAGGGGTCTTTCAGGGCCCTTCGGTGTTTTCTGAGGGTTTTTAGCGTTTTCGAGGGCTTATTGGGGGGTTATTTTGCGGTTTTCGAGGGTTCTGTTGGGGTTTTTAGGGGTTTTTGGTGCTATTTATGGGTTTTTTAGGATCTCCTTTTGTGTTTTCAAGGCTTTTTTTCGGATTTTTTTAATCGTTCTTTTTTCGGGTTTTTAGGGCTTCGTCGGGGTTTTTATGGGTTTTTGAGGCGGGTGGCGTGGTTTTCGGGGGTTTTTAGGGGCTTTCGAGGGGTCCTTCAGGGGCCTCCAAAGTGCTTTTTGACGGTCCTTAAAGTTATTTTATGGCGTTTTTGGGAATATTGGGGGGTGTTCGAGGGGTCTTTCAGGGCCCTTCGGTGTTTTCTGAGGGTTTTTAGCGTTTTCGAGGGCTTATTGGGGGGTTATTTTGGGGTTTTCGGGGGTTCTGTTGGGGTTTTTAGGGGTTTTTGGTGCTATTAATGGGTTTTTTAGGATCCCCTTTTGTGTTTTCAAGGATTTTTTTCGGATTTTTTTAATCGTTCTTTTTTCGGGATTTTAGGGCTTCGTCGGGGTTTTTATGGGTTTTTGAGGCGGGTGGCGTGGTTTTCGGGGGTTTTTAGGGGCTTTCGAGGGGTCCTTCAGGGGCCTCCAAAGTGCTTTTTGACGGTCCTTAAAGTTATTTTATGGCGTTTTTGGGAATATTGGGGGGTTTTCGAGGGGTCTTTCAGGGCCCTTCGGTGTTTTCTGAGGGTTTTTAGCGTTTTCGAGGGCTTATTGGGGGGTTATTTTGGGGTTTTCGGGTTTGGGTTTTTAGTGCTATTAATGGATTTTTTAGGATCCCCTTTTGTGTTTTCAAGGATTTTTTTCGGATTTTTTTAATCGTTCTTTTTTCGGGATTTTAGGGCTTCGTCGGGGTTTTTATGGGTTTTTGAAGGGGGTGGCGTGGTTTTCGGGGTTTTTAGGGGGTTTTGAGGGTATCCTTCAAGGGCCTCCAAAGTTCTTTTTGACGGTCCTTAAAGGTGTTCTTGGGCGTTTTTGGGGATATTGGGGGCTTTTCGAGGGTTTTTCAGGGCTCTTGGGTGTTTTCTGAGGGTTTATAACAGTATTGGGTGGTTTTAGGGGGTTATTTCGGGGTATTCGAGGGTTCCGTTGGAGTTTTTAGGGGTTTTTTGTGCTATTTATGGGTTTTTAAGGAGCCCTTTTTGTGTTTTCAAGACTTTTTTCGGATTTTTTAATCGTTCTTTTTTCGGCTTTTTAGGGCTTCGTCGGGGTTTTTATGGGTTTTTGAGGCGGGTGGCGTGGTTTTCGGGGGTTTTTAGGGGCTTTCGAGGGGTCCTTCAGGGGCCTCCAAAGTGCTTTTTGACGGTCCTTAAAGTTATTTTATGGCGTTTTTGGGAATATTGGGGGGTTTTCGAGGGGTCTTTCAGGGCCCTTCGGTGTTTTCTGAGGGTTTTTAGCGTTTTCGAGGGCTTATTGGGGGGTTATTTTGGGGTTTTCGGGGGTTCTGTTGGGGTTTTTAGGGGTTTTTGGTGCTATTAATGGATTTTTTAGGATCCCCTTTTGTGTTTTCAAGGATTTTTTTCGGATTTTTTTAATCGTTCTTTTTTCGGGATTTTAGGGCTTCGTCGGGGTTTTTATGGGTTTTTGAAAGGGGTGACGGGGTTTTGGGGGGTTTTTAGGGGGTTTCGAGGTGTCCTTCAGGGGCCTCCAAAGTTCTTTTTGACGGTCCTTAAAGGTATTTTTGGGCGTTTTTGGGGATATTGGGGGCTTTTCGAGGGGTCTTTCAGGGCTCTTGGGTATTTTTTAGGGTTTTTAGCGGTCTCGAGAGGTTTTGGGGGTTATTTCGGGGTTTTCGTGGGTTCTGTTGGGGTTTTTATGAGTTTCTAGGAGCCCCTTTTGTGTTTCCAAGGCTTTTTTCCGATTTTTTTAATCGTTTGTTTTTCGGGTTTTTAGTGCTTCGTCGGGGTTTTTATGGGTTTTTTAGGGGGTGGCGGGGTTTTCGGGTGGTTTTTAGGAGGTTTCGAGGGGTCCTTCAGGGGCCTCCAAAGTGCTTTTTGACGGTCCTCAAAGGTATTTTTGGGCGTTTTTGGGGATATTGGGGGCTTTTCGAGGGGTCTTTCAGGGCTCTGGGGTGTTTTCTGAGGGTTTTTAGCGGTTACGGGGGGTTTTAGGGGGTTATTTGGGGGTTTTCGAGGGTTCTGTTGTGGATTTTAGGGGTTTTTGGTGCTGTTTATGGGTTTCTTAGGATTCCCTTTTGTGTTTTTCGGGCTTTTTCAGACTTTTTTAATCGTTCTTTTTTCGGGTTTTTAGGGCTTCGTCGGGGGGTATTATGGGTTTTCGAGGGGGGTGGCGGGGTTTTCGGGGGTTTTTAGGGGCTTTTGAGGGTTTCCTTCAGGGGCCTCCAAAGTTCTTTTTGACGGTCCTTAAAGGTATTTTTTGAGAGTTTTTGGGGATATTGGGGGCTTTTCGAGGGTTTTTCAGGGCTCTTGGGTGTTTTCTGAGGGTTTCTAGCAGTTTGTGGGGTTTTAGGGGGTTACTTCGGGGTTTTCGAGGGTTCCGTTGGGGTTTTTAGGGGTTTTTGGTGCTTTATGGTTTTTTTTGGAGCCCCTTTTGTGTTTTCAAGGTTTTTTTCGGATTTTTTTAATCGTTCTTTTTTCGGGTTTTTAGGGCTTCGTCGGGGTTTTTATGGGTTTTTGAGGCGGGTGGCGTGGTTTTCGGGGGTTTTTAGGGGCTTTCGAGGGGTCCTTCAGGGGCCTCCAAAGTGCTTTTTGACGGTCCTTAAAGTTATTTTATGTCGTTTTTGGGAATATTGGGGGGTTTTCGAGGGGTCTTTCAGGGCCCTTCGGTGTTTTCTGAGGGTTTTTAGCGTTTTCGAGGGCTTATTGGGGGGTTATTTTGGGGTTTTCGGGGGTTCTGTTGGGGTTTTTAGGGGTTTTTGGTGCTATTAATGGATTTTTTAGGATCCCCTTTTGTGTTTTCAAGGATTTTTTTCGGATTTTTTTAATCGTTCTTTTTTCGGGATTTTAGGGCTTCGTCGGGGTTTTTATGGGTTTTTGAAGGGGGTGACGGGGTTTTGGGGGGTTTTTAGGGGGTTTCGAGGGGTCCTTCAGGGGCCTCCAAAGTTCTTTTTGACGGTTCTTAAAGGTATTTTTGGGCGTTTTTGGGGATATTGGGGGCTTTTCGAGATGTCTTTCAGGGCTCTTGGGTATTTTTTAGGGTTTTTAGCGGTCTCGAGAGGTTTTGGGGGTTATTTCGGGGTTTTCGTGGGTTCTGTTGGGGTTTTTATGAGTTTCTAGGAGCCCCTTTTGTGTTTTCAAGGCTTTTTTTCCGATTTTTTTAATCGTTTGTTTTTCGGGTTTTTAGTGCTTCGTCGGGGTTTTTATGGGTTTTTTAGGGGGTGGCGGGGTTTTCGGGTGGTTTTTAGGAGGTTTCGAGGGGTCCTTCAGGGGCCTCCAAAGTGCTTTTTGACGGTCCTCAAAGGTATTTTTGGGCGTTTTTGGGGATATTGGGGGCTTTTCAAGGGGTCTTTCAGGGCTCTGGGGTGTTTTCTGAGGGTTTTTAGCGGTTACGGGGGGTTTTAGGGGGTTATTTGGGGGTTTTCGAGGGTTCTGTTGTGGTTTTTAGGGGTTTTTGGTGCTGTTTATGGGTTTCTTAGGATTCCCTTTTGTGTTTTTCAGGCTTTTTCAGACTTTTTTAATCGTTTTTTTTTCGGGTTTTTAGGGCTTCGTCGGGGGGTATTATGGGTTTTCGAGGGGGGTGGCGGGGTTTTCGGGGGTTTTTAGGGGCTTTTGAGGGTTTCCTTCAGGGGCCTCCAAAGTTCTTTTTGACGGTCCTTAAAGGTATTTTTTGAGAGTTTTTGGGGATATTGGGGGCTTTTCGAGGGTTTTTCAGGGCTCTTGGGTGTTTTCTGAGGGTTCCTAGCAGTTTGTGGGGTTTTAGGGGGTTACTTCGGGGTTTTCGAGGGTTCTGTTGGGGTTTTTAGGGGTTTTTGGTGCTTTATGGTTTTTTTTGGAGCCCCTTTTGTGTTTTCAAGGTTTTTTTCGGATTTTTTAATCGTTCTTTTTTCGGGTTTTTAGAGCTTCGTCGGGGTTTTTATGGGTTTTTGAGTGAGGTGGCGGGATTTTCGGGGGTTTTTATTGGGATTCGAGGGGTCCTTCAGGGGGCCTCCAAAGTTCTTTTTGACGGTCCTCAAAGGTATTTTTGGGCATTTTTGGGGATATTGGGGGCTTTTCAAGGGGTCTTTCAGGGATCTTGGGTGTTTTCTGAGGGTTTTTACCGTTTTCTGGGGGTTTTGGGGGGTTATTTGGGGGTTTTCGAGGGTTCTGTTGGGGTTTTTAGGGGTTTTTGGTGCTATTTATGGGTAATTTAGGAGCCCCTTTGCTGTTTTCAAGGCTTTTTTCGGATTTTTTTAATCGTTCATTTTTTGGGTTTTTAGGGCTACGTCGGGGTTTTTATGGGTTTTTGTGGGGGGTGGCGGGGTTTACAGGGGGTTTAAGGGGGTTTCGAGGGGTCCTTCAGGGGCCTCCAAAGTGCTTGTTGACGGTCCTTAAAGGTATTTTTGGGCGTTATTGGGGATATTGGGGGCTTTTCGAGGGGTCCTTCAAGGGCCTCCAAAGTTCTTTTTGACGGTCCTTAAAGGTATTTTTGGGCGTTTTTGGGGATATTGGGGGCTTTTCGAGGGGTCTTTTAGGGCTCTTGGGTGTTTTTTGAGGATTTTTAGCGGTCTCGAGGGGTTTTGGGGGTTATTTCGGGGTTTTCGTGGGTTCTGTTGGGGTTTTTATGGGTTTTTAGGAGCCCCTTTGCTGTTTTCAAGGCTTTTTTCGGATTTTTTTAATCGTTCATTTTTCGGGTTTTTAGTGCTCGTCGGGGTTTTTATGGGTTTTTAGGTGGGTGGCGGGGTTTTCGGGGGTTTCGAGGGGTCCTTCAGGGGCCTCCAAAGTGCTTGTTGACGGTCCTTAAAGGTATTTTTGGGCGTTTTTGGGGATATTGGGGGCTTTTCGAGGGGTCTTTCAGGGCTCTGGGGTGTTTTCTGAGGGTTTTAGCGGTTTCGAGGCGTTTTGGCTTGTTATTTGGGGGTTTTCGAGGGTTCTGTTGGGATTTTTAGGGGTTTTTGGTGCTGTTTATGGGTTTTTTAGGATCCCTTTTTGTGTTTTCAAGGCTTTTTTCAGATTTTTTTAATCGTTCTTTTTTCGGGTTTTTAGGGCTTCGTCGGGGGGGTTTTATGGGTTTTTGAGGGGGGTGGCGGGGTTTTCGGGGGTTTTTAGGGGCTTTTGAGGGTTTCCTTCAGGGGTCTCCAAAGTGCTTTTTGACGGTCCTTAAAGGTATTTTTGGGCGTTTTAGGGGATATTGAGGGCTTCTCGAGGGGTCTTTCAGGGCTCTTGGGTGTTTTCTGAGGGTTTTTAGCAGTTTTGAGGGGTTTTGGGAGGTTATTTCGTGGTTTTCGAGGGTTCTGTTGCGGTTTTAGGGGTTTTTTGTGCTTTTTATGGGTTTTTTTGGAACCCCTTTTGTGTTTTCAAGGATTTTTTTGAATATTTTTTAATCGTTCTTTTTTCGAGTTTTTAGGGTTTCGTCGGGGTTTTTATGGGTTTTTGAGGGGGGTGGCGGGGTTTTAATGGCTTTTGAGGGGTCCTTCAGGGGCCTCCAAAGTTCTTTTTGACGGTCCTTAAAGCTATTTTTGGGCGTTTTTGGGGATATTGGGGGATTTTCGAGGGGTCTTTCATGGCTCTTGGGTGTTTTCTGAGGGTTTTTAGCAGTTTTGGAGGGTTTTAGGGGGTTATTTCGGGGTTTTCGAGGGTTCCATTGGGGTTTTTAAGGGTTTTTTGTGCCATATATGGGTTTGTTTGGAGCTCCTTTTGTGTTTTCAAGGTTTTTTTGGATTTTTTTAATCGTTCTTTTTTCGGGTTTTTAGGGCTTCGTCGGGGTTTTTATGGGTTTTTGAGGGAGGTGGCGGGGTTTTCGGTGGTTTATAGGGGGTTTCGAGGGGTTATTCAGGGGCCTTTAAATTGCGTTTTGACGGTCCTTAAAGGTATTTTTGGTCGTTTTTGGGGATATTGGGGGCTTTTCGAGGGGTCTTTCAGGGCTCTTGGGTGTTTTCTGAGGGTTTTTAGCGGTTTCGAGGGGTTTTGGGTTATTTCGGGCTTTTCGAGGGTTCTATTGGGGGTTTTTATGGGTTTTTAGGAGCCCATTTTGTGTTTTCAAGCCTTTTTTCAGATTTGTTTAATCGTTCATTTTTCGGGTTTTTATTGTTTCGTCGGGGTTTTTATGGGTTTTTGAGGGGGGTGGCGTGGTTTTCGAGGGGGGTGGCGGGGTCCTTCAGGGGCCTCCAAAGTTCTTTTTGTCGGTCTTTAAAGGTATTTTTTGGGTGTTTTTGGGGATGTTGGGGGCTTTTCGAGGGGTCTTTCAGGGCTCTTGGTTGTTTTCTGAGGGTTTTTAGCGGTTTCGAGGGGTTTTGGGGGGTTTCGAGGGGTTTTCGGGAGTCCTGTTGGGGTTTTTAGGGGTTTTTGGTGCTATTTATGGATTTTTTAGGATCCCCTTTTGTGTTTTCAAGGTTTTTTTTCGGATTTTTTTAATCGTTCTTTTTTCGGGATTTTAGGGCTTCGTCGGGGTTTTTATGGGTTTTTGAAGGGGGTGGCGGGGTTTTCGGGGGCTTTTAGGGGGGTTTCGAGGGGTCCTTCAGGGGACTCCAAAGTTTTTTTTGACGGTCCTTAAAGGTATTTTTGGGCGTTTTTGGGGGATATTGGGGGCTTTTCGAGGGGTCTTTCAGGGCTCTGGGGTGTTTACAGAGGGTTTATAGCGGTTACGGGGGGTTTTAGGGGGTTATTTGGGGGTTTTCGAGGGTTCTGTTGGGGTTTTTAGGGGTTTTTGGTGCTGTTTATGGGTTTCTTAGGATTCCCTTTTGTGTTTTCCATGCTTTTTTCAGATTTTTTTAATCGTTCTTTTTTCGGGTTTTTAGGGCTTCGTCGGGGGGTTTTATGGCTTTTTGAGGGGGGTGGCGGGGTTTTTAGGGGATTTTGAGGGTTTCCTTCAGGGGCCTCCAAAGTTCTTTTTGACGGTCCTTAAAGGTATTTTTTGAGCGTTTTTGGGGATATTGGGGTTTTTCGAGGGTTTTTCAGGTCTCTTGAGTGTTTTCTGAGGGTTCTAGCAGTTTTGTGGGGTTTTAGGGGTTTACTTCGGGGTTTTCGGGGGTTTTAGGGGTTTTTGGTGCTTTATGGGTTTTTTTGGAACCCCTTTTGTGTTTTCAAGGCTTTTTTCGGATTTTTTTAATCGTTCTTTTTTCGGGTTTTTAGGGCTTCGTCGTGGTTTGTATGGGTTTTTGAGGGAGGTGGCGGGGTTTTCGGGGGTTTTTATTGGGATTCGAGGGGTCCCTCAGGGGGCCTCCAAAGTAATTTTTGACGGTCCTCAAATTTATTTTTGGGCGTTTTTGGGGATATTGGGGGCTTTTCGAGGGGTCTTTCAGGGCTCTGGGGTGTTTTCTGAGGGTTTTTACCGTTTCCTAGGGGTTTTGGGGGGTTATTTGGGGGTTTTCGAGGGTTCTGTTGGGGTTTTTAGGGGTTTTTGATGCTATTTATGGGATTTTTAGGAGCCCCTTTTGTGTTTTCAAGGTGTTTTTCGGAATTTTTTAATCGTTCATTTTTCGGGTTTTTAGGGCTACGTCGGGGTTTTTATGGGTTTTTGTGGGGGGTGGCGGGGTTTTCAGGAGGTTTAAGGGGGTTTCGAGGGGTCCTTCAGGGGCCTCCAAAGTGCTTGTTGACGGTCCTTAAAGGTATTTTTGGGCGTTTGTGGGGATTTTGGGGGCTTTTCGAGGGGTTTTTCAGGGCTCTTGGGTGTTTTCTGAGGGTTTTTAGCGGTTTCGAGGGGTTTTGGGGGGTTATTTCGGGGTTTTCGAGGGTTCTGTTGGGGTTTTTAGGGGTCTTTGGTGCTATTTATGGGCGTTTTAGGATCCCCTTTTGTGTTCTTTTTTTCGGATTTTTTTAATCGTTCTTTTTTCGGGTTTGCAGGGCTTCGTCGGGGTTTTTATGGGTTTTTGAGAGGGGTGGCGGGGTTTTCGGGGGGTTTTTAGGGGCTTTCGAGGGGTCCTTCAGGGGCCTCCAAATTGCGTTTTGACGGTCCTTAAAGGTATTTTTGGTCGTTTTTGGGGATATTGGGGGCTTTTCGAGGGGTCTTTCAGGGCTCTTGGGTGTTTTCAGAGGGTTTTTAGCGGTTTCGAGGGGTTTTGGGGGTTATTTCGGGCTTTTCGAGGGTTCTGTTGGGGGTTTTTATGGGTTTTTAGGAGCCCCTTTTGTGTTTTCGAGGCTTTTTTCGGATTTTTTTAATCGTTCATTTTTTGGGTTTTTAGTGCTTCGTCGGGGTTTGTATGGGTTTTTTAGGGGGGTGGCGAGGTTTTCGAGGGTTTTTAGGGGGTTTCGAGGGGTCCTTCAGGGGCCTCCAAAGTGTTTTTTGACGGTTCTTAAAGGTATTTTTGGGGATATTGGGGGCTTTTCGAGGGGTTTTTCAGGGCTCTGGGGTGTTTTCTGAGGGTTTTTAGCGGTTTCGAGGGATTTTGGGGGGTTATTTGGGGGTTTTCGAGGGTTCTGTTAGGGTTTTTAGGGGTTTTTGGTGCTATTTATGGGTTTTTTAGGATTACCTTTTGTGTTTCCAGGGCTTTTTTTGGATTTTTTTTATCGTTCTTTTTTCGGGTTTTTAGGGCTTCGTCGGGTTTTTTTAGGTGGGTGGCGGGGTTTTTGGGGGGTTTTTTTGGGGCTTTTGAGGGTTTCCTTCAGGGGCCTCCAAAGTTCTTTTTGACGATCCTTAAAGGTATTTTTGGGCGTTTTTAAGGATATTGGGGACTTTTCGAGGGTTTTTCAGGGCTCTTGGGTGTTTTCTGAGGGTTTTTAGCAGTTTTGGTGGATTTTAGGGGGTTGCTTCGGGGTTTTCGAGGGTTCTTTTGGGGTTTTTGGTGCTTTATATGGGTTTTTTTGGAGTCTCTTTTGTGTTTTCAAGGCTTTTTTTGGATTTTTTAATCGTTCTTTTTTCGGGTTTTTAGGGCTTCGTCGGGGTTTTTATGGGTTTTTGAGGGAGGTGGCGGGGTTTTTAGGGGGTTTCGAGGGGTCCTTCAGGGGCCTCTAAAGTTCTTTTTTACGGTCCTTAAAGGTGTTTTTGGGTATGTTGGGGGCTTTCCGAGGTGTCTTTCTTGGCTCTTGGGTGTTTTCTGAGGGTTTTTAGTGGATTCGAGGGGTTTTGGGGGGTTATTTCGGGGTTTTTGGGGGTTCTGTTGGGGTTTTTAGGGGTTTTTGGTGCTATTTATGGTTTTATTAGGATCCCTTTTGTGTTTTCAAGGTTTTTTTTCGGATTTTTTTAATCTTTCTTTTTTCGGGATTTTAGGGTTTCGTCGGGGTTTTTATGGGTTTTTGAGGGGGGTGTCTGGGTTTTCGGGGGTTTTTAGGGGTTTTCGGGTGTTTTTATGGGTTTTTGAAGGGGGTGGCGTGGTTTTCGGGGGTTTTTAGGGGGTTTCGAGGGGTCCTTCAGGGGCCTTCAAAGTGTTTTTGACGATCCTTAAAGGTATTTTTGGGTGTTTTTGGGGATATTTGGGGCTTTCCGAGGGGTCTTACAGGGCTCTGGGGTGTTTTCTGAGGGTTTTTAGCGGTTTCGAGGGGTTTTGGGGGGGTTATTTGGGGGTTTTCGAGGGATCTGTTGGGGGTTTTTAGGGGTTTTTTGTGCTGTTTATCGGTTTTTTAGGATCTCCTTTTGTGTTTTCAAGGCTTTTTTCGGATTTTTTAATCTTCCTTTTTCGGGTTTTTAGGGCTTCGTCGGGGGGTTTTATGGGTTTTTGAGGGGGGTGGCGGGGTTTTCAGGTGTTTTTAGGGGCTTTTGATGGTTTCCTTCAGGGGCCTCCAAAGTGTTTTTTGACGGTCCTTAAAGTTATTTTTGGGCGTTTTAGGGGATATTGGGGGCTTCTCGAGGGTCTTTCAGGGCTCTTGGGTGTTTTCAGAGAGTTTATAGTAGGTTTGGGTGGTTTTAGGGGGTTATTTCGGGGTTTTCGAGGGTTCTGTTGGGATTTTAGGGGTTTTGGTGCTTTTTATGGGTTTTTTTGGAGCCCCTTTTGTGTTTTCAAGGTTTTTTTGGATTTTTTTAATCGTTTTTTTTTCGGGTTTTTAGAGCTTCGTCGGGGTTTTTATGGGTTTTTGAGGGAGGTGGCGAGGTTTTTAGGGGGTTTTGAGGGGGGTGGCGGGGTTTTTCGGGGGTTTTTAGGGGGGTTTCAAAGGGTCCTTCAGGGGCCTCCAGAGTTCTTTTTGACGGTCCTTAAAGGTATTTTCTGGGTGTTTTTGGGGATGTTGGGGGCTTTTCGAGGGGTCTTTCAGGGCTATTGGGTGTTTTCTGAGGGTTTTTAGCGGTTTTGAGGGGTTTTGGGGGGTTATTTCGGGGTTTTCGGGGGTTCTGTTGGGGTTTTTAGGGGTTTTTGGTGCTGTTAATGGATTTTTTAGGATCCCCTTTTGTGTTTTCAAGGATTTTTTTCGGATTTTTTTAATCGTTCTTTTTTCGGGATTTTAGGGCTTCGTCGGGGTTTTTATGGGTTTTTGAAGGGGGTGACGGGGTTTTCGGGAGGTTTTTAGGGGGTTTCGAGGGATCCTTCAGGGGCCTCCAAAGTTCTTTTTGACGGTCCTTAAAGGTATTTTTGGGCGTTTTTGAGGATATTGGGGGCTTTTCGAGGGGTCTTTCAGGGCTCTTGGGTGTTTTTTTAGGGTTTTTAGCGGTCTCGAGGGGTTTCGGGGGTTATTTCGGGGTTTTCGTGGGTTCTGTTGGGGTTTTTATGGGTTTCTAGGAGCCCCTTTTGTGTTTTCAAGGCTTTTTTCCGATTTGTTTAATCGTTTGTTTTTCGGGTTTTTAGTGCTTCGTCGGAGTTTTTATGGGTTTTTTAGGGGGTGGCGGGGTTTTCGGGGGGTTTTTAGGAGGTTTCGAGGGGTCCTTCAGGGGCCTCCAAAGTGCTTTTTGACGGTCCTCAAAGGTATTTTTAGGCGTTTTTGGGGATCTTGCGGGCTTTTCGAGGGGTCTTTCAGGGCTCTGGGGTGTTTTCTGAGGGTTTTTAGCGGTTACGGGGGGTTTTAGGGGGTTATTTGGGGGTTTTCGAGGGTTCTGTTGTGGTTTTTAGGGGTTTTTGGTGCTGTTTATGGGTTTCTTAAGATTCCCTTTTGTGTTATTCAGGCTTTTTCAGACTTTTTTAATCGTTCTTTTTTCGGGTTTTTAGGGCTTCGTCGGAGGGTATTATGGGTTTTCGAGGGGGGTGGCGGGGTTTTCGGGGGTTTTTAGGGGCTTTTGAGGGTTTCCTTCAGGGGCCTCCAAAGTTCTTTTTGACGGTCCTTAAAGGTATTTTTTGAGAGTTTTTGGGGATATTGGGGGCTTTTCGAGGGTTTTTCAGGGCTCTTGGGTGTTTTCTGAGGGTTTCTAGCAGTTTTGTGGAGTTTTAGGGGGTTACTTCGGGGTTTTCGAGGGTTCTGTTGGGGTTTTTAGGGGTTTTTGGTGCTTTATGGGTTTTTTTGGAGCCCTTTTTGTGTTTTCAAGGCTTTTTTCGGATTTTTTAATCGTTCTTTTTTCGGTTTTTTAGGGCTTCGTCGGGGTTTTTATGGGTTTTTAGGCGGGTGGCGTGGTTTTCGGGGGTTTTTAGGGGCTTTCGAGGGTTTCCTTCAAGGGCCTCCAAAGTGCGTTTTGACGGTCCTTAAAGGTATTTTTGGGCGTTTTTGGGGATATTGGGGGCTTTTCGAGGGGTCTTTAAGGGCTCTCGGATGTTTTCTGAGGGTTTTTAGCGGTTTCGAGGGGTTTTGGGGGGTTATTTCGGGGTTTTCGAGGGTTCTGTTGGGGTTTTTAGGGGTTTTTGGTGCTGTTTATGGGTTTTTTGGAGCCCCTTTTGTGTTTTCAAGGCTTTTTTCGGATTATTTTAATCGTTCTTTTTTCGGGTTTTTAGGGCTTCGTCGCGGTTTTTATGGGTTTTTGAGGGGGGTCGCGGGGTTTTCGGGGGGTTTTTAGGGGGTTTCGAGGGGTCCTTCAGGGGCCTCCAAAGTGCTTTTTGACGGTCCTTAAAGTTATTTTTGGGCGTTTTTGGGAATATTGGGGGCTTTTCGAGGGGTCTATCAGGGCCCTTGGGTGTTCTCTGAGGGTTTTTAGCGTTTTCGAGGGGTTTTGGGGGGTTATTTCGGGGTTTTCGAGGGTTCTGTTGGGGTTTTTAGGGGTTTTTGGTAAGTTCTGTTGTGGTTTTTAGGGGTTTTTGGGTGCTATTTAGTGGGTTTTTCTGGTGCCCCTTTTGTGTTTTCAAGGGTTTTTTTGGATTTTTTTAATCGTTCTTTTTTCGGGTTTTTAGGGCTTCGTCGGGGTTTTCATGGGTTTTTGAGGGGGGTGGCGGGGTTTTCGGAGGTTTTTAGGGGGGTTTTTAGGGGGGTTTTTAGGGGGTTTCCTTCAAGGGCCTCCAAAGTGCTTTTTGACGGTCCTTAAAGGTATTTTTGTGCATTTTTGGGGATATTGGAGGCTTTTCGAGGGGTCTTCAAGGGCTCCTGGGTGTTTTCTGAGGGTTTTTAGCAATTTCGAGGGATTTTGGGGGGTTATTTCGGGGATTTCGAGGGTTCTGTTGGGGGTTTTTAGGGGTTTTTGGTGCTATTTATGGGGTTTTTTTCGTGCCCCTTTTGTGTTTTCAAGGACTTTTTTGGATTTTTTTAATCGTTCTTTTTTCGGGTTTTTTGGGCTTCGTCGGGGTTTTTATGGGTTTTTTTGGCGGGTGGCGTGGTTTTCGGGGTTTTTAGGGGCTTTCGAGGGTTTCCTTCAAGGGCCTCCAAAGTGCTTTTTGACGGTCCTTAAAGGTATTTTTGGGCATTTTTGGGGATATTGGGGGATTTTCGAGGGGTCTTTCAGGGCTCCTGGGTGTTTTCTGAGGGTTTTTAGCAATTTCGAGGGATTTTGAATGGTTATTTCGGGGTTTTCGAGGGTTCTGTTGGGGTTTTTAGTGCTATTTATGGGGTTTTTTTGGTGTCCCTTTTGTGTTTTCAAGGACTTTTTTGGTGCTATTTATGGGTATTTTAGGAGCCCCTTTTGTGTTTTCAAGGTGTTTTTCGGAATTTTTTAATCGTTCATTTTTCGGGTTTTTAGGGCTACGTCGGGGTTTTTATGGGTTTTTGTGGGGGGTGGCGGGGTTTTCAGGAGGTTTAAGGGGGTTTCGAGGGGTCCTTCAGGGGCCTCCAAAGTGCTTGTTGACGATCCTTAAAGGTATTTTTGGGCGTTTGTGGGGATTTTGGGGGCTTTTCGATGGGTTTTTCAGGGCTCTTGGGTGTTTTCTGAGGGTTTTTAGCGGTTTCGAGGGGTTTTGAGGGGTTATTTCGGGGTTTTCGAGGGTTCTGTTGGGGTTTTTAGGGGTCTTTGGTGCTATTTATGGGCGTTTTAGGATCCCCTTTTGTGTTCTTTTTTTCGGATTTTTTTAATCGTTCTTTTTTCGGGTTTGCAGGGCTTCTTCGGGGTTTTTATGGGTTTTTGAGGGGGGTGGCGGGGTTTTCGGGGGGGTTTTAGGGGCTTTCGAGGGGTCCTTCAGGGGCCTCCAAATTGCGTTTTAACGGTCCTTAAAGGTATTTTTGGTCGTTTTTGGGGATATTGGGGCTTTTCGAGGGGTCTTTCAGGGCTCTTGGGTGTTTTCAGAGGGTTTTTAGCGGTTTCGAGGGGTTTTGGGGGTTATTTCGGGCTTTTCGAGGGTTCTGTTGGGGGTTTTTATGGGTTTTTAGGAGCCCCTTTTGTGTTTTCGAGGCTTTTTTCGGATTTTTTTAATCGTTCATTTTTTGGGTTTTTAGTGCTTCGTCGGGGTTTTTATGGGTTTTTTAGGGGGGTGGCGAGGTTTTCGAGGGTTTTTAGGGGGTTTCGAGGGGTCCTTCAGGGGCCTCCAAAGTGTTTTTTGACGGTTCTTAAAGGTATTTTTGGGGATATTGGGGGCTTTTCGAGGGGTTTTTCAGGGCTCTGGGGTGTTTTCTGAGGGTTTTTAGCGGTTTCGAGGGATTTTGGGGGGTTATTTGGGGGTTTTCGAGGGTTCTGTTAGGGTTTTTATGGGTTTTTGGTGCTATTTATGGGTTTTTTAGGATTACCTTTTGTGTTTCCAGGGCTTTTTTTGGATTTTTTTTATCGTTCTTTTTTCGGGTTTTTAGGGCTTCGTCGGGTTTTTTTAGGTGGGTGGCGGGGTTTTCGGGGGGTTTTTTTGGGGCTTTTGAGGGTTTCCTTCAGGGGCCTCCAAAGTTCTTTTTGACGATCCTTAAAGGTATTTTTGGGCGTTTTTAAGGATATTGGGGACTTTTCGAGGGTTTTTCAGGGCTCTTGGGTGTTTTCTGAGGGTTTTTAGCAGTTTTGGTGGATTTTAGGGGGTTGCTTCGGGGTTTTCGAGGGTTCTTTTGGGGTTTTTGGTGCTTTATATGGGTTTTTTTGGAGTCTCTTTTGTGTTTTCAAGGCTTTTTTTGGATTTTTTAATCGTTCTTTTTTCGGGTTTTTAGGGCTTCGTCGGGGTTTTTATGGGTTTTTGAGGGAGGTGGCAGGGTTTTTAGGGGGTTTCGAGGGGTCCTTCAGGGGCCTCTAAAGTTCTTTTTGACGGTCCTTAAAGGTGTTTTTGGGTATGTTGGGGGCTTTCCGAGGTGTCTTTCTTGGCTCTTGGGTGTTTTCTGAGGGTTTTTAGTGGATTCGAGGGGTTTTGGGGGGTTATTTCGGGGTTTTTGGGGGTTCTGTTGGGGTTTTTAGGGGTTTTTGGTGCTATTTATGGTTTTATTAGGATCCCTTTTGTGTTTTCAAGGTTTTTTTTCGGATTTTTTTAATCTTTCTTTTTTCGGGATTTTAGGGTTTCGTCGGGGTTTTTATGGGTTTTTGAGGGGGGTGTCTGGGTTTTCGGGGGTTTTTAGGGGTTTTCGGGTGTTTTTATGGGTTTTTGAAGGGGGTGACGTGGTTTTCGGGGGTTTTTAGGGGGTTTCGAGGGGTCCTTCAGGGGCCTTCAAAGTGTTTTTGACGATCCTTAAAGGTATTTTTGGGTGTTTTTGGGGATATTTGGGGCTTTCCGAGGGGTCTTACAGGGCTCTGGGGTGTTTTCTGAGGGTTTTTAGCGGTTTCGAGGGGTTTTGGGGGGGTTATTTGGGGGTTTTCGAGGGATCTGTTGGGGGTTTTTAGGGGTTTTTTGTGCTGTTTATCGGTTTTTTAGGATCTCCTTTTGTGTTTTCAAGGCTTTTTTCGGATTTTTTAATCTTCCTTTTTCGGGTTTTTAGGGCTTCGTCGGGGGGTTTTATGGGTTTTTGAGGGGGGTGGCGGGGTTTTCAGGTGTTTTTAGGGGCTTTTGATGGTTTCCTTCAGGGGCCTCCAAAGTGCTTTTTGACGGTCCTTAAAGTTATTTTTGGGCGTTTTAGGGGATATTGGGGGCTTCTCGAGGGTCTTTCAGGGCTCTTGGGTGTTTTCAGAGAGTTTATAGTAGGTTTGGGTGGTTTTAGGGGGTTATTTCGGGGTTTTCGAGGGTTCTGTTGGGATTTTAGGGGTTTTGGTGCTTTTTATGGGTTTTTTTGGAGCCCCTTTTGTGTTTTCAAGGTTTTTTTGGATTTTTTTAATCGTTCTTTTTTCGGGTTTTTAGAGCTTCGTCGGGGTTTTTATGGGTTTTTGAGGGAGGTGGCGAGGTTTTTAGGGGGTTTTGAGGGGGGTGGCGGGGTTTTTCGGGGGTTTTTAGGGGGGTTTCAAAGGGTCCTTCAGGGGCCTCCAGAGTTCTTTTTGACGGTCCTTAAAGGTATTTTCTGGGTGTTTTTGGGGATGTTGGGGGCTTTTCGAGGGGTCTTTCAGGGCTATTGGGTGTTTTCTGAGGGTTTTTAGCGGTTTTGAGGGGTTTTGGGGGGTTATTTCGGGGTTTTCGGGGGTTCTGTTGGGGTTTTTAGGGGTTTTTGGTGCTGTTAATGGATTTTTTAGGATCCCCTTTTGTGTTTTCAAGGATTTTTTTCGGATTTTTTTAATCGTTCTTTTTTCGGGATTTTAGGGCTTCGTCGGGGTTTTTATGGGTTTTTGAAGGGGGTGACGGGGTTTTCGGGGGGTTTTTAGGGGGTTTCGAGGGATCCTTCAGGGGCCTCCAAAGTTCTTTTTGACGGTCCTTAAAGGTATTTTTGGGCGTTTTTGAGGATATTGGGGGCTTTTCGAGGGGTCTTTCAGGGCTCTTGGGTGTTTTTTTAGGGTTTTTAGCGGTCTCGAGGGGTTTCGGGGGTTATTTCGGGGTTTTCGTGGGTTCTGTTGGGGTTTTTATGGGTTTCTAGGAGCCCCTTTTGTGTTTTCAAGGCTTTTTTCCGATTTGTTTAATCGTTTGTTTTTCGGGTTTTTAGTGCTTCGTCGGAGTTTTTATGGGGTTTTTAGGGGGTGGCGGGGTTTTCGGGGGGTTTTTAGGAGGTTTCGAGGGGTCCTTCAGGGGCCTCCAAAGTGCTTTTTGACGGTCCTCAAAGGTATTTTTGGGCGTTTTTGGGGATATTGGGGGCTTTTCGAGGGGTCTTTCAGGGCTCTGGGGTGTTTTCTGAGGGTTTTTAGCGGTTACGGGGGGTTTTAGGGGGTTATTTGGGGGTTTTCGAGGGTTCTGTTGTGGTTTTTAGGGGTTTTTGGTGCTGTTTATGGGTTTCTTAGGATTCCCTTTTGTGTTATTCAGGCTTTTTCAGACTTTTTTAATCGTTCTTTTTTCGGGTTTTTAGGGCTTCGTCGGAGGGTATTATGGGTTTTCGAGGGGGGTGGCGGGGTTTTCGGGGGTTTTTAGGGGCTTTTGAGGGTTTCCTTCAGGGGCCTCCAAAGTTCTTTTTGACGGTCCTTAAAGGTATTTTTTGAGAATTTTTGGGGATATTGGGGGCTTTTCGAGGGTTTTTCAGGGCTCTTGGGTGTTTTCTGAGGGTTTCTAGCAGTTTTGTGGAGTTTTAGGGGGTTACTTCGGGGTTTTCGAGGGTTCTGTTGGGGTTTTTAGGGGTTTTTGGTGCTTTATGGGTTTTTTTGGAGCCCTTTTTGTGTTTTCAAGGCTTTTTTCGGATTTTTTAATCGTTCTTTTTTCGGGTTTTTAGGGCTTCGTCGGGGTTTTTATGGGTTTTTAGGCGGGTGGCGTGGTTTTCGGGGGTTTTTAGGGGCTTTCGAGGGTTTCCTTCAAGGGCCTCCAAAGTGCGTTTTGACGGTCCTTAAAGGTATTTTTGGGCGTTTTTGGGGATATTGGGGGCTTTTCGAGGGGTCTTTAAGGGCTCTCGGATGTTTTCTGAGGGTTTTTAGCGGTTTCGAGGGGTTTTGGGGGGTTATTTCGGGGTTTTCGAGGGTTCTGTTGGGGTTTTTAGGGGTTTTTGGTGCTGTTTATGGGTTTTTTGGAGCCCCTTTTGTGTTTTCAAGGCTTTTTTCGGATTATTTTAATCGTTCTTTTTTCGGGTTTTTAGGGCTTCGTCGCGGTTTTTATGGGTTTTTGAGGGGGGTCGCGGTGTTTTCGGGGGGTTTTTAGGGGGTTTCGAGGGGTCCTTCAGGGGCCTGCAAAGTGCTTTTTGACGGTCCTTAAAGTTATTTTTGGGCGTTTTTGGGAATATTGGGGGCTTTTCGAGGGGTCTATCAGGGCCCTTGGGTGTTCTCGGAGGGTTTTTAGCGTTTTCGAGGGGTTTTGGGGGGTTATTTCGGGGTTTTCGAGGGTTCTGTTGGGGTTTTTAGGGGTTTTTGGTAAGTTCTGTTGTGGTTTTTAGGGGTTTTTGGTGCTATTTAGTGGGTTTTTCTGGTGCCCCTTTTGTGTTTTCAAGGGTTTTTTTGGATTTTTTTAATCGTTCTTTTTTCGGGTTTTTAGGGCTTCGTCGGGGTTTTCATGGGTTTTTGAGGGGGGTGGCGGGGTTTTCGGAGGTTTTTAGGGGGGTTTTTAGGGGGTTTCCTTCAAGGGCCTCTAAAGTGCTTTTTGACGGTCCTTAAAGGTATTTTTGTGCATTTTTGGGGATATTGGAGGCTTTTCGAGGGGTCTTCAAGGGCTCCTGGGTGTTTTCTGAGGGTTTTTAGCAATTTCGAGGGATTTTGGGGGGTTATTTCGGGGATTTCGAGGGTTCTGTTGGGGGTTTTTAGGGGTTTTTGGTGCTATTTATGGGGGTTTTTTCGTGCCCCTTTTGTGTTTTCAAGGACTTTTTTGGATTTTTTTAATCGTTCTTTTTTCGGGTTTTTTGGGCTTCGTCGGGGTTTTTATGGGTTTTTTTGGCGGGTGGCGTGGTTTTCGGGGTTTTTAGGGGCTTTCGAGGGTTTCCTTCAAGGGCCTCCAAAGTGCTTTTTGACGGTCCTTAAAGGTATTTTTGGGCATTTTTGGGGATATTGGGGGATTTTCGAGGGGTCTTTCAGGGCTCCTGGGTGTTTTCTGAGGGTTTTTAGCAATTTCGAGGGATTTTGAATGGTTATTTCGGGGTTTTCGAGGGTTCTGTTGGGGTTTTTAGTGCTATTTATGGGGTTTTTTTGGTGTCCCTTTTGTGTTTTCAAGGACTTTTTTGGTGCTATTTATGGGTATTTTAGGAGCCCCTTTTGTGTTTTCAAGGTTTTTTTCGGATTTTTTTAATCGTTCATTTTTCGGGTTTTTAGGGCTACGTCGGGGTTTTTATGGGTTTTTGAGGGGGGTGGCGGGGTTTTTAGGGGGTTTTGAGCGGTCTTTCAAGGGCCTCCAAAGTGCTTTTTGACGGTCTTTAAATGTATTTTTGGGCGTTTTTGGGGATATTGGGGGCTTTTCGAGGGGTCTTTCAGGGCTCTTGGGTGTTTTCTGAGGGTATTTAGCGGTTTCGAGGGGTTTTGGGGGGTTATTTCGGGGTCTTCGAGGGTTCTGTTGGGGGTTTTTAGGGGTTTTTTGTGCTATTTATGGGTTTTTTAGGATCCCCTTTTGTGTTTCCAAGGCTTTTTTAGGATTTTTTTAATCGTTCTTTTTTCGGGTTTTTAGGGCTTCCTCGTGGTTTTTATGGGTTTTTGAGGCGGGTGGCGTGGTTTTCGGGGGTTATTAGGGGCTTTCGAGGGTTTCTTTCAAGGGCCTCCAAAGTGCTTTTTGACGGTCCTTAAAGGTATTTTTGGGGATATTGGGGGGTTTTCGAGGGGTCTTTCAGGGCTCCTGGGTGTTTTCTGAGGGTTTTTAGCAATTTCGAGGGATTTTGGGGGGTTATTTCGGGGTTTTCGAGGGTTCTGTTGGGGTTTTTAGGGGTTTTTGGTGCTATTTATGGGGTTTTTTTGGTGCCCCTTTTATGTTTTCAAGGATTTTTTTGGTTTTTTTTAATCGTTCTTTTTTCGGGTTTTTAGGGCTTTGTCGGGGCTTTTATGGGTTTTTGAGGGGGGTGGCGGGGTTTTCGAGGGTTTTTAGGGGGTTTTGAGGGGTCTTTCAGGGGCCTCCAAAGTGCTTTTTGACGGTCTTTAAATGTATTTTTGTGCGTTTTTGGGGATATTGGGGGCTTTTCGAGGGGTCTTTCAGGGCTCTTGGGTGTTTTCTGAGGGTATTTAGCGGTTTCGAGGGGTTTTGGGGGGTTATTTCGGGGTTTTCGAGGGTTCTGTTGGGGGTTTTTAGGGGTTTTTTGTGCTATTTATGGGTTTTTTAGGATCCACTCTTGTGTTTCCAAGGCTTTTTTCGGATTTTTTTAATCGTTCTTTTTTCGGGTTTTTAGGGCTTCGTCGGGGTTTTTATGTGTTTTTTAGGCGGGTGGCGTGGTTTTCGGGGTTTTTTAGGGGCTTTCGAGGCTTTCCTTCAAGGGCCTCCAAAGTGCTTTTTGACGGTCCTTAAAGGTATTTTTGGGCGTTTTTGGGGATATTGGGGGCTTTTCGAGGGGTCTTTCAAGGCTCTTGGGTGTTTTATGAGGGTTTTTAGCGGTTTCGAGGGGTTTTGGGGGGTTATTTTGGGGTTTTCGAGGAGTTTGTTGGGGGTTTTTAGGGGTTTTTGGTTCTATTTATGGGTTTTATAGGAGCCCTTTTTGTGTTTTCAAGGCTTTTTTCAGATTATTTAAATCGTTCTTTTTTCAGGTTTTTAGGGTTTCGTCGGGGTTTTTATGGGTTTTTGAGGCGGGTGGCGTGGTTTTCGGGGGTTTTTAGGGGCTTTCGAGGGGTCCTTCAGGGGCCTCCAAAGTGCTTTTTGACGGTCCTTAAAGTTATTTTATGGCGTTTTTGGGAATATTGGGTGCTTTTCGAGGGGTGTTTCAGGGCCCTTCGGTGTTTTCTGAGGGTTTTTAGCGTTTTCGAGGGCTTTTTGGGGGGTTATTTCGGGGTTTTCGAGGGTTCTGTTGGGGTTTTTAGGGGTTTTTGGTGCTATTTATGGGTTTTTTTAGGATCCCTTTTGTGTTTCCAAGGCTTTTTTCGGATTTTTTTAATCGTTCTTTTTTCGGCTTTTTAGGGCTTCGTCGTGGTTTTTATGGGATTTTGAGGGGGGTGGCGGGGTTTTTAGGGGGTTTTGAGCGGTCTTTCAGAGGCCTCCAAAGTGCTTTTTGACGGTCTTTAAATGTATTTTTGGGGGTTTTTTGGGGATATTGGGGGCTTTTCGAGGGGTCTTTCAGGGCTCTTGGGTGTTTTCTGAGGGTATTTAGCGGTTTCGAGGGGTTTTGGGGGTTATTTCGGGGTTTTCGAGGGTTCTGTTGGGGGTTTTTATGGGTTTTTTGTGCTATTTATGGGTTTTTTAGGATCCCCTTTTGTGTTTCCAAGGCTTTTTTAGGATTTTTTTAATCGTTCTTTTTTGGGGTTTTAGGGCTTCCTCGGGGTTTTTATGGGTTTTTGAGGCGGGTGGCGTGGTTTTCGGGGGGTTTTTAGGGGGTTTCGAGGGTTTCATTCAAGGGCCTCTAAAGTGCTTTTTGACGGTCCTTAAAGGTATTTTTGGGCGTTTTTGGGGATATTGGGGGCTTTTCGAGGGGTCTTTCAGGGCTCTCGGATGTTTTCTGAGGGGTTTTAGCGGTTTCGAGGAGTTTTGGGGGGTTATTTCGGGGTTTTCGAGGGTTCTGTTGGGGTTTTTAGGGGTTTTTGGTGCTGTTTATGGGTTTTTTGGTGCCCCTTTTGTGTTTTCAAGGCTTTTTTCGGATTATTTTAATCGTTCTTTTTTCGGGTTTTTAGGGCTTCGTCGGGGTTTTTATGGGTTTTTTAGGCGGGGTGGCGGGGTTCTCGGGGGGTTTTTAGGGGGTTCCGAGGGGTCCTTCAGGGGCCTCCAAAGTGCTTTTTGACGGTCCTTAAAGTTATTTATGGGCGTTTTTGGGAATATTGGGGGCTTTTCGAGGGGTCTATCAGGTCCCTTGGGTGTTCTCTGAGGGTTTTTAGCGTTTTCGAAGGGTTTTGGGGGTAATTTCGGGGTTTTCGAGGGTTCAGTTGGGGGTTTTAGGGGTTTTTGGTACTATTTATTAGGATCCCCTTTTGTGTTTCCAAAGCTTATTTCAGATTTTTTTAATCGTTCTTTTTTCGGGTTTTTAGGGCTTCGTCGGGGTTTTTATGGGTTTTTTAGGCGGGTGGCGTGGTTTTCGGGGGTTTTTAGGGGCTTTCGAGGGTTTCCTTCAAGGGCCTCCAAAGTGCTTTTTGACGGTCCTTAAAGGTATTTTTGGGCATTTTTGGGGATATTGGGGGCTTTTCGAGGGGTCTTTCAGGACTCCTGGGTGTTTTCTGAGGGTTTTTAGCAATTTCGACGGATTTTGGGGGGTTATTTCGGGGTTTTCGAGGGTTCTGTTGGGGTTTTTAGTGCTAATTATGGGGTTTTTTTGGTGCCCCTTTTGTGTTTTCAAGGACTTTTTTGGATTTTTTTAATCGTTCTTTTTTCGGGTTTTTAGGGCTTCGTCGGGGTTTTTATGGGTTTTTAGGCGGGTGGCGTGGTTTTCGGGGGTTTTTAGGCGGGTGGCGTGGTTTTCGGGGGTTTTTAGGGGCTTACGAGGGTTTCCTTCAAGGGCCTTCAAAGTGCTTTTTAACGGTCCTTAAAGGTATTTTTGGGCATTTTTGGGGATATTGGGGGCTTTTCGAGGGGTCTTTCAGGGCTCCTGGGTGTTTTCTGAGGGTTTTTAGCAATTTCGAGGGATTTTGGGGGGTTATTTCGGGGTTTTCGAGAGTTCTGTTGGGGTCTTTAGGGGTTTTTGGTGCTTTTTATGGGTCATTTGGGAGCCTCTTTTGTGTTTTAAAGTGATTTTTCGGACTTTTTTAATCGTTCTTTTTTCGGGATTTCAGGGCTTCGTCGGGCTTTTTACGGGTTTTTGAGGGGGGTGCCAGGGTTTTCGGGGGTCGTTAGGGGGTTCCGAGGGGTTTTGGAAGGGTCTCCAAAGTGCTTTTTGACGGTCCTGAAACGTATTTTTGGGCGTTTTTGGGGATATTGGGGGCTTTTCAAGGGGTCTTTTAGGCCCTTTGGGTGCTTTCCGGGGGTTTTTAGACGTTTCGAGGGGTTCTGTGGGGTTATTTCGGGGTTTCTGGGGGTTCTGTTGGGGTTTTTAGGGGTTTTTGGTGCTTTTTATGGGTCATTTGGGAGCCTCTTTTGTGTTTTCAAGTGATTTTTCGGACTTTTTTAATCGTTCTTTTTTCGGGATTTCAGGGCTTCGTCGGGCTTTTTACGGGTTTTTGAGGGGGGTGCCAGGGTTTTCGGGGGTCGTTAGGGGGTTCCGAGGGGTTTTGGAAGGGTCTTCAAAGTGCTTTTTGACGGTCCTGACACGTATTTTTGGGCGTTTTTGGTGATATTGGGGGCTTTTAAAGGGGTCTTTTAGGCCCCTTGGGTGCTTTCCGGGGGTTTTTATACGTTTCGAGGGGTTCTGTGGGGTTATTTCGGGGTTTCTGGGGGTTCTGTTGGGGTGTTTAGGGGTTTTTGGTGCTTTTTATGGGTCATTTGGGAGCCTCTCTTGTGTTTTCAAGTGATTTTTCGGACTTTTTTAATCGTCCTTTTTTCGGGATTTCAGGGCTTCGTCGGGCTTTTTACGGGTTTTTGAGGGGGGTGCCAGGGTTTTCGGGGGTCGTTAGGGGGTTCCGAGGGGTTTTGGAAGGGTCTCCAAAGTGCTTTTTGACGGTCCTGAAACGTATTTTTGGGCGTTTTTGGGGATATTGGGGGCTTTTCAAGGGGTCTTTTAGGCCCCTTGGGTGCTTTCCGGGGGGTTTTTAGACGTTTCGAGGGGTTCTGTGGGGTTATTTCGGGGTTTCTGGGGGTTCTGTTGGGGTCTTTAGGGGTTTTTGGTGTTTTTATGGGTCATTTGGGAGCCTCTTTTGTGTTTTCAAGTGATTTTTCGGACTTTTTTAATCGTCCTTTTTTCGGGATTTCAGGGCTTCGTCGGGCTTTTTACGGGTTTTTGAGGGGGGTGCCAGGGTTTTCGGGGGTCGTTAGGGGGTTCCGAGGGGTTTTGGAAGGGTCTCCAAAGTGCTTTTTGACGGTCCTGAAACGTATTTTTGGGCGTTTTTGGGGATATTGGGGGCTTTTCAAGGGGTCTTTTAGTCCCCTTGGGTGCTTTCCGGGGGTTTTTATACGTTTCGAAGGGTTCTGTCGGGTTATTTCAGGGTTTCTGGGGGTTCTGTTGGGGTCTTTAGGGGTTTTTGGTGTTTTTTATGGGTCATTTGGGAGCCTCTTTTGTGTTTTCAAGTGATTTTTCAGACTTTTTTAATCGTCCTTTTTTCGGGATTTCAGGGCTTCGTCGGGCGTTTTACGGGTTTGTAGCGGGTGCCAGGGTTTTCGGGGGTCGTTAGGGGGTTCCGAGGGGTTTTGGAAGGGTCTCCAAAGTGCTTTTTGACGGTCCTTAAACGTATTTTTGGGCGTTTTTGGGGATATTGGGGGCTTTTCAAGGTGTCTTTTAGGGCCCTTGGTGCTTTCCGGGGGTTTTTAGACGTTTCGAGGGGTTCTGTGGGGTTATTTCGGGGTTTCTGGGGGTTCTGTTGGGGTATTTAGGGGTTTTTGGTGCTTTTTATGGGTCATTTGGGAGCCTCTTTTGTGTTTTCAAGTGATTTTTCGGACTTTTTTAATCGTTCTTTTTTCGGGAGGTCAGGGCTTCGTCGGGGTTTTTACGGGTTTTTGAGGGGGGTGCCAGGGTTTTCGGGGGTCGTTAGGGGGTGCTGAGGGGTTTTGGAAGGGTCTCCAAAGTGCTTTTTGACGGTTCTTAAACGTATTTTTGGGCGTTTTTGGGGATATTGGGGGCTTTTCAAGGGGTCTTTTAGGGCCCTTGGGTGCTTTCCGGGGGTTTTTAGACGTTTCGAGGGGTTCTGTGGGGTTATTTCGGGGTTTCTGGTGGTTCTGTTGGGGGTTTTTAGGGGTTTTTGGTGCTTTTTATGGGTCATTTGGGAGCCTCTTTTGTGTTTTCAAGTGGTTTTTCGGACTTTTTTAATCGTCCTTTTTTCGGGATTTCAGGGCTTCGTCGGGCTTTTTACGGGTTTTTGAGGGGGGTGCCAGGGTTTTCGGGGGTCGTTAGGGGGTTCCGAGGGGTTTTGGAAGGGTCTCCAAAGTGCTTTTTGAAGGTCCTGAAACGTATTTTTGGGCGTTTTTGGGGATATTGGGGGCTTTTCAAGGGGTCTTTTAGGCCCCTTGGGTGCTTTCCGGGGTGTTTTTAGACGTTTCGAGGGGTTCTGTGGGGTTATTTCGGGGTTTCTGGGGGTTCTGTTGGGTTATTTCGAGGTTTCTGGGGGTTCTGTTGGGGTCTTTAGGGGTTTTTGGTGTTTTTATGGGTCATTTGGGAGCCTCTTTTGTGTTTTCAAGTGATTTTTCAGACTTTTTTAATCGTCCTTTTTTCGGGATTTCAGGGCTTCGTCGGGCTTTTTACGGGTTTTTGAGGGGGGTGCCAGGGTTTTCGGGGGTCGTTAGGGGGTTCCGAGGGGTTTTGGAAGGGTCTCCAAAGTGCTTTTTGACGGTCCTGAAACGTATTTTTGGGCGTTTTTGGGGATATTGGGGGCTTTTCAAGGGGTCTTTTAGTCCCCTTGGGTGCTTTCTGGGGGTTTTTAGACGTTTCGAGGGGTTCTGTGGGGTTATTTCGGGGTTTCTGGGGGTTCTGTTGCGGTTTTAGGGGTTTTTGGTGCTTTTTATGCGTCATTTGGGAGCCTCTTTTGTGTTTCCAAGTGATTTTTCGGACTTTTTTAATCGTCCTTTTTTCGGGATTTCAGGGCTTCGTCGGGCTTTTTACGGGTTTTTGAGGGGGGTGCCAGGGTTTTCGGGGGTCGTTAGGGGGTTCCGAGGGGTTTTGGAAGGGTCTCCAAAGTGCTTTTTGACGGTCCTGAAACGTATTTTTGGGCGTTTTTGGGGATATTGGGGGATTTTCAAGGGGTCTTTTAGGCCCCTTGGGTGCTTTCTGGGGGGTTTTTAGACGTTTCGAGTGGTTCTGTGGGGTTATTTCGGGGTTTCTGGGGGTTCGGTTGGGGTCTTTAGGGGTTTTTGGTGTTTTTATGGGTCATTTGGGAGCCTCTTTTGTGTTTTCAAGTGATTTTTCGGACTTTTTTAATCGTCCTTTTTTCGGGATTTCAGGGCTTCGTCGGGCTTTTTACGGGTTTTTGGAGGGGGTGCCAGGGTTTTCGGGGGTCGTTATGGGGTTCCGAGGGGTTTTGGAAGGGTCTCCAAAGTGCTTTTTGACGGTCCTGAAACGTATTTTTGGGCGTTTTTGGGGATATTGGGGGCTTTTCAAGGGGTCTTATAGGGACCTTGGGTGCTTTCCGGGGGTTTTTAGACGGTTCGAGGGGTTCTGTGGGGTTATTTCGGGGTTTCTGGGGGTTCTGTTGGGGTCTTTAGGGGTTTTGGTGTTTTTTATGGGTCATTTGGGAGCCTCTTTTGTGTTTTCAAGTGATTTTTCGGACTTTTTTAATCGTCCTTTTTTCGGGATTTCAGGGCTTCGTCGGGCTTTTTACGGGTTTTTGAGGGGGGTGCCAGGGTTTTCGGGGGTCGTTAGGGGGTTCCGAGGGATTTTGGAAGGGTCTCCAAAGTGCTTTTTGACGGTCCTGAAACGTATTTTTGGGCGTTTTTGGGGATATTGGGGGTTTTTCAAGGGGTCTTTTAGGCCCCTTGGGTGCTTTCCGGGGGTTTTTAGACGTTTCAAGGGGTTCTGTGGGGTTATTTCGGGGTTTCTGGGGGTTCTGTTGGGGTCTTTAGGGGTTTTTTGTGTTTTTTATGGGTCATTTGAGAGCCTCTTTTGTGTTTTCAAGTGATTTTTCGGACTTTTTTAATCGTCATTTTTTCGGGATTTCAGGGCTTCGTCGGGCTTTTTACGGGTTTTTGAGGGGGGTGCCAGGTTTTTGGGGGTCGTTAGGGGGTTCCGAGGGGTTTTGGAAGGGTCTCCAAAGTGCTTTTTGACGGTCCTGAAACGTATTTTTGGGCGTTTTTGGGGTTATTGGGGGATTTTCAAGGGGTCTTTTAGGCCCCTTGGGTGCTTTCCGGGGGTTTTTAGACGTTTCGAGGGGTTCTGTGGGGTTATTTCGGGGTTTCTGGGGGTTCTGTTGGGGTTTTTAGGGGTTTTTGGTGCTTTTTATGGGTCATTTGGGAGCCTCTTTTGAGTTTTCAAGTGATTTTTCGGACTTTTTTAATCGTCTCTTTTTCGGGATTTCAGGGCTTCGTCGGGCTTTTTACGGGTTTTTGAGGGAGGTACCAGGGTTTTCGGGGGTCGTTTGGGGGTTCCGAGGGGTTTTGGAAGGGTCTCCAAAGTGCTTTTTTACGGTCCTGAAACGTATTTTTGGGCATTTTTGGGGATATTGGGGGCTTTTCAAGGGGTCTTTTAGGCCCCTTGGGTGCTTTCCGGGGGTTTTTAGACGTTTCGAGGGGTTCTGTGGGGTTATTTCGGGGTTTCTGGGGGTTCTGTTGGGGTTTTTAGGGGTTTTTGGTGCTTTTTATGGGTCATTTGGGAGCCTCTTTTGTGTTTTCAAGTGATTTTTCGGACTTTTTTAATCGTCCTTTTTTCGGGATTTCAGGGCTTCGTCGGGCATTTTATGGGTTTTTGAGGGGGGTGCCAGGGTTTTCGGGGGTCGTTAGGTGGTTCCGAGGGGTTTTTGAAGGGTCTCCAAAGTGCTTTTTGACGGTCCTGAAACGTATTTTTGGGCGTTTTTGGGGATATTGGGGGCTTTTCAAAGGGTCGTTTAGTCCCCTTGGGTGCTTTCCGGGGGTTTTTAGACGTTTCGAGGGGTTATGTGGGGTTATTTCGGGGTTTCTCGGGGTTCTGTTGGGGTTTTTAGGGGTTTTTTGGTGCTTTTTATGGGTCATTTGGGAGCCTCTTTTTTGTTTTCAAGTGATTTTTCGGACTTTTTTAATCGTCCTTTTTTAGGGATTTCAGGGCTTCGTCGGGCTTTTTACGGGCTTTTGAGGGGGGTTCCAGGGTTTTCGGGGGTCGTTAGGGGGTTCCGATGGGTTTTGGAAGGGTCTCCAAAGTGCTTTTTGACGGTCCTAAAACGTATATTTGGGCATTTTTGGGGATATTGGGGGCTTTTCAAGGGGTCGTTTAGGCCCCTCGGGTGCTTTCCGGGGGTTTTTAGACGTTTCGAGGGGTTCTGTGGGGTTATTTCGGGGTTTCTGGGGGTTCTGTTGGGTTTTTAGGGGTTTTTGGTGCTTTTTACGGGTCATTTGGGAGCCTCTTTTGTGTTTTCAAGTGATTTTTCGGACTTTTTTAATCGTCCTTTTTTCGGGATTTCAGGGCTTCGTCGGGCTTTTTACGGGTTTTTGAGGGGGGTGCCAGGGTTTTCGGGGGTCGTTAGGCGGTTCCGAGGGGTTTTGGAAGGGTCTCCAAAGTGCTTTTTGACGGTCCTGAAACGTATTTTTGGGCGTTTTTGGGGATATTGGGGGCTTTTCAAGGGGTCTTTTAGGCCCCTTGGGTGCTTTCCGGGGGTTTTTAGACGTTTCGAGGGTTTCTGTGGGGTTATTTCGGGGTTTCTGGCGGTTCTGTTGGGGTCTTTAGGGGTTTTTGGTGCTTTTTATGGGTCATTTGGGAGCCTCTTTTGTGTTTTCAAGTGATTTTTCGGACTTTTTTAATCGTTTTTTTTTCGGGATTTCAGGGCTTCGTCGGGCTTTTTACGGGTTTTTGAGGGGGGTGCCAGGGTTTTCGGGGGTCGTTAGGGGGTTCCGAGGGGTTTTGGAAGGGTCTCCAAAGTGCTTTTTGACGGTCCTGAAACGTATTTTTGGGCGTTTTTGGGGATATTGGGGGCTTTTCAAGGGGTCTTTTAGGCCCCTTGGGTGCTTTCCGGGGGGTTTTTAGACGTTTCGAGGGGTTCTGTGGGGTTATTTCGGGGTTTCTGGGGGTTCGGTTGGGGTCTTTAGGGGTTTTTGGTGTTTTTATGGGTCATTTGGGAGCCTCTTTTGTGTTTTCAAGTGATTTTTCGGACTTTTTTAATCGTCCTTTTTTCGGGATTTCAGGGCTTCGTCGGGCTTTTTACGGGTTTTTGGAGGGGGTGCCAGGGTTTTCGGGGGTCGTTATGGAGTTCCGAGGGGTTTTGGAAGGGTCTCCAAAGTGCTTTTTGACGGTCCTGAAACGTATTTTTGGGCGTTTTTGGGGATATTGGGGGCATTTCAAGGGGTCTTATAGGGACCTTGGGTGCTTTCCGGGGGTTTTTAGACGTTTCGAGGGGTTCTGTGGGGTTATTTCGGGGTTTCTGGGGGTTCTGTTGGGGTCTTTAGGGGTTTTGGTGTTTTTTATGGGTCATTTGGGAGCCTCTTTTGTGTTTTCAAGTGATTTTTCGGACTTTTTTAATCGTCCTTTTTTCGGGATTTCAGGGCTTCGTCGGGCTTTTTACGGGTTTTTGAGGGGGGTGCCAGGGTTTTCGGGGGTCGTTAGGGGGTTCCGAGGGGTTTTGGAAGGGTCTCCAAAGTGCTTTTTGACGGTCCTGAAACGTATTTTTGGGCGTTTTTGGGGATATTGGGGGTTTTTCAAGGGGTCTTTTAGGCCCCTTGGGTGCTTTCCGGGGGTTTTTAGACGTTTCAAGGGGTTCTATGGGGTTATTTCGGGGTTTCTGGGGGTTCTGTTGGGGTCTTTAGGGGTTTTTGGTGTTTTTTATGGGTCATTTGGGAGCCTCTTTTGTGTTTTCAAGTGATTTTTCGGACTTTTTTAATCGTCCTTTTTTCGGGATTTCAGGGCTTCGTCGGGCTTTTTACGGGTTTTTGAGGGGGGTGCCAGGGTTTTCGGGGGTCGTTAGGGGGTTCCGAGGGGTTTTGGAAGGGTCTCCAAAGTGCTTTTTGACGGTCCTGAAACGTATTTTTGGGCGTTTTTGGGGATATTGGGGGTTTTTCAAGGGGTCTTTTAGGCCCCTTGGGTGCTTTCCGGGGGTTTTTAGACGTTTCAAGGGGTTCTATGGGGTTATTTCGGGGTTTCTGGGGGTTCTGTTGGGGTCTTTAGGGGTTTTTGGTGTTTTTTATGGGTCATTTGGGAGCCTCTTTTGTGTTTTCAAGTGATTTTTCGGACTTTTTTAATCGTCATTTTTTCGGGATTTCAGGGCTTCGTCGGGCTTTTTACGGGTTTTTGAGG